>JALIZF010001734.1:322500-663494 GCA_029948255.1 Telmatactis stephensoni | reverse complement strand
AAGAACGCACAGCCGCCCAAGAAGAACTAACCTCCCTTCAAGAAAGAGTCGCCGAGCTTAAAAAAAAAAAAATAAATTAGAGCGTGAATTAGGCCTCACCACCAAAGAAAAAATAAAACGAGCCCTTTTGAAATATGGCATTCCTGCGGCCTTTGCCGTAGCCATCGCCGGCACAGTCGCCGCCATCATGTCTGCTTTAAAAGGCGTCGGCGCTGGAGTTAAAAAAATAGGCGCCGGCCTAACAGAGCTGGGCAAAAAGATGGCCGCCAGCGTGCCAGGCCTATTGGGCAGTGTATTATCTTTGGTCTTAAAGACCGGCGGAGAGCTACTAAAGTTCGTCGGCAACAACATCTGGATATTAGTCGTGGCCGTCGGCGCTATAATGCTAAAGAAATTAAAGTTGTAATTACCGCAGCATAAAATAACCCAAACCAGCCGCCGCGGCAGTAAGACCCGCCTTTAATAGATTATGGTCATACTCTTCTTTTATAGTCGGCAGCGGCTTAATAGTCTTAATAGTCTCCGACTTGCCATGCGTAGGCACTTCCTTTTTTGTCGGCGGCGGCTTCTTTTTAGGCGGCTTATCAAAGTGCGGCATCTTACGCTGCTTTAAATCACCGTTGATGTCATTGATGCCAAATTTCATCACCTCAGTAGCCTTTTGTAAAAGATTGTTATAGCCCACTACAGAGTGAGTATTAATCACTAAATCGCTCGGCATAAGCCAACAGCCAGGCGCTATGGCATAGTCTAAGCGCACTTTTGCCTCTTGGATGGCATACTGATACCTTTGTATGCTTTGGCAATGTCGTTTTCTATGACGGCGATTCAAAGAGCACTAAGAACTGCTGTTGTGTCTCCTGACTAGCACCGCCGGCCGCTATTATAGGCGAGCGGTATCTACCTGCGCGCCCCAACACAATAAACGTAAGCCTCTATGCTTCTATTTAGGCGGGCCAGATTCGCCAGGCCTTCACCTTTTGCAGTACAAACCAATCGTATTGTCTATAAGTGCGGGCGTCTTTTAACACTTCTATCTCAGGCCGCCATACATTTAGGCTTTTCCCTCATCTCTAAAGCGGTTTTCTGGGTTAGGCCAGCCGCCTTCTTCAATGTTAAGCCCTGCGTAGTCGTAGCCATAAGGATCGCCAACGCCGCCATTAGGCGCTAAGAATCTAAAGTCTTTATGACTCACTTTAAACTCATTACATAGCCTCTCAAAGGCCGCCTGATTATAATGTGGCATAGGCATCAAAGCATATCGCCCGGCAAAGGCGCCCCAACTCGTGTAAATCCGTCTTACAGTAAAGGCCACATGAAACTGTAAGAAAGAGCACTTAGGTAACATATCTAAGCCCACACCACAGCCCGCCGTGGCCGCCCATACGGCAAAGTTCAGCTGCTGCGCCCAATAGTTCATGTTTGGTCCTTTAAGCCATTTCTTAGCCGCGCCGCAGATTTAAATTCTGTCTCACTCTTTTTAAACACGTTACGCACTTTTAAAGGTATCTTTTTACCCGGCGCCACTTCTAATGTCAAATGGAGAAATTAGTCTTAGAGGCATAATATGCCAAGCCACAGGGCACTGTAATTTATTCTAGCGACTGTAAAATCCTTAGGCCACGATGGAGATATCTGCGGCTTAACGGTCTTGTTTTTAGGATCTCTAGGTCCTAAGGCCTTTAAAAGCGCCGCATTTAATTTTGAGTCGCCATAGTGATGCACTGCCGTTGGAAAAGGTCCATCTGGCGTAATATCTTCTCTAAACACATCGACGGCAATTCCATCGTGTTCGAATTCGATGCTCTGAGGCCCGGCAGAGAACTTTTTAAAATCGGCGTGCGGGTAGGCCGTCCTAAATCTGTGCCATTCGTATTGTACCATTATATATAATGACCGACGTGATACGAGAAGAACCCTCTGCCCCATTATACCCTGTCATTTCTGATGGAGAAAGTTTTCGACTTCAAAAAATCAATATGATCCTTTCTGAATTAGGCGCCGAGGTCAAACATTACGACGGCGTCCGTAAAAAATACAATAAAACACGCTCCGTGACCCACGCCATTGCTTTATCTTCCGGTACTTTATCAGCCCTTTTAACAAGTTCGGGGATTGCCACGTCTTTAACGGGCCCCGGAATTGTAGTAGGAATCCCTTTAAGCGCGATTGGGGGACTCTGTGGAATTATTTCAGCCGTCGCCACTATGGCACTAAAATTGACCAAAAGGTTTCGAAACACGAGAAAACGACAATATTGTGTAAATCCAAAATAAATACGATTCAGATTTAATTTCGAAAGCTTCATAATAACAGAATTGATGAGAATGAATTTGCTTTAATTATGGCCGAGTCAAATAAATACGAGCAATTGAAAAATGAAATCCGACAAAAAAGCGTCGAAGTTTTTAAAAAAGACGATCCCGAACTACGCAAGAAAATCTACAGCGAAGCTATGGAAAAAATAAAAGAAAAACTAAATCATTAAATATTCACCTCGAGAAAAATCCCATGGGCTTTAATTTGCATATCGAACGCAAAACAAACATTTAGTTTTTAAATCTACTCTTGAGAAGAATCAAGCTCTTGATTTTGAGCAGGAAGAGCCCTTAGCTTCTGACGTCGCCTCTGGGTTCGTTCCTTCTTCTTCATCGCGACTTTAAATTTGTGTTCTGCTCTTGTAATAGCTTCCCTTTGGTGTTTCTCGATGTCGACTTCGTACTTTCTTCTTTTTACTTCTTCGTTGGCAGCCTGGCGAGACATTTCTAGTATTCGAGGTAGTTGAGGAAAAAAATCAAGAAACCTTTGTAAATCTTCATCGGCCATGTCGGTCAGGCCTTGAAAAAATCCAATTGCATTGAAGTTTATAGCTCCCACAGTAGCGGCTCCATTGCGTTCTGCCGTTGATTTAAGTTCTTCAATTTTTTCCAAACACTGGTCATGGCGTTGTTGTAGCTGTCCCAATGAAACAGGCATTTCACAGACTTTTTCACAAAATGTTTCACTTTACACGACAATTTCACAGACTCTTCCACAACTCGTGAAAAACTTTGTGAAAAATACATATCATTATCGGCTGGATTTTAATTGACATAACAAAACTAAAAGTTGTGATTGGATGTACGGCTATGAGTCATCGCTCAGGAATCCATCTCAATAGGGGGTGATTGTGATCGATTTCATAAAATATTTTGTAGATGACGTCAGGGTAATAAGGGATTTTCCCTTGCAGCTGAGTAAACATCCATTCGGCCCTACGCATAGTTTCCATAGAAACGTCGGGAATTTTTTCGCCTGTAATTTCTGACAACAGACAAGAAATGCCCTTATTGTATTTTTGCAACTTTAATTTTCTCAGAGTCTTTTTCAAATCCTGTGGCGTGTGCTCTTTGAGATGAGCTTTTATCCGCTGCAAGGTTTCTTTGTCAACATAGACTGGCTCTAAACCTAATATATTTCGCATCCATTTTCTAAAGTAAATAATTCTCTTATATGGCGTCTTTTTATGACCGCCGTTGGCATAATATTGCCCTTCAGTCGCACTGCGTACAGCATTAAAAAATATACGGCCGCAGATTTCACACACGGCCGATGTATCTTCTTCTATAGCCATCTTATCACCACAACACTTTAAGCGTCTTGGCGGCGGCGGTATAAGTTCTCGCTTAAGACAATCAGAACACATTTTATAACTTTCATAGGTTACGGCAGGCGCGTTACAGTCACACAACATTATATAATAGTTATTTTATAGTCTCTACCAGCAGCAGTAATCTGTTGCGAGGTTCCTGAAATGACGCAAGGATTCCCCGTGTCCCGACGCCCCTTGAAATATGCAGGCAGGGCCCGCGTATTTCATGGGTGCCTCCGCGAGTCCACCTTACTGCTGCTAAGGGATGTATGGGTAGCAACCATTGTAAAGAATAGCACATCAAACAAACTCAATTCACATGTGATCTGAGTGCTCAAACTGGGGCTCAAACCTGGACCACGATGGTGAAAGTACTGGGCTTGGTTGTTCGAAAGCCAATTAGTGCTAATCTGTGGTTAACTCTTAAGAAAACATTTGGAGTTTGGATTAGTGCTAATTGGCTTTTGAACGACTGGGCCCTGGTGCTCTCACAACTTGGCCAACCATGCCATTTTGTTGATTGAATATTCCTATTGTTGCAGGTCGAAAAAAGATTTCTACCTTGTATAAAGATTGTAGATGTAAGCAGCAGCAAATGACATTTCTTAAATTGCAGTAAATGGGAAAGCGAACAATTTTCTAAAATCAAAGGAATCCTTAAAGGAAAATGGTGGGGCATTACAGGTTAAAAGGCGACCTTTAAATTATATTTAAGATTTATTATTTATTCTAAGGCCTAAAAGATGTCATATCAGATGGTGTACTTTTAATCACATGCCAAACTAAATTACTTAAAACGAACGATGCTGGTCATATTTTGTTTTCAGTTAACTGAGCTTATTAAAAGTATGGTGTTTGATCTAGGTCTAAATTGAATGATTTCATTTAAATTCAAATTGTATTATGGTAAGCCAAAAATACAGGCGAATGGGAAATATTTTTACATATATAAAATTGAAGTTATACTTTTTAAAGTTTATTGATGCGCAAATGTGTTATTATTGAAATAGAATTTTAGATCAATAAAATGTTGCTATTCAGAAAATCAAAACGTTGTTTCATCAGTTTCTTTACGACTTGTGTAAAGAGAGTAAACGTCATTCATACGACCCTTTACGCATGTTTCAGTTGCCGTATATGCAGAATTTCATCTCTTTTACGGAACCGTAAAGGCCGTAAAAACAGTTTTGCGGAACTTTTCTCAAGCGTAAATAGTCGTAAAGTGTTCTGTATGTTGTTTCATCAGTTTCTTTACGACTTGTGTAAAGAGAGTAAACGTCATTTATACGACCCTTTACGCATGTTTCAGTTGCCGTATATGCAGAATTTCATCTCTTTTACGGAACCGTAAAGGCCGTAAAAAACAGTTTTACGGACCTTTTACTTTGGAGTAAAGAGTCGTAAAGTGTCTCTCTAACGCTCTTTAACGCTTACAGTAAAGGGGCCGTAAAGAAGGTTTTTGCGCTAACGTAAATATCAGCGTAAAGACAAATAAAATATCTCTTTACGGTACCTTTATGGCTCAATTACGGTTGCGTAAATTTAGATTTTCATGCTGTGCAACAAGAAAGAGTCCACGAATTATCACAGCCAAGGCAGCATAATCTAAGGAAAGCAGACAAGACCAAACTAAAACAGAACAAGAGGAAAGTTGTAAATGACTATAATAATAATAATAATAATAATAATAATACTTTATTTAATTCACAGTATATTACAAAAAATATATACACAGTCCCAGGTAGCATAACTAATCTAGGCGGGCTGTGTTTTTAATAAATACAAGTATAAGAAAAAGTAAGGGAGACTTAGAATAACAATGATAATAATATATATAATATATAATGTCCAAGACGATCGCGATCTTAAAAACTGGTTGACAATGGAACAGTTAAGTCCATCTAAAAATATACTTAAGTCAGTTGTAATTGTATTAGATAACGTGTGTAACTTATTGTTGTATGCAAGATGGAACATATTTTTCCAATATACAATCTGTATGGATACTCGTTTAGATGTGTTATGGAATAAAAACCAATTAGAGAAACAAAATCGTGCTGGTGGTTTTATTGTTTTAAATATAACAAACACAAAGTCAATAAACTTTCTAATTACTATGCATAATCTGTATTCATCGCATCATTGCGCTTTCGTCGCCTCGTTTTCATGTTTATGGCGAAAAATCAGTACGATTTCGTATTCGTCAAACCCCCTTTTTCCTCCTTTTGAAGGGTTCAACTGATTTGTGCGAAAACCCGAAGCCCTCGGTCTATAAAACGTCTGTCCTGGAAACATAGCGGCGGTGTGTCATCCACCGTTGCGTGACCCACCTCTTCCGTTGCGTGACACACCCACCGTGCTGCACCACCTTGCACCTCCTGCACCTGATGCAAAACCGCTATTTGTATACTACTGTTACGGTTAGCTATTTCCCGGAAAGGTGAAGAATGCGTGAAACGGCTAGGGGAAGAGTACGAACGGAGCCGGTCATTGGAGCCTCTCTTAAAAAGGGCTCCAGGCATAGGCACGAGTGAACGCACGTGTGCGTCTAGTTTTGTTTGTTCTTGTCAGCGTACACGGACCAAGTAAAACGTACAACACGTGTATGCGCACTAAGAAAACATTCATAGCGATCCTTTACCTATAGCCTACAAATACAGTCGTCGCCTCAGATCGCCCGCTTTACGTTTGCTGAATCTTCCTGATTTTAGGAAATTGGACGCGATGTGTAAGAGAAAGCAGCGTGCACTGACAGATTTTGTTTGTAATGACGGTTGACATCACCGAAATAGCGTCCTGAATGCGGCAAGACTAAAGCATAGTCCAAAGATCGTGTAACATTTGATAATGGAAGTCTGCGTGTTCGAATCCTGGAAGGATTATCATTCAGCCTTTTATACACGTTAGTTGTTTTAAATATTGATTTCTTTATGCTAATTAATCATTCAAAAATGACAACTACTTTAACCTAACCGCATCATGATAAAGATGGTACAACCTACAATATCAGCATCAATTATGATAACTTTGGTTACTGTTATGATACACTTTTCCAGTTTTAATTAGCTTTTGGTTTACCGCGTTAGTTTTAATAATTTGGTGGTTTATAGTCTTCAGTGTGCTGTCATTTTGCTGACAAGAGTAATTTCAGTTTAGCTAGCTAGAATATCAAAGTATAGAATATCAAAGAAGGGTAATCCCCTGGCTTTAAGAAACAATAGATGGCTTTTAACAAGATGTTTAGCTTTGATCGCGTCAAAAGAAATATCGTCGTTGTGGATAAATTTGTTATTGTAATACGTAGAACAACCTTATTCAATAACGATATAAGAATAACACCAAAGTAAGAAATAGGAAAACCCAAACAGTACTTAAGTGTGTCACGTAACTAACTAGAAACAGTTCAACCTTGACATCTCTGGAATAATATCCTAGCAGACATCATTTGGCCTCCGGTTCCCATGATTGGCAATGTTTTCACGTGCAACCAATCACATTGGAAAAGGCGCCGTCCAATCTGATTGTGTTTACCAAAACACCCATCCTTGCGGTTAATTGAGGCCTGTCTTACAGGATATTATAAAAGAGAGAGTTCCTCAAATAGATAGACATCCCTTTTGGACCTAGAGCTAGACATGTGTACAAGTCCTTAGAGTATAATAAAACAAAGCCTACAGCGAAGGAACTGTCTCGTCTTAGAGTTAAAGGTTCATCGCCAGCTCTTGTATAGAACCTACACGATCGTGATAGCTAGTCTTCGACCTTTAGAACCGAAGCCAGTCCAAAACTATTGAAAAAATGTTATTTTTCATGTAAAAGCAAACTTATGAATGTTATTCTAAATGTCGATATGTAAATTTGTATCTAAATAAAGTCTAGGTCAACTTCAACTGTCTATATGTACACCCATATGACTTCGTGGTTACCATGGTAATCAGTTCTACATCCTGCAGTTCTTGGAATCTGCCACGATCCAACACCAGACTGCATAATGGCTGAATTCAATGATTTCGTTTCAAGTTTAGAACAAGAACTTACGTGTATAATTTGCCAAGACATCTTTAACGAGCCCAAGACGCTTCCGTGTCTTCACAGCTTGTGTCAGAACTGTATTGAAGGATGGAAGGAATCGTGCAAGACCCGAAGACAGCCATTTTCTTGTCCTACTTGCATGGCACCCATCGATGGCGACATAACAAAGCTCAAATCTTCATTCCATCTCGAGTCCCTGAAGGAACTCCTTCTTGCCATGAAAACTAAAGCAAACGAACAAGACAAGCTTAACCTTCCAAACTGTGTTTCATGCGAGAAACATGTTATTTTGGTTGCTTTTTGTCCTGAGTGCGAAGGCATGGTTTGTGCTGACTGCAAGAACGCCCACATCACAATGAAACAATTCCGAGACCATCAAGTGACTTTGTTTGGTGACTTAAAGCGAGAACATGTGAACACCTACATCACCAATCAACAACGGTGCTCAATCAAATTCCACGAAAAATACACGTTAGAGTACTATTGTCAAACTTGTGATAAATCCATTTGTCAAAAATGCGGCACTGTTACAGCTCATAGCACTCACGACAAAATTGGTATCGAAGTGAAAGCTGAAGAAATCAAGCGATTTATCCATCAAGAATTGGATCGTGTAAACAAGCAACGACAGAGATTTTTGCAAGAACTTGAACTCTCCAGGCAAAACATAAGACGTTTGGAGAACGAAATCAAGACAGCCAAGAAAGAAGTGTGCGATGCAGTACAAACTCAAATCAAGATTTTAGAAAATCATCAAAACAGCATAACAAAAACCTTGGAGAAAATGCTTCTGGAACACAAAACAGAAAATGATGAGGAGCAAAGAATAATTTCTGCTGCCATTCAACAGCTGGATGCATTGAATAAGCAGGGCAAAGCTTTACAAGATCAAAACGTTGCTCATTTTGTTCTTGAAAGTCAATTTCCTCAACGATGCCAAGAGATTTTGAGAAATCCTCGATCAGTCTTAAAATCGCAATCAAATATCAAACGAAACAGAACAGTGCGATACATTACAACTAAAGTCGCACAACCTGTGCAAGACCTCGGCCATATTGAAGAGAGCGTAACAGACCCATCTCGCTGTTCCATAGTGGAATTACAGAGTAATGTTGAAAATAGCGGTTCAATCAGGAAATGTGAACTCGTAACAAGGAATTCCGATAACCAAGTTTGCTACACAAATCTCGGTTCTATTAATGTACAAATCAAAGATGATGACGGCTTTGAGGTTGAAAACGAACTCACAGAAACCGAACGTGGGAAATTCATCGTGACGTATAAAGCAGAGAAACCCTCAGCGTACCAAATGCTGGTGAGTATTGGAGGAAAAGAAGTCAAGGATTTTCCAAAGACACTGCATGGTAAAGTTGACTTTAAACCTGTGAAAATCTATGGAGTTAACAAGAAAAATGGAAGTCAAAAGTTGTGGGGTCCCAACTCACTTGCAGTAAGTGTTAATGGAGACGTAATCATTGCTGATACTATTAATCATCGCATTGTGGTACTAGATGCTGATGGGAACTTTATACGAGAGTTTGGTGGACAAGGAACGGGAGATGGTCAACTGTTCTACCCATGTGGAGTGGCCATGAATGAAAACAACGTACTTGTCAGCGATAATCCAGATGATAGATATGGTAGGCTTCAAGAATTCGACATCAATGGTACTTACCTTAGAACTGTCTACAGACAAGAACCAAGAAATGCGATAAACAGAATATGTGTTACCGATCAACACATCGCAGTGTGCTGTAAAAACCGTGATGACATAACTCGGTCAGGTATAAAGTTGTTGAGTAAACAGTGTGGACAGGTTGTTCAAGAAATTCGTACTACTGGAAACAATCCATGGTACATTGCTTATAGTAACCATAAATACTTTGTATCATATATCAATCAGTGGGGCTATCCGCTGGACTATGCTGACGTTTTTGATGAGAATGGTGCTCTCCTGTACAAATTTGGAACTAATGGAAAAGAAGACGGTCAGTTCAATTGTATAAGGGGAATTGCTTGTTATGGTAGAGACATGCTTCTGGTCTGTGATGGTGGTAACCACCGGGTTCAAGTCTTGAGAGAAGACGGTAAATTTGTTAAGGCGTTCGGTAGCCGTGGTTCAGGTCTAGGTCAAATGAATTGGCCTACTGATGTAATTATTTCTCCAGACGGTAAAGTGTTAGTGCTAGAATTTGATGGAAAACGAGTAACTGTGTGGGAGCGAGTGTAGTCAACCAATTTTAGAAAGTTTTAGGTTGCATTTTTAACTCGTGGATTAAAAATCCACGAGTTATTGTGAGGGGTCGAATATGCAAATCAGTCAGGTTACTACTTTGTGTATGACAACAACTATTCAATCTATCTATTGTCTAACTAGAATGGTGCCATACATAAAGTAGTAAGCTATTGTGTCACTCACTCACTTTCCTGTAAACTTCCGGTCTGTCAAACTTTACTTCCGGTCTATTCTTGATAATACGATACGGTGCTAACTTGCGTTAGAGTCGTTTTCGTATGAGTGGGAAACTTACCGTACCGTATCGTAACTGTACCAGTATCATAGTTTCCATAAAAACATTCGAAATTCCTGCTGTAACCGTATCGTATTGTAGGCCGTACGGTGTTCCCCCTCATACTCTATGATAATTTTCGGCGACCAGTATAGCACTCGGGAAGCTTTGAACGCAATGTAACTGTTTTAGATTTGTGTACAAGCAACAATTTTTAGGCACACGATCTAAGCTGGGTAATACAAGTTTTTAACATTACCTCGTGCTCTACATGTAAGTTACATGTACACGGGTTTGCACTCCGCGAAGATCGATTGTACGTGTCGGATGTTAGGCGAAATTGCCAATAGATTTGAATAAATAGTTTCTTATTCATTGCCACATTCTGTATTGAGCTACTCTCAGTTCCCTCTGCAGCTTGGAATAATTTTCATCGCATCTCCAAGTTGATCGAGCAGTTCGATATACTCGGATGTGAAAACAATGGACTTTGTAGTCGCTGTCTTCAAACAAAAAAAATCGTCGCAAGTCCAATATCAACGAGTCATCCAAGCATTTAGTGTTTGTACTCTATCAGGACGAGAGTAAATGTTGAAATAAAAAGTAAACGAAATCATATTTGAGTACGAACTGACGCCTGCTGAAACTGGAGAAACTGCATGGTCGTGGAATCGCTACGGCCCGGCTGGCCGAAACGGCATCAAAAAAGCGTATTTGAGTTTAAGTTTGGTGGCTATTATGAGTACGTTTATGGAGTAATTTATTTTATTCATAGCGACATTTGGTTCATAGAGAAACTTTTTTCATAATTTGTACATGTTCAATAGCTTTGCTAAGCGTACAGCCATAAATTAACAATATGTATAAAAATATAACCTTACCAAACATTAAATTGCTCAGTGGCTCAAGTGGTTTGTTGCTGGCTGCGGGCACAAAGGTACCCCGTTCGAATTACGGGCAGACCGGTTTCTTTTTTTTTTTTTTTTTTTTTTTCTTTTTTTTTTTTCTCTTCATTATCTTTTTTTTTGTTCTTTCATACTCAAGTCAATTATTTTTCGCTAAAGAAATTACATTAGCTGATATTATTGATAATTATCCAAATTACTCTTTCAAAATTCTTTACAGATGGGCCCAATCTTAATTTTTAGATTTGTGAAAGCAATGATTTATCATTTAGAAAAATATATATTGTATTAATTGATTTATATTTTTGCCTTCAAATAAAAAACTCATTATTTAACTAAAATCCACGAGTTACTTCGCCATTGGCGGGTTGATTTTGAGTGGGTGAGGAGGGGTCGGTCTTTTTAACAGCGGATAGAAGAGGGCTGTGTAATTGTTTTCCTTATACATAACGTTGTTCTGCTAGTCCAAGGGCGTAAGGCGGAGTTTTTCAGAGGTGCACACAATTTCTAAAGAGTTGTGTTGATGTTAAGTTTTTAGCAAACTAGTTTTAATTTTGCTAATTGACAAAATGCTATCTCCTACATTTACGCGAAATACGTGTCCACCAACTTTAATTCCGTCTTTTTTCGTTTCTTTGTTTATTCAATTTTTTTTATTATTTATTTATCTTTTTTTTCAAATTTTCAGGCACGCACGTGCGTAATGGCGTACAGGGTGCTACGCTCCTGTAGACTATCAGCTCCATTCAGCCTCCCCCTGTTTTGATAATGTTATATAGTGATTGCCTTTAACATACTTATGATGGGTGCCTGACCTTTTACAACGCGAACTGATCTGGTGAACTTCTTATATAGGTTTCTCTTTTATTTCTTGTCTTGTTGTATCCTACTAGCGCCTTTTTCTTGTTACCAAATTTGATATACAGTCAATCTTATAAATGTTTAAAATATGGAACAGTATGTAACAGTCATATAGGGATAAAAGAAACAAATAAGAGTATACCAATGTCTGTTATCGTGAATATCTGTTTCATGGGTAAAGTACATTTACTTTGCTAAATAAATAAATACTTTATTTCATTATTGAAATATCGGTGTTAAAACATTATTTTTACTTTTAATATTTTTAGCTTTTTTAGTTTTGTTTGGTATTATTGTCACAACTCATCATGTTTTTTGCAGTTTTATGTAAACTCGACT
This sequence comes from Telmatactis stephensoni, assembly GCA_029948255.1. Lineage (NCBI taxonomy): Eukaryota > Metazoa > Cnidaria > Anthozoa > Actiniaria > Isophelliidae > Telmatactis > Telmatactis stephensoni. The sequence goes on along the minus strand of JALIZF010001734.1, from coordinate 651,216 downwards.
AGTTTTCAAGATAACTTAATATGACATGTACACAAGCACATGAAAATGTACACATCTTGTAATAGGCCATTTGCATGATCGCATCATATACTGACAACTACCAGAATGCTTACTTTCTTTTGTAAAATAATTAGTGCCAATTGTTCGGCTATTCTCAAAAGGGAATAAAATCTGAATAAGAAAGAAAATTCGTAGAGCATTCTGATAGTTGTAGTAAAATGACGCCATCGTGCAAATGGCCTATTGGCTAATAGCTCCATAGAAACGAGTGGGATGTGACGTAAAAGGATTGTTTCTAGCTCATTACTCTGAACTTAGTGTTCTACGCAGCCGCAGTTTGTAGCACCATTTACACGAAACCTTTTCATGGCACGACAGCCCAGCATTTTTGGCACAGCACTTTTCATCAGTAATTTTCATCGTGTGATCAGAACATTTATTATATGGCACAAACTACTTCCGGTGAATTCGCGGGCTCTGATTGGCTATTTGATGGTCTAGATCCCCCGCAATGCCGGTGGGCGATCACGGAAAATATCCCGGACCGCAAACTATTTTGAAAACACACCAAGAATTAACTTGCAAGGCATCGTGCAAGCGATTTTTCAAAACGAAAAGTAGTTAAAACTAACAAAAATTAATACTAAACTACTCTCGTTCCATTCTAACAAATTAAAGAAAACTTTTACTCGTCGAGCTAAATAATTATATTTTAATCGATCATAAGAAAACAAATCTCGTACGCTACAAAAACTTCACAGTCGAATAAAGGACGTCACTCTTAACAAAAACGCTTTTTCATACTGGAGCTAAACAATCACTGATAGATTAAACTTACAGTTTTGAGTTATTTCAATCCTGCAAACTATCTCGGTAAACGGAGTCAATGTCAAATGTTTGTTCTCTTTTTGAGGTACAAAGTGAACTTGAACTTACGTGTTATCTCCAAGTCTTTAGTAGCAACTTAAAATGATTGGAAAACGCACCTTCAGTCGATGCACGTTGATAAACCAGTCCTGTACGTCGTTAAGCTTATCGTGTCAAAATGAAAAATGCGGTGTTGATTTTGACTCTAAAGGTCCACTTTATAATTTCAAATCAGCTCCAAAAGTTATCAAAAAAGACTCTTCTTCTTTCTTTGAATAGGTAATCGTAACAGAAATCTTTGTTTGCGAATTATTTCCAAAATTACCGTCTTTGAATTTGACATGTTAGCTTGATTTGTTCCATTCTTGATTGTTTACAAACTTGCAAATAGGCGCAAATCTCCTATAAACCGGAAGTAAAACATCGAAATGCTAAAAAGGAGAGCAAAAATTGAAAAAACATGCCATATAATAAACAACTTATTAAACTCGCTTGCACGGTCTGTACAAAGAAATATCAGATCTTGATCTTGATTGTACGGACCTCGCGAACCGCCTACGGCTCGGTCCGTACGGCCAAGACCTTAGTCTGATATAGCTATTTGCACAAACATTGATCCTTTCAAAATCATTCAACCTATAAATGTTGAATTGCTAATATTTGTATTTTCATGTGTTGTATCGATGAATGCGCTGTGTAATTGCGTCGCAAATACCAAAATATGTTTCAGTCGTTGTTTGTAGTGTTCACGAGCTCGCGCTTCTTTACAATCATCTAATCAACAGATTTCCCAATGTGCATTTCGTTCTCAGCTTTTATGTTTTAAAGAGGATCACTGTTTGTGCAAATAGCTGTACTGGTACTAAAGAAACAAACCATGGTCAATCTTGTTTATATGTGATGATTGAATGTTTATATGTTTTTGTAGTTTTAGGGCTTAATATATGAAGGGTAGTTTAATGTATTAAGGTTAGATTTAATTATAAATAAATAACTTTGAAGAACATTTCTATTGAAAGTAAAACAATGCATTAGGCAATTAAACAAGTGGAAAATTATAGAGGTTAATTAATGGAATGTATCAGATAAGGATCGTTATCAACACGTAATTAATCCTCGTGTGAATTGTTAGTTATTTTTGCTAGTTCATATATGTAGTTATAGAAAATCATAAACACTAACCCACCTAGATCAGAATGACTATTTTAGGGTAAGTGTTGACTCAATTGTAAAATGACTACATTTTATACAATAAACTTAATTTGGATTAAATTTTGTGAATGAGCCTTACGTTTACGCAACGCTGCTAAGAAGAAAACACTAAGGCACCTATAAGGGCCCGTTGACATGAGAGAGGGTGTCCCTATGTAGTAGGGATAGCTCTTTTGTTTTGCGTTTCCTCCAGATTTTGGAGAGTTTACAGTCATTGCTAGGGCATTGAACTTACCAAGGAAAGACATCGACGAGACTATAACATGGTTCAAAGATCGCGTAACATTGTATGCAGTCAGCACATGGAACACTAGTCGAGACGTAACCACGTATAGGGATTAGGTGTTCACTTATGATCGACAAGAGATGACTTCTTAAATTTTCTGCAGCTTGAGTAACGTTGTGTTCACGTCTGTATGAATGAGTCTTGTGTTTACGTAGCGTGTGCATAGTATCGTCTCGTTTTAATGAGTCTTACGTTTACGTAAAGTTGTGTACCGCGACGCTTCGTGTTAACGAAACTTACTTATAGGTAACGTAGTGTGAAGTATCATCTCGTGTGACTGTACCATACTTTTACGTAACGTTCGGTTATCGTGAACGCATGTTAAAGAACCGTGCGTTTATGGTAAAGTTCTGCGCAATGTCGGCTGTGTGTAAATAATCCTTGTCCAAGAGGAATTGTTTTGCGCAGAGTTAGCCGCGTAAACCCGTGGATGATGCTTACGCTTACGTACCATGTTCAGCGTCATCTCGTGTGAATGAAACTTAGGTTTACGTAACGTTTGTCATGTACAGTTAGTGTCATCGCATGTGATGGGATCTTACGTTTACGACAGATAAAGAGTAATATATATATGTACGGTTCAACAAGTGGATTGGTTCCTGAATGTTTTTTTTATTAAATGTAACCAACAATACACTACAGAATCAGAAAAGTACAATGGAGTCAACACTTTAAATCTTTGAGTAACTGACCACTACTGGTATCCAAGTGATCACTGACACTTTCCCAATTGCAACATCGTAAATAGAATACGACATGTAAGACCTGGACCGCACTTTGGACATGATGCACCACCTCCCTGAAATTGAAAATGTTGCGAATAAATATTTAAACGCCCACCTCTTTACAATGACTACTTCTTTACAGTGAATACCTGTCTACTATTCTAACCTTTCTACCCATTCTAACCTGTCTACCTATTCTAACCTTTCTACCCATTCTAACCTTTCTACCTATTCTAACCTTTCTACCTATTCTAGCCTTTCTACCTATTCTAACCTTTCTACCTATTCTGACCAAACATCTCTTTACAATGAACTACAATCACCATGTCTCTACAATGACCAAGTCTCTACAATGACCAAGTCTCTACAATGACCATGTCTCTACAATGACCAAGTCTCTACAATGACCATGTCTGTACAATGACCATGTCTCTACAATGACCAAGTCTCTACAATGACCAAGTCTCTACAATGACCATGTCTCTACAATGACCATGTCTCTATAATGACCATGTCTCTACAATGACCAAATCTCTACAATGACCATGTCTCTACAATGACCAAGTCTCTACAATGACCAAGTCTCTACAATGACCAAATCCCTACAATGACCATGTCTCTACAATGACCAAGTCTCTACAATGACCAAGTCTCTACAATGACCAAATCTCTACAATGACCACTGCAAATCTCTACAATGACCAAATCTCTACAATGACCAAATCTCTACAATGACCATGTCTCTACAATGACCAAATCTCTACAATGACCAAATCTCTACAATGACCATGTCTCTACAATGACCATGTCTCTACAATGACCAAATCTCTACAATGACCAAGTCTCTACAATGACCAAGTCTCTACAATGACCAAATCTCTACAATGACCATGTCTCTACAATGACCAAGTCTCTACAATGACCATGTCTCTACAATGACCAAATCTCTACAATGACCATGTCTCTACAATGACCAAGTCTCTACAATGACCAAGTCTCTCTACAATGACCATGTCTCTACAGTGACCAAGTCTCTACAATGACCATGTCTCTACAATGACCAAGTCTCTACAATGACCATGTCTCTACAATGACCAAGTCTCTACAATAACTACCTAGCTCTCTGCAATGGCTGCCTCACTAAAAGAACCACCTATCTAGAATACCCAATCTTTGCAGGTATCGATATAATTTCTTACACAAAAGCCTCCTTTTTGAAGTGGCGGTTTGCAGAATCCTTTCTCCTCTTTGTTCTTGTGATAACAACAGTCACCAGTCTTACAGTCTGCATCGTTTGTACATAAAGTACTTGACTTGAAAGGACGGTAAAAATATTCATTAAATTGTATGTCTTTGAAGGCTTGAACACATAATAGAGAGATTAAACATCATGTACACGGGAAACGGCAGACGGCAGAGGATTCACGTCAGACCTGCTTTTTGCGTCTGGCGTTTCCGTTTCAACGATTGATTGGGTCGTTTCGCGTTTGCCGCAAACGTGTAAGTTACTCATTCGTTTCAGTGCCAAAAATGCAACGACTGCGCGAAAAAAGTAGGTCACGTGATCTCTACCGTCTGTCGCTTGCCGTGCACGCGATGCTTAATCTCTCTGTCAAGTGTTCGTGAAGGCAAGTACGTTGTGCCTAGTTTTAAGGGTGTACTTAATATGATGCTATAAAGGATCCAAATGCTCTAAAAGGCCTCTAAACTGTCAAATCATTTTCATATTTGATAGTTTGCCTTTCTTGAGGTAATTTTGGCATTTGATAACATCATTGTTACAGTTATAATTTTCTTTAGTATTGCATAATATCTAAATAAAACAAAGCTAGCATATATACGTTTTAAATCTTTTCCAAATAGATTTTTATGGCTTTTTGAGCGTATCAAAAGAGAGAACTATGCAAATAACTTCAACGTTTCTCAATTTTACGTCAATTTCCTGCTTGGCATCGAAGAAAAGGCTGCAAAGAATATGAATAAACAATTGCAAGACAAACATTTTAACGAAATCCGCCAAAGATTATAGCCTTTTAAACAAAGCGCAAGAAGAAAGTCCTGCGCATGCACAATACAAATAAAATGAGTGACTTTTGTGGTGCTCGCGCCGTTCTACCGGAAGTTAAATGTTTTCCCGCCAAAAACGCGCACGCCAGCTAAATGTTACCATGCATAGCAATGACGTTGCACAGCAATGAATTATGTCTTTACACCCTTAAGGCAATTCTCTTGAAATAGAAGGAGACATGCCATTTTCCCCAAACTTTGTGTAGGTTTTTTTTTTCACCATGGACGTTTTAAATATGCAATAAAAAGAGGGGTCACCGGCGTACCATTCTTGTTTTCGTGCTAAAAGACCTCAAAATATGACAAATTACTGCTTCACTAACAGATATGGCTGAATGCGGATTTCGAATAAAAATAACACCTTTTCTTGAAAAAAGTGTGTTGTAGGCAAAATGTAATTAAGAAATATAAAACGGTTTCCCGTGTTTGATAACCTGATCTAAACACGTGTGATGTTGGGAGAACGCGAGAGAGTGTAGGGAAAGCACGAGCCGTAGGCTTTTGGTTCTTGTTGCGAACCAAATGTTCAGTGCTCTGGAGAGACGTCTTCAATGATGGCGAGTTGAAGAAAAAAAGCATTCGAAAATATTTCGAATTAAAAATTGCCTTCGCTCAAGCTGATTCAGGCTATATACGAAACGGACTTGGACTGGCTTACGATCTTCATGTTTTTTTTTTTTTTTTTTTTTTTTTTCATTTAAATGCAATATACACAGACCTTCTTGTTTAATTGTACAAGGTATACAAAACCTAGCAATTCTTAACGTGTAAGGAGAAAAAAAAATGGAACACTTAACAAGTTTTGCATAAGAAACGTTTAAAACACACAGGGGAGAAAAAGACTGTTGTTTTGTCTACCCGAGAGGAAAATACCAGAAGGTTTAATTAGTTTTGAATTAATAAGAAAGTACGTCTTTGTATGCTAAACTTGTAACAGTATATATACTTTTTGTTATTAGGCTATTGATCAATTAGTTGTACTTGCAGATAGTGCTCTTATACCGTAAAGTCTTAAGACAAAACCGCCAATATACTTGAGATTGATTATCTAATTATTTAATACTTCTATTTTTTAGGGCCTTATACATTAATGTTCTAATCAAATAAAACTACCAAATCGCGTCAAATCAAATCAGATTTTGAGTTCTACTTACTCGCATATAGAAACTAAAATGCGATTATTTAATATGACATGTTTCTGGTCATTTTGGAGAGTTTTTCTTTCATCAACAAATATAAGTGGAAATACTTCACAGTTCGCTTTTATCGTTGGGAAGTTTATCTAACAATTATCTCACACATAGTTTGTAATTTTCTAATAATTTTATCGATTACTAAATCACCATTATTAACAAGGTGCCCTATACCCCTTTACAAAATGAAATCACGCAAAAATATTTGGTCTTTACGCGTCACGGATAATGAAAAATCTCTTTCACGTTCACAAAAAAAATCAAAAGCTGCTTTCACGTGGACGCAAAAATATTTTAGACCTTAAATCCCGTTTCACGCCAAAATAAATAAGCAATTCACGTTTTACGCAAAAGGTATAGGAGACCCTGTATTAAGGCTGGTAAAATAATTTTCTCTTTATGAAATTGTTTATTATACTTACCTCACCCGTCTTTTGCCATGAAAAACGAGCCATAGCCAGTAGAACAATCAAAACTATGGCTAGTTTAGTAGACATGCTAGCTTGGGCTAGAAAGTAATTCTAGCAACTGAACTCAGTTGATAAGGAAGTTTAAAGGATTCGGGGGCAAATTATATAGAGGAAAACCGACAAAGAAACGAGAAGAGCTCCTCCTATAGCTATTGTTGGAGCAAATACGTCAATAATGATGATGTTAATTACCATAAAATATTAGATATTATATTAATTAGGACTAGAGAAAATAGGCAGTGTGCTTTTTGCTGTATGATTTTGCTTTTGGAAAGAGCTTGAGAAAAATATTCAAAGATAAATTTAGTGAACCAACCAACCACCCAGAAATGAAATATAGAAACTTGTGTAGAATTGAAAAAATGCTCGGAAAAAAAGATAAATTGTTAAAAATATTGAAAATTAGAAAAAAAATGAATGTCATGCGAGTTTTAACTTTTTATTGTGTAAAATAAAGAAAGGAATGAAAGACAAGAAATTAAACCAAAAGAAAGGAAAAACTTGAGCTACAATCATAAATATTCTTATTTCTAAAGACGGATTCTTGAATTTTCTATCACGTGTAAGATAGCCTATAGTACTATTTATTTTTGATTTGACAGAATGGAGACAATACCACATTCGTTGCTATCTTAGTAAGAATGCTTGACAGAAATCTGAGACCTTTTTTGGATCAACGGATTAGTCTGAAAGAAAGCTTGTCTTTCAAAAAGAAGAAGGAAAATGAAAACTAATGATTTTTTTATTAAGAACATGAATTTTTTTCCTTTTTACAATTAGAATAAAAACTAGATCTTTAAAAATAAATATGGTTGCTGAACGTTGATAAGATCAGTATTATTTAAGAATTAATCTTTGCGGGCTTATCGATCTCAAGCTGTGAAGTACTTTAAGTGTTATTCTACAAAACTAAAAAGCAGATCTTTAGTTTGCAAGTCCGGCTCTTTAAATTAAAGAATGTCAAAATTCAAAAATGCACTCAAAACATCAATCATTTCAAATTTTCTCTACGTCCCACATTAAATATTACTAATCGTTGTATATCTGTAAAATCTGTTTAAATTCTTTAAAGCTAATTGTAAATAGTTGAAATGTGGTGCCAAATAAAAAATTGTGATTGTCATTGTCAATTAAAACTTCAATCCGTGTTTCTCCTATTAATAACTCAAGACTTGTCCAATTCACGTTAAACGATGCCAATCTCTTTTTCTTCAAAGAACCGCTTTACCGGCAACAACACTAGCTTATACTAGCTTAACTATATCTAAATATCATTCATTGTCATATTAAACTTTAATCTATTGGTTAAATAAAGAAATATTAAAGTTTAACCGTAGAAAAGGAAAACAAAAATCATCTTTCATTTTACTTGCATGCATTTAAAAGGTTTTTCAAAAATATTGCAATTAAGTTCTTGCCGGGCGATTTAAAATTACGCACGATCGCAAGTTTATTTTCCTTTTCCGCTTTTAATTTATTTCTGGACTTCTCTTATACTAGAACCAATTGAGACAAAATAATTACATGTAAGTATTTTTTTCTTCAGCGGCATCCTTTCATGAGCAAATTTGACCGGGAAAAGCCGGTGGTGTTTCAAAGCTGCTGTCTGCTTTCGCAACATTGATTCTTCTTTGTTTTCTTCTCTCCAAACAAAGAAGAAAAGGAGTTTTTGCTAGCAGGGAGCAGGGAAGAACAGTGTAAGGTATCAGGCGACGTGAACATGAATCATTAGCCGAGTTCACATTATAGAAACAACAGAAAACCGTCTTGGACGGAGAACTCGTCTTCAGACTGAAGCTCGAGTTTCCCCATCTAAGACGATTTTCTGACTCAAAATATAATTCGACTACCAGCCTAGATACCGATGTTAAGCTAAAATATGTCTTCACTCAAATACGTATTTGTTTTTAATATGATTGTTCAATTCATTGTCACATCGCTATGTCATAAGTGTCTTTCACAAGGAAGGTTTTTATTGAACACGGTGTGAACAGATTTTGAAAATAAATAATATCATTAGTATCAATAAGAATGCACACATCCGTTAATTATACATTGTACTCAGTATCTATCTTCTCACAACTTCGGTTAATAACTCTTACCTCGGTACTGATAATTCCAGGTATTATAGCCTCCTTCAATATAATTGTTCAGTATTCTGTAAACATGATACAAAACGTTTAGGTTCAATACCAAAAATGGCTATACACAACGACAACAACAACAACAATTCACTGCGAAAATAGTGTGGGGTTTAAGAAACTGATTTTATTCGTCATTTTCCCGCTTTTTCCGAGTAAGGTTTTAAATGGACCACGTTACTTTAAAACTTGTCTCCAATACGAAAGTAATTATATAAATGTCACAAGTTGAAAGACGAATGTTACAGAGTATTTGTGTACATAGAACCTTGTTGCAAAAACAAACCACAAGTCATGATCAGTCCCAAATAAAAGAGATTTTTTAACTATCGTTGCACAAACAAAAACTCGACTTAAATCATCCAAGTGCCAAGCATCATTCAACGGTTCGGAAGAATAAACCTGTAGACTAGTTTGCATTCAAAACGCAATTTCCACTGCAAATTTGCGGTTTTTTGATAACACATTCAACGTATTCTTATGTAACAGCTTTAATTGATATAAACTTATTATCACTTCGTACTAATCTCCTGTCTTGTTGTTAAAATGCAATTAATTATTTCTTATTCAAAATATATCCTCTTTCTCGTATGATTACCAGGAATATGGAGACTAGCTGTTAATTAATATAATATTTACCCGTCGGCACTGATTCAAGGTTTGATTCCAACCAGTTACTTTTGCCTGTTTTGCTCTGGCTTAAATTAAAAAGCCAATTAAAAATCCCATCTCTTTGAATATCATTCATTGCGTTAAACAGCTTTAATATAATTGTAAAATAAGTCTTTAATAAGTTGTGAAATACATATTAAATTACTCTGTAGAAAAAGGTCTTTTGTCTGTTTTATTTGCCTGAATTTATAAACAATTCAAGGCCGAAGATTTTCTCTGAATCGAAACTGTTTGATATCTGTAAATTGGGTTGAAATATTGGAAATTTGTTGTTAGTCACATTTTGATTTTGAATTTTCGTCAATCTCAATTTAAAAACGACTTTTCAAAAGTATCTTTTTGTAAAGTACAAATTAATTTTTTAAGAAGTCCTTTCATTATATTCAAATATAATCTTGTCTTTCTGTTGACAGATAATGATATGACTGAACTGACTTTTCGGCCAGCAACAATATCTTACCATCCCTTCTAATCTATATTTAATCGTCGAATTCAAAATCTCTATATTTTAACAATGATTGCTTAAAAGTATTCTTTAGATTGACTATATATATGTCATCTGAATCGAACGCTAAGATCGAAATTTCCGATACTTCTATAAATTAAAAATAATTTATTTATTACAATTCAATGGCAGTGTAACAGAAAATAGTAACAGAATAGTAATAAGAAAAAAAAAGAGAGAAAGAAAGTGCCATTATCTATTTGATCGTTGAATTCAAAATCTGTATATATTTTAACAATGATTACTTAAAAGTCTTAAGATATAAATCCTTCATTGCTTTGATTATATTGTTTTAAAAACCTGACTTAAAACATTTCTTGTATGCCAATGATAAGATAGTGCGAGGATAAAGTGGTTCTTCATGAAATATTTTGAATTTGCATGCAATTTCGTGTCAAATATAAAACTTTTTAAACAAGGCATACTAATTACTGTTTTTTTTCCTTATCGCTGCCATATTAAGTGCCAGTAAAATATAAATATTGTTTGCATGAAACTAGAAGAGAGAGTGAGAAATATATTATTAAGATTCACGCCTCTTTGTACGAATTGCGGTGAGCCAAGGAAGCTACTAAAGATGAAAGTCTTCGTGATATTCGCCATTTTTGGTCTGTTTGGAGCGTCCTTCGTTGTGTGCAAAGAGGTAACCTTTAGAAAACTGATTTTAATCTAATTTCCGAGTGTTTTTGTGGTTTATATACTCAAATCAACGTGGAAAAGTGCGACAGAATTGAAAAATGAAGTTGAGTGTGCTTGAGTAATTTTCTATTTGTAAAATCGTTTCGATGGCGCTTTTTCTCGTGATCGGAGGAGCAATGACATGACAAATTATTCATGTTTTTAGATCTTTTAAACTTGACAATCTTTCAAAAAGATTATTCTCTTGCTCTAGCTCACTATTAAAATATTACTTTTACCTTTAGAAAACTAATTTTAATCTAATTTCTGAGTGTTTTTGTGGTTTATATACTCAAATCCACGTGGAAAAGTGCGACAGAATTGAAAAATGAATTTGAGAAGGATTTACACTTAATAAGAATTCTGCTAGGACCAACACTTTTAAGTTTATCAGCATTTTCAATAGGTTTGTTGATATGTGGAATGAATTCGAATTCGACCACTAGCTATCTGTACGTTAAGCATCAAAGATATCTAGTTTTAAGAAGGGAGCAAAGGACTTTCTGCCTTGCAAAATATGAATAATTAAATAACTACTTTTTTTATATACCTTTATTTATTCATACTGCCATATTAACTGTTTGATTAATATATATTTTATATTATTAGTTTCTTAGGTGATTTGCCTTGTATGGGGTCTTTGAATCTTTTGCAGACCATCCTAATGGCACCTTGTCTCTCTCTTTTTTTTCTTATTACTATTCTGTTACTATTTTCTGTTACACTGCCATTGAATTGTAATAAATAAATTATTTTAAATTTATAGAAGCTTAAGTATCGAAAACTTCGATCTTAACGTTCGATTCAGATGACATATATAGTCAATCTATAGAAAACTTTTAAGTGATCATTGTTATAATATACAGATTTTGAATTCAACGATCAAATAGATTAGAAGGGATGGTAAGATTAGAATTTTAAAAGGTTTGGAACTGACCTAAAAAATTAAAGTTAAAACTTTAAAACGGCTGAATTTTCGGTTACTCGCTGTAGCCTTCTTCAGAACTATAATGATTACTTGCAAGAGCTTGTGATGATAAATGGTAAGATATTGTGTTGCTGGCCGAAAAGTCAGTTCAGTCATATCATTATTTGTCAACAGAAAGACAAGATTATATTTGAATATAATTAATGAAAGGACTTCTTAAAATTTTAATTTGTACTTTACGAAAAGATACTTTTGAAAAGTCGTTTTTAAATTGAGATTGACGAAAATTCAAAATCAAAATGTGACTAACACAGATTTTTAATATTTCAACCCAATTTACAGATATCAAACAGTTTCGATTCAGAGAAAATCTTCGGCCTTGAAAAGACAAGCACTGTTAATGAACAGTACATTTATTATACTGAGTTTGCATTGTGTATGTTGCTTGTGCTTATGCTTATGTCACTGGTGAAAAGACAAGCACTGCATGCTAATAAGCAGTACATTACTGAGTCTGTGTATGTTGCTTGTGCTTATGCTTATATATGTCACTAGTGAAAAGACAAGCACTGCTAATGAGCAGTACATTACTGAGTCTGTGTATGTTGTTTGTGCTTATGCTTATGTCACTAGTGAAAATACAAGCACTGCTAATGAGCAGTACATTACTGAGTCTGTGTATGTTGCTCGTGCTTATGCTTATGTCACCAGTGAAAAGACAAGCACTGCTAATGAGCAGTACATTTAATCTGAGTCTGTGTATGTTGCTTGTGCTTATGCATGCTTCACTAATGTGAACTAGTCTAAAATGTTTTTTATCAGCATTCAACTGTGGCTGACCGTGGCTACTACTACAGCGGCTTTGCCTTTTGATTGAGGGAATGATGACTACTGAAGACCAGCAATTAATGTTAACTTAATTAGGTTACGGATACTCGTTCTATAACGTGTACTAATAAACTTTTCTTTCAGTGCAACAGCGATATAGAGTGTGAGGATACTCAGTGCTGTATGAAAACTGGAAACAAACCAGGTGTATGCTACAGTCTTATTCCAACTGGAGGTACTTGCTTCAATGTAAGTAGTTTTGAAACATATACCGCACAGCTTATACAATGACCCCGTTAGAAGTTACGTTTGGATCATGCAAGCGAAATCTCCATGTTAGAGTAGATTTCGTATGACAGGGAAAACGTCACGGCACGGTTATGGCAGGAATTTCAAATGCTTTGTAGACATAACGACACTGACTTTGTACGATTAAATGCACAGGTTTTAGAATTGGTCAAACTATTGACCACCACTTCCCACTTAGTATGAATTATGCACTCCCTGAAGGAGATACTCGAAGATCTATAGCTTTTAAAAATTAATCAGCTGGTCAAGTTCTACCACTGTGTCAAGTTTTGGTTCTTGAACGGTGCAGACTGTACGTTTTTGTGAATTTTTGTCAAAATTCTGACCGACCGTCCCTCCCTCCCTCCTTAGCCTGCGTAGCGGCGCCAGGGAGAGTATTGATTATGCACCCCTTGGAGGTGCTACAGTAGGATCCATGGCTACTGTAGAATTGCTCAGGTCATCGAGTTCTAACTGTTCTAACACTGTGCCAAGTTTGGTGCTTTTAACCAAAAGTGTACAATCTTTGCACCATATTGCTGGACTAGTGTGAGATCTAGAATTTTGGTTTTTAAACATCCCTAACCTGTATTTGAATTTATAAACATCCTGACACCCATTCTTCGAATTTACATCTTTGATACACAAGCTATTAATTTTGGATTACAGAGTAAACAGGCCAGTGTGCACCTATTTAGAGTCCGTAATTATTATGGCGCGCCCGAGTGGGACACGCAGGATCACTGTACTGTACGATAGAACACTGGAAAAATCTTTATTGTATCAAGAGAAAATGGGCTAAGAGAACTTATCCCCGGACCCCATCAGGAGCCCTACTCGTGCTATTTTTAGAAACAAACTATTTTTAGCTCATTACCAATACTTCCTCGCTCCAATCGTTTTCGCTTGTTTCAAGATCACTGGATAGTTCTGAAGAACTCGTTTCATCATTGTCCACCTCATCGACATATTCGTTTTCGCTTGATGCATCGTCAAAGCTTTCATCAGTGGAATCATGAGAAGTACTCGATTCCTCATCCACATGTTCGTAGTGGACAAACCAAAACCACTGCCTACCCCTTCTTCCCTTATACTTTCCGGTTCTTTCAAGAACCAAATCTTGTTCGTCCATAAAGAAAACCACCATATTGAATTTTAGTGTATTGACTATGCGACCGCGCTTCCTACGATCTGACCAATCACGTACCGTTCCCAAAATAACTCAAAGTTTAAAAATAGAATTAACGGGTCTCATGATGTGTGCAGAGCCCAGTGTGGGGGCGGGGTTCTCTTAGCTCATTTTCTCTTGATTGTATGTCCGTACATTGTGGACAGAACTTTCAATATACTTGATTTGTGCCTGATCATAATATCTTATTAGGGTTTTAGACTTCAAAATGTCTTTACAGAAAGCTTAAATTTTGTGAGCAGTTTCCGCGTCTTGGCATCTCGCAATCGCCGATAGTTTCGCGTCTCACTGGGCATCGTGCACCATAGGTACACCCCGTTATCACGAACGTCGGTTCATACAAGCACCCTGTTTTTATAGATACCCAGTGTATACGGACATCCCCCGTTATAACTAGCACCGATTCATACTGGATGGATACCCGGTGTATACGGGTACACCCCGTTATCATGAACGTCGTTCACACAAGCACCCTTTTCTTTGTAGATATCCGGTATATACGGGTACCCCCCCCCCCAACCGTTATTATGAATACCAATTGATACGGGTACCCTGTTATGATGGATACCCGGTATATACGGGTACCCCCCCCCCCCCCAACCATTATTATGAACACCAATTGATACGGGTACCCTGTTATGATGGATACCCCGTGTATACGGGTACCCCTAGCTCCTCCCCCCAACCATTATTGTGAACACCAATTCATACGGGTACCCTGTTATGATGGATACCCGGTGTATGTACGGATTCCCCTGCATGTTAGTAGGAACATCTCGTTATTACGAACTCCGGTTAAGAGTAATAATCTTAAACCTTTTCTTTGAGACAATGTGATGTAACACTAGCTAGTTTCGCGAGACGTAACCACTCCCTCAGAATTCCTGGATCTGCCCTAGTATCTCGACTGTTGTGTATAAACAACGCCTAACAAATATAGTAAATTTAATCCATATTTTTGGTTTTGTTTCAGGTGGCGAACCACTGCCCAAGGTGTAGGGCCGATAACAAGTGCAACCAATACATTCCAGCCCCTCCAATAGGCAAATGTGAAGCGAAATGAACATGCAATGAACAGTCCTTGCTTATAAACCCTGTATTGTATTACGAATAAATTGTGCATTATAAAATTTTAAGTCTTCATTTCAAAAATTTAATTTATGCTCTTTGTTAATGAAAATGTTTATAAAGCTTTAGAAGCTATAGAGGGATTTCATGACAGCCAGTGGCAGCCATGCATGTTTGTGGGCAAGTTCAATAGAAAGGTTTTGAATAACAAAAGATTATATTTTTCTTGGGAGAAAATCACTATCATTTTGACCACAAACATGTCTGCCGTGAAATCCCCCTATTGTAAAGCGAGACTGGAGGTTTTAAGGATTTAACAGAGATGGCACTTGTCGGTCTATAGAGATGAATCATTGTTTTATTATTTTGGAGATGGACGTCTTTCATTTTTCCTTCACTGCTGACTTCACCATCGATTTAGTGGCTTTTTTCATTCATTCATTCATTCATTCATTCATTCATTCATTCATTCATTCATTCATTCATTCATTCATTCATTCATTCATTCATTCATTCATTCATTCATTCATTCATTCATTCATTCATTCATTCATTCATTCATTCATTCATTCATTCATTCATTCATTCATTCATTCATTCATTCATTCATTCATTCATTCATTCATTCATTCATTCATTCATTCATTCATTCATTCATTCATTCATTCATTCATTCATTCATTCATTCATTCATTCATTCATTCATTCATTCATTCATTCATTCATTCATTCATTCATTCATTCATTCATTCATTCATTCATTCATTCATTCATTCATTCATTCATTCATTCATTCATTCATTCATTCATTCATTCATTCATTCATTCATTCGTTTGTTCATTCATTCGTTCGTTTGTTCATCCACTCATAATCTTTAATTAATCAATTAGTCAATTAACATAATCAACTTCCTGATTAGTTCTTCCATTAATTCATTCATTCATTCATTCATTCATACACTCAGTTGCCCACTCACTCATCCATCAATCTGCCCCTCCGTCCACCCATTCGTCTAGTGGCAATGATTGTCATGTTGTTTAAGATTTCGTTACATTTCTCTGCAATACACATGGCAGTATTTTCAGGGGATTTCGCTCCAAAAAACATGCGCAGAATATCACAAATATCCTCATCGTAGTGTTGTGGGAGTTGCTGAAAGTGAGCGCAGTTGAGTTTCAACTTCTGAAAAAAACAAAAATAAAAATGACGATGAGAAATAGCAACAAAAGCAATATTAGTGACTAGAAGACTCATTTTTTCTGATATTACACAAAAATAGCTAAAAACAATTTAAACAAACAAGCAAGCAAATTACCAAACAAACAAAACAACAACAACAACAACAACAAGAACAAATCGATATTAACTAGAGAGACAGAAAAACTCAGAAACCGTTCGAAAATAAGTACAATAATTATAGAAAATCTTGAGTATCATTAATACTTACGATTGATGTTTCGAAAATTTTCGTAATTGTCCGAGCCTTTAAGCTAGTCGATAATTCGAAAACAGTCAAAACATCACTCATACCTATTAATTGATTCCCAATGGCACTCGATAAGATCGTACGATTGGTTAGCTATAATACACTCACCAATTTGATTGTACTGTATTGAGTGTATCAACGATTAATTGTACACGTCTCGACTAATCAAAATCGAGTAATACTGACTAGTGTATTCAACTTATAGCTTCCTGTTTTCCGTGCGTCTGTACTTTTAATAAATGCAGATGACATCAAAATGTGTCGAGAACAGCAAATGATCACGTGATAACATGCGCGAGCCGCTGGACGGAAGTGGTCTCAATTACGGTTTTAACCTGGCTTAGGCAGCTTAGGGCTACCTCTCTCATAAATAGAGTCGCATACAGTCTCCTCAAAGTTTTTCGGAGCATTACATTCGAGTGCAGAAGTATGAACAGGTAGAAATCAGTTATCCCTTCAAAATTATCCATTTGTCAGATGTTATCACTTGCTGCTGGCGAGAACAACAGAGTACGCTACGAGATGAAGTCCCGGGGGGGGGGGGGGGGGGTACTCCCATATATTTGCTATACGGGTACGTGCCGCCAAACAGGGTATGGTTTTCAGCGATTTTACTCTGGAACAGGGTATATAAAATAGCTCTTTCTCTCTCTGGAACAGGGTAGCTTTTTTACAAAGTACGTCTGGATGTTGCAAAAACGTCGCTCTGTAATTAGGTACCAAAAGAAATCAGTCGGAAAATCAGATTGACTCTTCATTAAATGCTTGACAAAACCGATAACACAAACTATTGCATGTAAAAACGCAAAACATTTCACTGGGACAGGATATATTTTTGTGGTACTTACTCTGGAACAGGGTAGCGTTTCAGTAAGCTTTTTTACTTTGGAACAGGGTCAGGGTTTGAGGGGCTCAGCGGCACGTCCCTACCCAAAACTGGAAGGAGTACCCCCCCCCCCTCCCCGGGGATGAAGTCGAGTGGCCGTGACCGTTGTTCTCACCACATTTTGACGCCTTCTGTACATCTATTAGAGTACGTACATGCAGACTCGACCATGAAAAAATGAAATCTATTTGTTCATCTAAAGATTTCGGTCAACGAGAGCACGCGTATTAAACGACGTCCTCTGTGCGTGTGTACTGTAACAACACACGGTTCTCGACCAATCAGAGCTGGCGTAATATACCAAGTATTATATATTATAAAATAGCAAATTTCAGACGAACTAGAAGCTGCTTACCAATAAATCGTTTAAACTGCAAATGTTTCCAAGCATTTCCAACAGAAAACAACCTGCCGAGGTAATATCTTTTCTTTGTGAAATGTCCTGGAAAAAATATCAAAAAAGGAGCGATAAGCTGAAGGGAAACTTCTCATAACGGTAGCATGACAACGATTACCATGGTAACACTATAGTAAAAGACCTTTAACGTACGTACGTTATTATAAATGGGAGAAGCATTTCCAAAATCTGCAAGTTTTGCTTGAAGTCGGGTGTAATCCAATAACACATTCGCAGCTACAAAATAAGCAAATAAATAAAGCAATAAATATATAAATAAATGAATGAATGAATATATTGAAAGTGAGTATAGGTACGTAGCTAGGTAGATAGGTCGGTAGTGCGAGGGGTAGGTAGGTAGGTAGGTAGGTAGGTAGGTAGGTAGGTAGGTAGGTAGGTAGGTAGGTAGGTAGGTAGGTAGGTAGGTAGGTAGGTAGGTAGGTAGGTAGGTAGGTAGGTAGGTAGGTAGGTAGGTAGGTAGATATGTAAATGTAGATTACTTTACCCTTGACATCGTTATGTATAATTCCTTTGACGTGTAAAAAGGCAAGTCCTGACAAAACATCTTTTAGATAACTTAAACAATTTACTTTTGGAAGTCCGCTATCCTGGAATTCTTTTAGTTTTAGTAATTCTTCAACAGTTCCTCCTGTTAAATTTAAAAGGTCATGATGAGATATAATGATTGGGTACCCTTGGTATCTCGCCACGGTAACCCGTGTACTAGTGGCGAGCGCCTTGGGCGTAAGAAGAAAAGAGTAAAACTAAAATTTTGATTTTTTATGAAAAGACCACACGTCAACCGTCCAGTTTCCCCTCTAACCAAGTATCCACCCCACAAATGACCAATTAAACAATCTGCAACCAGAAAGCCTTTACTTAAATTAAAATTTGGGGTAGCTCATCCAACCTTCCTTGCAGCACAACTGCTGAATTTCGAAGGACGCAACTCAACGTGATCGAGTCGAAGGCATACAAAGGCGCTTTCATGCCTTTCATTTGCGAGACAGTTATATATTTACATACACACGCACACGCAGCAGCTACTATCCGATCCATGTCTGATAACAGAGTACAGCTTAGATCGGAACTAGTTTGTTTTTACTGAGGCAGAAAAACCGGGCCAGAGCTCGAGCCCCGTCGGGGAATCGAACCCGGGGCTACAAAAGACCGGCGCTCTCACCGCTCGGCCACCCTCGCTTCCTCTTAGCAACCAACCATCGCGTAACTAGAAACTACTAGATATTTATGTGTACCTTCCATTAATTCCATAAAGATACAAACATTTTTCTCCAAAAAAGTAGCACCATAAAACGGCACAATGTTTTCACTTCCACTTAATGACATCGCTCCAATTTTCTCCTGTTCGTACTGGTCCTTGGCAGCAAAGCACAGTGACAGCACTTCTTCCTTGTTATATTTATGCTGGAAATAAAGATGGTAGGAGACATAAGCGATCTATTAGGACGACATGAATCTTGTACCACCCATCCCAAACAAAAAATGATCTTTCTCTTTTCGAGAAGTTCAATTTCAATGTTTTCGTAAAGGTCAATTGAAATTTAGCCCGGCTAGGACTTTAAGCACAACCATTGTTGCAATAACATCTTGCAGGTTTTTCAAAGCTCGTCTTAAACTAACAACATTGTTGTCATTAGTTTTTTTAAGCAATGCGCGCCATGTTGCGCTACGCAAACTTTTGACGTCACGGTTAAAACGCAGGCAAAAGGAGCACTTGGATAAAAATCTATGAAAATTGAAAATGACTTGAAACTTAGTGAAACCTATGTATACGGTGCCAATAATCACCATGAAGCAACATTTTCTTCATATATCCGAAAGAGATGGATAATATTGTCAAGATTTTTAGCATTTATATTGTACGTAAATGACGTCATGATGACGGAGAGTACTCAACCCTATATTCTCTTTTAAGTTTTAAACCAAAATTTCTCCATGATAATGAGCTTAAAATGCAGATTTCCTGTCGGAGATTAGCTAGTTATTTAACTATATTAATCTTCATATAGAAATAATATAATCAGTTTCCAATTTTCACCGATTGTCATCCAAGTGGGCCTTTAAACCAGCCTCGAAAATGGAGCTGTGACAAAATTCTTTAGGCGCCAAAAGTAATTCTAGTCGTGCGCGCAGCGAACGAATTCATTCAATCTTGTCAAAGAGTTAACTAAGGGTAACAGAAGCTGGAAGGAAACTTGTACCAGTTTCTTGACGCAAAAAATATTTCCAGTATCTTTTTGATCTTGCTTGATGGTGTATCCAATAAAGCACTGCCCACTTGCTCCACGCCCTAGAGGTTCTGTAGATGTTGTTGTCCATTGATGGCCTTCATCAAAACGACATGTGCCACTTAGAGGTAATCTGTCAACAGGCCAGCGGTAGCCAACTCCATTTGCCTGAAGGTGATGAATATGAACAATTCAGCAAAGACAAACAAACAAACAAACAATTTAAAGAACAAACCGGCGAACAAACAGACAAACGACAACGTTTTTAAGCAACAAGAGGTAAATCTTTTGGAATTTTGAAAGGCATGAGGAGGAAAATGAAGGAAAAGGGGATGAAGGGATGAAGGACGAAGAAAAAACGAAAAAAAGCATATAAAGACTGAAAGAAAAAAATGAATAAAGAAAGGAACAAATGCAAAATTAAAGATGGAGGAAAGAAATACAAAAATAGGTATGCATGAGGAAGGGGAAAAGGCAGGAAAGCTGTATGAGAAAGAGAATGGAAGGAAAGAAAAAAGGAAGGAAAGAAAAAAGGAAGGAAAGAAAAAAGGAAGGAAGGAAGGAAGGAAGGAAGGAAGGAAGGAAGGAAGGAAGGAAGGAAGGAAGGAAGGAAGGAAGGAAGGAAGGAAGGAAGGAAGGAAGGAAGGAAGGAAGGAAGGAAGGAAGGAAATGAACGCACTAAAACTACAGGAAGGGGAGTGGTGGAGGCCTTGGACCAAGGGAAAAAGGAAAATTAAAAGGAAAGGATGGATGGTAGATAAAGGATTAATAAGAATAATGAAATGAAGGAAAGAAACACAAAGAGAGATTTGAATTGGGAATTGAAGTTAAGAAAGAAAGACAGGTACGAGGGAAGAAAGAAGAAATCAAGGAGAGAGGGAGAAGTGAGGAAAGGGAGGAAAGTAGGAAGAAAGGGAACAAAGTAGGGAAGGGAGCACTGGGAGGAACTGGGAGAAAAACAAACAAACAAAAACAATAATTAAAAACAAAAACAACAAAAACCGTAAAGACATGCGTGGCTTACCTTGTACTTTGGAATCAAAATCTGTTTGTCTACATAATTATTATTCAAAGTTTCGGGAATATCCTCAATTCCGTCTACGCTAGCAGAGCTGTAGAGATAATTCTTACTTAGTGAATTACCAGATGATGCAACCGAGCAAGAACGTCCATCTTCTGAGACTACTGGGTTTCCAGATGAGTCATTTGTTGGTGGGTCTGACGATGGAACTCCAGGGGCCATAGCAAGCAATCTTTCCAAATCGTTCTCAATGGCTTGGTCTGTTATTTGTAAGTTTTCAAATCGTGAGTTGTTTTGATCAATATAGCCACTATCTGTATCACCTAGCAAATTTTTCAAACGTTTTTCGCAGTCAAGCGTTTCTTGGTCGATATATTTTGCTTCGAGATCACTGACACCACGTATGTAAACATCGTCTGAATCACTTTCAAAACATTTTTCGTCCAGAAAGGAAGCATAGGTACACGTACTTGTCGAAGCTTGATTCTCATTTTCTAAATAACTCAAAGAAACTTTCTGAGCATGAACATCGGTTCCCGTCCAGTCATAATTCTGTCCAGGAATTTCTAAACCAGTTGCTATACCTCTCTGAAGCAAAACATCTTCAGACGATCTGCTAACACTTACAGCGATTGCTGAAATAGGTCCATTAAAGTAATTTTGTGGGTCAAACGCATTGGCGCCATTTCTATTGTTTTGGATATTAAGTGCTTCGGTGTCGGAATCTGTATCTCCATTGGAGTTAACAACGTTATTTACATCATCGTAGAGATCTACATTACTTTCATCCATCGGAATAATTTCTATAATTCACGTCCATAGTCCAGGATTAATCGTACCCAGTTTAGATAAACAGTAATCATTTCAATACAGTAATCATATTTCGTCTTCCTCGTCCTGTTCCGGGAAAACCAACCGGAAGTTGAACCAGTCTTCCTCGGAATATTTAAATTTTGAATTCTGATATGGACGTCAGCCAAAAATAATATAATAGAGCTGTTATTCTCAGCAGAAAAGAAGTAATCTTATAATCTGTCAGATCTGTAGCGAAATGGCTGCTGAAGCTTCATGAAATCTTTGGTTGGAAACTCAGGAATGGACAGTGATATCCTGGAGCGTGGAATTGAACTGACAAAATAGAAACCTCAGGCCTTCACAGAGCTAAACCAAGAAACATGCATGTTTCCTTGTTTTTGGCGATAGATTTTTTGTGGAAGAAAGAATGCAAAAGCTACGATATTTGGACGATTATCTAGTAACTATTAAACAAAATTCCCAAATTTAATAAAATTTAATAAAACAGGGGAAAAAATATAACCTTCAGTGAGCTTTCTGCTACCAGAAACTGTCTTAAATAACTGGCCATGATAACTGACACATATAAACAAAATTTCTACTTTATAATTAGCCTTGTAGAACTAATATTTTGTTTCAGCAGATAGCCCATTAGTAATGTATGGGTTCCTGGTTTCAGAAGTGGCTTCTGTTGCTCACTTCTCCCATTTTCAAGGATCTTTTAGAGTGTGAAGTGGATATACAGATCTCAGCAACCCTGAATAAAGTATCACATACCACATTTTAGTATGCCGTCAGGAAAGGTTCTGGTGCACCAACATAGCTGTGACTGTTGTCACTTGAGGGGAGGGGGGGGGTACTCCTAATGTTTTGCTAATATGGATGTGCAGCATATATCATCCAGTTTTTAGGCTTGCAAGATTAGTAAAAGCGATTATGAAGCAAAACTAGTGAATTTTCTGATGGCAAGTAAACCCATCAAAATACACTTTTTCCTTTCTAGGATTTTAAATTTAGGGCAGAATTTTTTGGATATTTCAGTCTGCAGTTTGAGAGAAGGCCACTGCACATATATTTTCTGACCAAATACATTCTCCCAAGGTTTTGTGATTTAGCCCACAGTGATCATGGTAGAACACAATATGCAACACAACACCTGTAGTTAAGATTAGAAATTACATATTTTTTATTTGAATGCCCTTGAACTTTAAATTCTGAATTGTTTTGTAAATAGCATTCATAATCATCTCAAAAAGTGCCTTTCTGAATACATATGAACAGCAAAATAATTATAATTGTTCAACTTATGAGAACATCATAATCATAAATATAGCTCAACTACATTACATAATGGCAAAGGTGAATTATTCACACCATACAAGTTGTACCGTCTGGTACATATTGGTTGGTAAAGTACATAATTATGGACTTGAACACCTTGAGATGTACACCTTACCACCCACTTCCTGATACTGTGACAACCATATCCTCCTACCTTACCAACTACTTACTAATACCTTATCAGCTACAGTACTTACTGATACCTTACCAACTACATGTACTTATTGATAACCAACTGATATCTTATCAACCACATTTTTTATGAGAAAAGCATGAGTGCAAAATGAAATTCCCCGAATTTTCCAAATTGAGAATTTCCCATGACCATGGCAACCCTGCAGACACCTTACCAACCAACCAACAACATCTTACCAACAACTTACTGATACCTAACTACTAAGTTGTTGGTAAGATGTCAGTGGGTGAGTGGTAAGGTGTCAGGAAGTGGTTGATAAGGTGTCAGCAAGTTGCTGGTAAGGTGTCAGTGCATGGGTGGGTGGTAAGAAGTAATCAGTAAGTGGTTGATAATGTGACAGTAAATAGTTTGGAATGTGTCAGTAAATTGTTGGTAAGGTGTCAGTGGGTGTTTGTTAAGGTGTCAGTAAGTCATCAACCATTTATTGACACCTTACCACCCACCCATTGACACCTTACCAACAACGTATTGACACCTTACCAACCACTTATTGACATCTTAATACCACCAACTGACAACTTACTAACAATTTACTGACACCTTACCAACCACTTACTGAAACCTTAGGTGGACGGACCATTAGAAAAGTGATGGAGGGGGGGGGGGGGGGGGGGGAAGTTTGGGATTGGCATAATTTTTTTGGGGGGCCACCAAAAGTGGAAATGAATTGTTTTCACTTTAGCAGGAATTTTATTTTAAGAAAATGTCCCGGCAGATTTTTTTTCCAAAATTTTTATTGGAAATAATTTTTTTGGCTTTTACCCTCCCCCACCCCCCATCACTTTTCTAATGATCCGTCCCTTACCAACTACCAACCAACCACTGGCACCTTACCAACCAACCACTGACACCTTATTAGCAAACTTTAGAGTTTTAGAATAATTGGCCCTGTGTGCACATTCTTGATACTGAATCATAGTCGAGTACACAGATTGAAACTTTACATTGTAAAAAAAGGAAATCAACTATGATTCAGTATTTAAAGAACAGAGGGGCAATTTTAAAAACTTGTACTCATAGTTGTCCTTGCCCTTGTAGTCATGCAGATCTAAAGTTTGCTACTGACACTATACTAACTACATGTACCTAGCAACACATACCTTACTAACCATTTCCTGAATAATGCATTTTTTTATGACTGTGAAAATGGCACTGTTGTGGTATAGCACTGTTACAGAAGAAATTTTGCATGATTTTATAAAAAAAACAGGGGTGAGTCAAGGATTATCTTCAGGAGGGGGTACACCATCTTCTTGTGGGGTGCACCAACATATAAATTGGAAACTGCCAAGATGATATTTTAGAAAAAAATATATTGAGAGAAATTAGGATTTTAAGTCATGTAAAGGAGGGGGTGTGCATCCCTCCCTTAAATCAGCCCCTGAACACAGCACTGACACAGTCATGGCATGGTCCATTTCACACTTGATCATAAGAAATCTGCCCTATATGAATTTTTCCTTATGTTTACCTGAGTGTATGAGTATTGTAAAAGGTACTGAAGTCCATAAAAGTACCTAAATAAATTCAATAAATTCTCCTTCAATATAGTCTCTGTCAATGTAGCTTCCATATCTTGCTTGTTTTCAATAATGTAACATGAAGCGTATTCAACATCAGGTTGATCAAAGTTGGATGGATCAAGTACCAAAATTGTATAGAAAAATATATATAGATCTAATAATTGTCATCTGGTATTTAGGGGAGTAACTGTCTCTGATACTGTGTAATTATTTGCTGTCGCAACTGGTGCTGAATATGACAAAGTATTTTGAGCATCTAGAGACCTATGTGGTCTGAGTCCAACACCTGGCTTGGCAATGTAACTCTCATCTGGCTCATTCCAAGCAAGAAGTGGTGCAGTTTCTCTCTGATTTCTAGGGGGAGCAGAAGCTGCCCTGAGCTGCCTTCGTTGAAGTTGTAAATTTGTCCTCACATGAAGTGGTTCTGTCTCGTTCCATCCTCTTTCAGATGGAGTAGAGGATCTTTCAAAGTGGGAACGATAGGTAGTTAGCATTCCTTCATTTTCATTGCCTCTCCAAGTTATAAGATCTCTTGTATTTTTGGTGTGTTGTGTACGTGCAGAATCTGCTGTGAAAAATTTTCTTTTTCCAAGTCCCTATAATTAGATCAAAGGATAGCAAAGGAAGATTCTCAGTAAATATATAATAGTTTTACATGTTTAGAAAGAAAAAATTGTGTGTCGAATAAAATAGAAATTGCACTTTTATCAAACATTTTGTTAAAGTTTGGGGAGTAGTTTTTTTATGCGTCATTTGTTGTAAGTTGTTGTTATTGCATGCCATGTTCATAATTTGTGAAACTTTGTACTCGATCTGCACCTCAAATTGCTTCACTTACCAAATGAAAAAAGGCTTCTAAGTTCCCCGCATTACTGTGTGCATTTCTGTTGTCGTGTCTTGAAAACGAGTGCCGGTTGGATCTCTCCTAATAAACAGTCAAACGTAAGACAAGGTCAAATCAACAATTTCAACTGAATGCACTGAAATTCTCATTTATATTTTCAACTTCATAGCTGTCGGACTCGACATTGTTTTTATAAAAAGTGACTTCTTGATTAAGTAACATAACTTAAGTACAGAAGGACTGTGAAATTAAATACTAATTGCTTCAATTATCAAAATAATCAAAGTCAAACGGTACTGCTCGGTTCTAGATCCTTGGTCAAGTTGTAGTGCTTGAAAATTAATCAAGACTCTGACGTTCGCATACTGACTTACCTTTGAGAGATTTAGAAATTTTTGTGGTGGTACAGGCTTAGCTCTCTGCCGATAAGGAATGGTGTAATCAATCCTTGTTTTACTTCTAAAATGGCCATGGAAACCTGTAGGGAACTAAGGCAAATGTACAAGAGTCTTCATGGTGAAACATGGCAAGACAAAGCACGCTTTCACTTTGATTTTTCACAACTTTTCTTACCCAGCTGCCTGAAATGTCATTATTTGATCTTGCCATCTTGCTTTAGTTGAACATCATGCTTTTTTGTTGCATTTAGAAGAACTAAGGGTGAGTTTCATTCACAGATTTGCATCTCTGTTAGTTTCTGTTTTATTGTGTTGTCGTTTCCACGGAGCTTGATGTGAAGGTCACTTGAGCGAATCAGCCAATCACAACGCACAACATGACGCTTATTGTGCCATGCATGCTTGATTTGTTTGATGACACTGATTAAAACAATAAAAATTTGAATTGTTTTGACTTTTAATTGTAGTTTATAGAGCATAGTATTATGCCGTTATTTATATTTTATAGCTAACAATTAATTATCGTATTTAATTTCACTTCACTTTTACTTCCGGTCCAAGAAACGTCCATCAAAAGTTTCATCAAATTCTTTTTTCTCACCCGGAGAAGTTGTCGACAGATAGATTTTAGTCTTTACTTGAAAGTGGAAAGTTTCAGAAGTTTGAGATAATCAAATCACGAAAAAAGGCCGAAACATATAATTTAACAAATAAAACAGCTTTAATTTTCAAAAAGTAGGGAGAGCACTCGCCCATGGCTTGTAAATTTATTGTCGGTAAGGTGTCAGTCAGCTTTGATAATTTGTCTATGATTTCCCTGAATCATTCGGGATGGTCCCGGCCATAAAAATATGAGGCACACTCATGATATTTGAAATAACCAGGAAATAAGCCGTCTATTTTTTGCTGACTCTAGGAGGTCTAGCTCCCACGAAAAGAGACCTCTCTTTAAGACCTTTAATTGAGAAACAAACATGCATGTCACGTGACTTTGAGTTGACTGAACCACCCAGCTGTCAGTCTTGAAGAGTGCTGGGAGCTATTTCTGGAAGAAATAGGAAAATTCCTATAATTTTTGCCGTTTCAAAACATCTTTATTCAATTCCTCAATCCTACATAGTATGGCTATACTTTTCAAGATGCACAAAGTTGAATGTTGAAGCATATTACAAGACAAGATCATTGATAGGGTCTATTGATGAATTGAAGTTCAAATTAGGAGACTACTCCAGAGACTGACCCAAATTAAGTTATCAGTGAGCTTCTATACTAATTATTTTCTTGGTCTAATTATATAGTTGATTATTAATCACATATTGTCAACAGATAGATTAATTTTTCAGACATGTCCAATACACACGAATCGAGTCGATTCGTAACCGGTGGTTTACGATTCGTAACAGATCGTGAACCTCATTGATATGCAGAGATTGCGAATCTTATTAATATGCACTGTGAATCTTATTTATATGCACAAATTGTGCATATTTATATTCCTCTTTAGAATAAAATTAAATATTCTAATTAGAATAAGATATCAATTGCCGGTTATGTGTGGTCTTCCTGTGGTTCTTATCTCATTGTACACACCACCCTCACACCACCACCACTGCTTGGTCACCCTGTGGTTATTGATACACCACCACTGCTTGGTCACCCTGTGGTTATTGCATTCAGGGCCATCAGGGCCCGGGTTGTAAATCGTACGATTCGTGTCGATTCGTACGAATCGTGAATGTTCTTTACGATCCGTGCATCTTATTAGTCGATTCGTCGATTCGTAAACATGATATCTACTACGAAGCAAAGCTGCCTGGATTACTATGAATATATTGTTTTGTCGTTTTCAAAAAGCCCATTCAGAGATTCATTAATTTGTGTTCTAACACCAGCGACCAAATAAAGACTTCATTGACATCTAAACCGGTCATTCCAAAGTAATATTCGTAGACTAGCCATTTCTAATAGAAAGTGAAGTGCTGCGAGCAGAAAACAGCTGGTGTATCCACGTTAGCAAAACTGTTCCCCTAAAACTCACGAAAGTACACCGCTTTCTCTGATATATGAAATGTTTCTTGTCTATCTCTTGTGCGTTGTGTGACGAACACTGCTAGTTGACCTTCAATATTGAACTACAAAACATAATTCTCCAGGATCAGTGTCGGACACACACAGTTCAAAATATTTAGCACTGAGTAAAAGCAATTTTTCAAACAATCACAAACGGCTAGCGTTGGCAATGATTATAAAACTAACTGATTTTAAAAAGCTAGTTGTACGTTGCATCACGGTCAAAGATACCGCATTGTCTACTGTACTATTTGACGCTTTAGATCAAACGAATGATAAATACAATTCCATCACATACAAAGTATAAAATTTTCTTTCATGGGGTAACCAAATATATTGCAGAGATT
Source organism: Telmatactis stephensoni (assembly GCA_029948255.1). Taxonomy (NCBI): domain Eukaryota; kingdom Metazoa; phylum Cnidaria; class Anthozoa; order Actiniaria; family Isophelliidae; genus Telmatactis; species Telmatactis stephensoni. The sequence goes on along the minus strand of JALIZF010001734.1, from coordinate 622,545 downwards.
CTCAGCGCGACCTCACTTCATACTTATTATCTTGGCTTGAATTGATTCGGCCCGTAGACGAGCTTCGATTCGAACAGTAATACGCAAAATGACCCGTTACAGAACATTGCCCTCTCGAAAAAATATCACTTAGCATTTTGTGATTTTCATTTATACTTCGAGAAACATAAAACCTCTCGAATGGAATCGCACAGGAATCCCAATTTATCCCTGTGACGTCAAGGCTCGCCATGAACATGATACCACCGTACATAAAAATCGAGTTCGCGGATCAATATTAAGGTGACGTCATAAATCGCACAGGAATCCCACATCAAGAATAGTATTGCTGCTCGCTTCGCTCCCAGCAAAAAGCTATGGCGCGTTTTCCCTGACAAAATTCATGTTCATAAATCGAGCATACGTTTGTCTATTCGACCGTCTGATCAACTTAATCGAGCTGCTGGTCAGTTACAAAACGAGCATCGCTTGTCCAAATCGAGCGACAGAGAAGTTGCCTCTTATCTCCACTTTGATAGTGACCCTTATTCGAGCGGATGTCTGACAAATCGAGCAGAAGAATGCTTTGCTACCCATCATGCATTGCTATCCCGGCGGTAAGTACTTCATTCACCATCAATATAATCCATTGAAATTCTAGGCACATGTATATACAAAAACACACATGATTCCCCTGTATTCCCATGTATTCCCATGTATACCCCTGTATTCCCCTGTATTCCAATGTATTCCCCTGTATTCCCCTGTATTCCCCTGTATTCCCATGTATTCCCCTGTATTCCCATGTATTCCCGTGTATTCCCCTGTATCCCCATGTATTCCCCTGTATTCCCCTGTATTCCCATGTATTCCCCTGTATTCCCCTGTATTCCCATGTATTCCCCTGTATTCCCATGTATTCCCCTGTATTCCCCTGTATTCCCCTGTATTCCCCTGTATTCCCGTGTATTCCCCTGTATTCCCGTGTATTCCCCTGTATTCCCCTGTATTCCCATGTATTCCCATGTATTCCCGTGTATTCCCCTGTATTCCCCTGTATTCCTGTGTATTCCCATGTATTCCCCTGTATTCCCCTGTATTCCCGTGTATTCCCATGTATTCCCATGTATTCCCCTGTATTCCCCTGTATTCCCCTGTATTCCCCTGTATTCCCGTGTATTCCCCTGTATTCCCCTGTATTCCCCTGTATTCCCCTGTATTCCCATGTATTCCCCTGTATTCCCCTGTATTCCCGTGTATTCCCCTGTATTCCCGTGTATTCCCCTGTATTCCCATGTATTCCCCTGTATTCCCATGTATTCCCCTGTATTCCCCTGTATTCCCATGTATTCCCATGTATTCCCCTGTATTCCCATGTATTCCCATGTATTCCCTTGTATTCCCCTGTATTCCCGTGTAATCCAGTGTATTCCCATGTATTTTCATGTATTCCCATGTATTCCCATATATCCCCCTGTTTTTCCATGTATTCCCATGTATTCCCCTGTATTCCTATGTATTCCCGTGTATTCCCCTGTATTTATACATGGGAATACAGGGAAATACATGGGAATACACGGGAATACATGGGAATACACGGGAATACATGGTGGCCGAGCGGTGAGAGCGCCGGTCTGTCACCGCTGTGGTCCGTCGTTCAATCCCCGGATGCAGCATCACATGTGGCTTGAGTTTCTTGTTCGTTCTCTCCCTTGCTTCGAGGGTTTTTTCTCCGGGTTCTCCGGTTTTTCCTGTCTCAGTAAAAACGAACGTACTAGTTTCGATCTAAGCTGTGCTCCTTGATCAGATATGGGTCGTATGGTGGCTGCTACGTGTATGTGTATGTAAATTTGTATGTAAATGTTTGATTGTTCAATTGTCTCGTAATGAAAGCGCCCTTGTAAACCTTCGACTCGATCACGTTGAGCTGCGCCTTTCGTAATTCAGCACTTGGCTGCGAGGAAGGGTGATGAGCTACCCCAAATTTATTTATCTATTTTATTTATGGGAATACAGGGAATACATGGGAACACATGGAAATAGATAGGAATACAGGGGAATACATGGGAATACATGGGAATACAGGGGAATACATGGGAATACAGGGGAATACACGGGAATACACGGGAATACACGGGAATACACGGGAATACAGGGGAATACAGGGGAATACAGGGGAATACAGGGGAATACAGGGGAATACAGGGGAATACAGGGGAATACATGGGAATACAGGGGAATACATGGGAATACAGGGGAATACACGGGAATACACGGGAATACATGGGAATACACAGGAATACAGGGGAATACAGGGGAATACACGGGAATACATGGGAATACATGGGAATACACGGGAATACAGGGGAATACAGGGGAATACAGGGGAATACAGGGGAAGACAGGGGAATACAGGGGAATACAGGGGAATACAGGGGAATACATGGGAATACAGGGGAATACAGGGGAATACAGGGGAATACAGGGGAATACAGGGGAATACATGGGAATACAGGGGAATACACGGGAATACATGGGAATACAGGGGAATACAGGGAAATACAGGGGAATACATGGGAATACACGGGAATACAGGGGAATACAGGGGAATACATGGGAATACAGGGGAATACACGGGAATACATGGGAATACAGGGGAATACATGGGAATACAGGGGAATACAGGGGAATACAGGGGAATACATGGGAATACAGGGGAATACAGGGGTATACATGGGAATACATGGGAATACAGGGGAATACATGGGAATACAGGGGAATACATGGGAATACATGGGAATACATGGGAATACAGGGGAATCATGTGTGTTTTTGTATATACATGTGCCTAGAATTTCAATGGATTATATTGATGGTGAATGAAGTACTTACCGCCGGGATAGCAATGCATGATGGGTAGCAAAGCATTCTTCTGCTCGATTTGTCAGACATCCGCTCGAATAAGGGTCACTATCAAAGTGGAGATAAGAGGCAACTTCTCTGTCGCTCGATTTGGACAAGCGATGCTCGTTTTGTAACTGACCAGCAGCTCGATTAAGTTGATCAGACGGTCGAATAGACAAACGTATGCTCGATTTATGAACATGAATTTTGTCAGGGAAAACGCGCCATAAAAAGCAGTCACTGATTATCGATTCGTGAATTTGATATCTACTACGAAGCAAAGCTGCCTGGATTACTATGAATATATTGTTTTGTCGTTTTCAAAAAGCCCATTCAGGGATTCTCTAATTTGTGTTCTAACACCAGCGACTGAATAAAGACTTCATTGACATCTAAACCGGTCATTCCAAAGTGATATTCGTAGAAAAGTCACTGATTATCGATTCCTGGAAATTACAACGAAGCGAAGCTGCCACATTACTAAATAAAGTCTTCATTGAGATCCAAACGAGCCATTCCACTAAAAGTGCTGATATTCGTAAAAAAGTCAGGGCCAAACTATTAAAATTTTGTGTATTACCGTTTTCAAAAAGCCTCCTGAATTTGTGACACCGAATCATTGCCTCAATCAGATGACGATCTGAAGGCTTATTGTTTTGTCGTTCTCAAAAAGTCAATTCTTGGATTCTTTAATTTGTGGTCTAACACCAGCGACTAAATAAAGACATGATTGACATCTAGCTAAACCGGTCACTGATTCCAAAATAATATTCGTAGAAAACTGGTCACTGATTTTCGATTCCTGAATTTGAAATATTACAACGAAGCGATCGAAGCTGCCTGGAACTATGATGACAATATTGTTTTGTCGTTTTCAAAAAAGCCCATTCTTGGATACTTCAATGTGTGTAAACACCAGCAACTAAATAAAGACTTCAGGCACCATATTTAAAGAGGGGGTATGTTTTAACGCTTTCTCGACCCAAACTATTGATGAAAAAAGTGTTTATTTGTGAAAGGCTATCACCATTGTCCAAAAGGGGATCAACCGCATTCAACGCACCTCCCTTGGATCCACCCCTGCAAAACCATGCAAAACTACTATAAACCACTACTTTAATATCAGAGTTCTTTATTATAACATCAACAAATGCATTTCTCAATAAACAAACAATACATGCTGCAATAACTTATTTATTTATCGAGATGAAAAACAAGACAGTGGTCATATTTTTTGCTGAATTAGCTGATAAATGCACATTTAGTACATTAATTTTTACCACTGATGAGTTCTTTTGAAGTCAACTAAGGGGCTAAATTTATTGTTGAAAGTGATAAAATGACATACAACCCAATTTTCATCTTGGTCATAAATACATAAACAAATGCAACTCTATTACCAAAAAAAAAAAAAAAAAAAACTATTTTTTATCATTATGATGTGAAGCTAAATTTATATTTAAAAAATCATAAACAAATTGGAGTATTTTTTACAAATACAATCATGCTATCACAATGACATCAGCATAAAATAATTTCTGCAAACGTCATTTTACACTATATTTATAAATTCATGCCAGAAACATGAAAAAGTTAAAATTCATTATTTAGAATGCCTTTTTGACATCTTCATTATGGTTGTCTAAGACATAAAGCATTACAAAAAGAAACCGCCACCTATTCATATGTTTTGATATTATTGAAAATGTTGACAGTCAAGAAAATAACTGCTTGCACACTTCAGTGTTTACATCCTACAAAAAAAAACCAATAGATTAACAAAAGTAATAAAAATGCAGATGAAGAATATGAAATGTTTGTTTAAAAAATATTTCCTGTGACATATACACAATATATACATGTACACACATAAAAAATCATGTGTCAAATGATAACAGCCCATCTTCTTACAGTGCTTTAATTGGGGCCACTTGAATTATAGTGACCAATCAAAAACCAGTAAAACCAAACATACTTTAGAACTAATAACTGAATTAAAAACTCAAATTATAGTGTTCTCATACACACTGATAATAATGTAGAGTTGAGAGCTGCAATAAATTGATTAAATATCAGTTCATCTAAGTGGTCCTGGTTACATTAGCAGCATAATAAATCAGTTACCTTTCAAAGATATAAATTTGTAAAGATTTTTTTTATGTACAAGATTCAATTTTCTAAAAAAAATCACTGGAATCAAGCCTAAAGCACCACACAGAACTTGGATTGAAATATTATTAATAGAAATATTACATTTATTTTATGATATATCCAATTTCTAGTATTGCATTTTCCTATAAATTAACATTATGTACATAAGAATCATTTATCAAAATATGACAACTTATGACTTTTTCATGCAATCATGAGCTAAGTTCTTCATTTTTAAAATTGTAAAAAATTGTTTATGTTCTTCAAATTTGAAATTACAGTATCAGAAACATGAGCTATAGTTAACTACATAACTACATATACATTACATTCAGTTTTAATATGTCATTCAATTATTAATTACAAATAAAATAATTCTTACTAAATTGTTTTCATGTTATTGAACTGTTTTTATACACATATTAACTAAATCAAAATTGCTTGTGTCAAGACAACTATACCCCTGTCTCATTCTATTCTCTTGATATATCAAAAACATTGTCAAATCAGAAATAAAATCTTGTTATGTATATCCAGTTGAGGGAAATTCAAAAGGTTCAGTTTTGGAGAATTTAGGCCAAATCTCACTCAACAAAATTAACTTATTGATTGGAATAAAATATTCTCAAATGAAGATGACTAAGCTTGCTAGTATATTTTTCAGGAGACTAAAGGGTAAAGATTACAAACCCTTAAGCAAATGCAAATAAAAGCTTGATAGTAGCAATTTTTGTTTGTCTATTACCACAGGAAGCCCAATTCAGTTGAATAAAAAGTTTGAATTAATGAAAAATTAATAAGAAAAAGATGAAATTTTGTATCCAAAATAGATTTGTTTTAATATTAATTATGAATTGCTGTAAAAACCATTAGACCTCAATACAAATTGAAAATACTTAATTCTATGTTTTCTTGATATGCCAGATACATGTAATTAATTACATACATACATACCGGTATATGATTGAGACTCCCTCAACAGGGCTTTTCAGCTCAATTTACAAATCCTAACTAAATCATATAAATCAAACATAAATGGATTAAGAATCCCAACTGGCAAGGAGGCAAACCAGTTGGCTATATTACAAACATGGCTGAGAAACTGAATTTGAACTAATCGAAATCGGAACAAATTCAGTCTCAGCTAGTGGCCAGAGCGGGAATCGAACCTGGGAACGCCAGATTGCGAGACCAACGCTCTGACCACTAGGCCATGCTGCCTCCTATTAAACCATGTTATCAGACATAAACTGGAAGAGACAATATTCACCTAATGTGTCATTCTAGTCTAAATATTAATTAACTAAAGAAGAAAAATAACAACAACAGCCACAAAAACAATCCAAGATATCCCAAATATAGAGAAGACAAAAAATCAAAATATGCTGTTCTGCAATATAAAGATGTTGAAATGCTTTATTTGACTTGTTTGAAAATATGAAAGTTTTGGAACTGTTTCCTTTCTTAGAATTTTAAATAAGATACAACAGATCTCAACTTCATGTCATTTGTCTTTTTTACTAAACATGTTTCGGCAACTAACATTTGCCATCTTCAGTAGTGGAGATTAACAAAGAACATAACCTATATTAATATAAGTTAAACAAACAATAAGAAAGAAGGGCTATTGTATTAATTGTAAATTAATATGTTTTACTTGTTGGTTCAGAGATGGTTTCAACCAACTAATATGTAACACTTCTTTGAGTTTTATAGAAAATTCATAAGCAGCGTGGTCTATAATTACAAAGCATTCCTCATTAGCAAGGCTTCTGCACGACTCCGAGCTATCTAGGTGTTTATATATATGTGACGCCCTATACGAGCGAAGATGTTCACGTACGCGTGTCGAAAAGTGGCGAACCGTTTCACCAATATAACAGGCATTACAGCCTGCACAAACAAACTTATACACGACATGCGAACGCATTCCCATGGGTAAGGGGTCTTTGTTACTAAAATAGCTCTTTATTTTTTGTGAAGTGAAGGCAAGTTTGATATTGATATCTTTGCAATAACGCTTAGTAATTTTCTGAATTCTTTTCTGCGTTACATTGGAAAATTGGCCGATGAATGGTAATTTATAATAGAAACAGTTAGATTGACTAGCTTGAGAAGTTTTGTTACCATTGTTATCTAGGTTGTTATTAAGATAATTTTTGATCACTTTCTCAATAGTGTTTTGGGGGAAGAGGTTTTTCTTTAGGATATCAACTAGCTTATCTATATTATTATTAAAACCGACCCAAGTATTGTTGATCTTGTAAGCCCTATCCACAAGTGTTCTAATTAATCCTATTTTATAGGAAAAAGATGTAAAACTTAGAAAATTAGTGAATAAGCCTGTGAAAGATTTCTTGCGAAAAACATTCGTGGTCACAGGTCTCGTGCTGTTGTCAATGAATACATCAAGAAAGGAAATTTTGTTGTTAATTTCTCTTTCCATGGTGAACTTGATGTTGGGATGCCTGGAGTTGATGAAATCAAAAAACACAAGTGCATCTTGTTCACTGTCAAAAATGCAGAATGTATCATCGACATAGCGACGGTAGAATCTTAGAAAATCAAACTTGTTATTAAATTCGTTCAACCATTTTTCTTCATGATGTCCCATAAAGAGATTGGCTAAAACAGGAGCAAGGGGGGAACCCATAGCTACTCCGTCAATCTGATCAAAATAATTGCCATTGCCAACCGCTGTCAGTTTTAAATTGGGATAGCCCTTTCGAATGTAGTCTACTGCTAGATTAATACTTTCTTCGAGAGGAATGTTGGTAAAGAGACTTTCTACATCGAAAGAGACCATAAAATTGCCAGACACACTCAATTCTTGTATTTCCTTTACAAAGGTAAACTCAAGTGTTTATTTTCTTTTGCCACTGCTCAAACTCATTTCCTTTTCAATGGCAATTACTTTGATCAGATTGACAGAGTAGCTATGGGTTCCCCCCTTGCTCCTGTTTTAGCCAATCTCTTTATGGGACATCATGAAGAAAAAAGGTTGAACGAATTTAATAACAAGTTTGATTTTCTAAGATTCTACCGTCGCTATGTCGATGATACATTCTGCATTTTTGACAGTGAACAAGATGCACTTGTGTTTTTTGATTTCATCACCTCCAGGCATCCCAACATCAAGTTCACCATGGAAAGAGAAATTAACAACAAAATTTCCTTTCTTGATGTACTCATTGACAACAGCACGAGGCCTGTGACCACGAATGTTTTTCGCAAGAAATCTTTCACAGGCTTATTCACTAATTTTCTAAGTTTTACATCTTTTTCCTATAAAATAGGATTAATTAGAACACTTGTGGATAGGGCTTACAAGATCAACAATACTTGGGTCGGTTTTAATAATAATATAAATAAGCTAGTTGATATCCTAAAGAAAAACCTCTTCCCCCAAAACACTATTGAAAAAGTGATCAAAAATTATCTTAATAACAACCTAGATAACAATGGTAACAAAACTTCTCAAGCTAGTCAATCTAACTGTTTCTATTATAAATTACCATTCATCGGCCAATTTTCCAATGTAACGCAGAAAAGAATTCAGAAAATTACTAAGCGTTATTGCAAAGATATCAATATCAAACTTGCCTTCACTTCATAAAAAATAAAGAGCTATTTTAGTAACAAAGACCCCTTACCCATGGGAATGCGTTCGCATGTCGTGTATAAGTTTGTTTGTGCAGGCTGTAATGCCTGTTATATTGGTGAAACGGTTCGCCACTTTTCGACACGCGTACGTGAACATCTTCGCACGGATAGGGCGTCACATATATATAAACACCTAGATAGCTCGGAGTCGTGCAGAAGCCTTGCTAATGAGGAATGCTTTGTAATTATAGACCACGCTGCTTATGAATTTTCTTTAAAACTCAAAGAAGCGTTACATATTAGTTGGTTGAAACCATCTCTGAACCAACAAGTAAAACATATTAATTTACAATTAATACAATAGCCCTTCTTTCTTATTGTTTGTTTAACTTATATATAGGTTATGTTCTTTGTTAATCTCCACTACTGAAGATGGCAAATGTTAGTTGCCGAAACATATGTTTAGTAAAAAAGACAAATGACATGAAGTTGAGATCTGTTGTATCTTATTTAAGATTTTTAACTTCACTATTGTTGCTGAGGCCATTTGGCAACATCATTCATGATTTCTTAGAATTATTAACCACTACTGCAAACTCAATTATAAAATCTGACACTGAATCTGAATAGTCAAGTTTCCCATTACTAGAGATAACTAATGTTCCTGACAAAAGCACATTTATACAGGCTTAATAAGCCCAAAGTCGCTAGGAAATGCACAAAATTTTGATAAAAAACAACACAAAAATCACATTTATTCCCATGGGTTTTCATGGAAAAAAAGGCTAAGCTTGTACAGATGCGCCTTTTGTCAAGAGGTTCAACGTCTCTTATAAAGGAAAACTAGACTATTACTGTTAATATAGGTCACTGAGCTTGAAATTGATATAATTCAACAAAAGACCAAACTGTTATACAGTATATGCAAACTTAGAACAAATGGATTAGCAATTTTTATTTTAACTTTTTCAAACCCTTTTTTAAACCAGAGTGAGCCCATGTGTGACATCAAGTCCTCACAATAACTCGATTCTATGTTTGCATTAAACAAGTTAAAAATGGAATCTTCTTTGGCCAATAACACAGGAAGCCCAACTCATTTGAAACAAGAGCATTAAAAACTATTAAAACTTGAAGCGCTGTTACCAATGCAATTTTTCTTGCAACTTGCAATGCAATGCCATTGTTTCAGAAGAGATTCCCTTTTACAACAATGGCATTGCATTGCAAGTTGCAAGAAAAATTACACCAAGTCCATGTAACAGCGCCTTTAATAGGGAGCTCCACAATTAGGTAAAACCTAATTTCTATTAATATTATTTTATACAATGATCTTCCTTTTAATAAGATAAAATCACATTGAAACAAAATAAACATCACTAATCACTAAAAGGAACAATTTAAAAAGTGGAAGCTATTCAAAGAAAACTAGTTTATGCCACAATAAACAAAAGTAATTCTTTGAAAAATTCTCAATTATTATGATTGCAGTTGATTGTCAGATGTTTATCTAAACATAATTTCAAAACACTTCTTGTTGTAGGTATCAATGAAATTCATCTTGTTATAATTGCTAGTCAACCAAGTTTCAAAACATTTTAAACAATTTGCTTATTAGACTAAAACACAACTTTCATAATGGCTCCTGCTAATTATGGCAAAAATAAATTTAAACAACTATTTAAATCATTGAAAAAATATGAAGTCATGAAATTTCTTAATTTACATGAGTAGAAGTATCAAAACATCCAGGATAGAATTGATATTTAAAAATGCACCAAACAATACCAACGGAAGGCTTTTCACAATTTCACATACAAAACAGCTATTTTTCACGGTGAATATTAGGCTTCTCTAATTTTATAGTGTTCAATATATTAAGTAACTCGTAGCATTAATTCACTTTATGTTAGAAACAGCTAGTTTTAAATCGCTATAAAAGAGTAATATCACGCTTCAAGCTGTCTCGTTTCGCAACGAGAGACGTATTACGATACAAGATGAGTGATTTTCATTTTCACATTACTGCGCCTTCAAACTCGTTACGTCTCCAAAAGCAGACTATTTTGACAAATAATTTCGATATCTAACGTTTTCAACAACTTATAAATCAATTTAAATTTCTTTTCTACAAAAACAAACTTTAATATAACTAATAAGACTTAAGCTAACAGTGAGGACATTCAAACCATGAACACTTGACTTTATTTAATAGATTAGCTGAAATATACTATATGATCAAAATGAAACTAAATTCTAGTTCATTCTCTCAAGGAATGCATGTTAAAAACAGTTTTAAAAAAGAACCAAGTGTTCACGGTACGGTTAGAGTGTCCTCACTGTAAACTTAGGTAGCTTAATAATCTTATAAATTCGATACGTACCACACATCAAAATCCCAGATGGTTAACATGCTTTACTCAAGTCGGTCCAGTTCCACTAAAACCAATTCAGCGTAAACTTTAACTTATTCTCACCATTTACACGAATCGATAATGAGATGCACGATTCGTAAACCCCTTTGACGATTCGTACGAATCGATCGAATCGTACGAATCGACAGTCCCCTTCGAGCAGCTTTGAGTCTGCCAGAGTCTAAGTCCACTATATGCCCATCTGCGCATGTGCGCGACACAGGAATCCCAACAACATGCGCTAACCATTTACACGAATCGATAATGAGATGCACGATTCGTAAACCCCTTTGACGATTCGTACGAATCGATCGAATCGTACGAATCGACAGGCCCCCTTCGAGCAGCTCTGAGTCTGCCAGAGTCTAAGTCCACTATATGCTCATCTGCGCATGTGCGCGACACAGGAATCCCAACAACATGCGCTAACCATTTACACGAATCGATAATGAGATGCACGATTCGTAAACCCATTTGACGATTCGTACGAATCGATCGAATCGTACGAATCGACAGGCCCCCTTCGAGCAGCTTTGAGTCTGCCAGAGTCTAAGTCCACTATATGCCCATCTGCGCATGTGCGCGACACAGGAATCCCAACAACATGCGCTAACCATTTACACGAATCGATAATGAGATGCACGATTCGTAAACCCATTTGACGATTCGTACGAATCGATCGAATCGTACGAATCGACAGGCCTCCTTCGAGCAGCTTTGAGTCTGCCAGAGTCTAAGTCCACTATATGCCCATCTGCGCATGTGCGCGACACAGGAATCCCAACAACATGCGCTAACCATTTACACGAATCGATAATGAGATGCACGATTCGTAAACCCCTTTGACGATTCGTACGAATCGATCGAATCGTACGAATCGACAGGCCCCCTTCGAGCAGCTCTGAGTCTGCCAGAGTCTAAGTCCACTATATACCCATGTGCGCATGTGCGCGACACAGGAATCCCAACAACATGCGCTAACCATTTACACGAATCGATAATGAGATGCACGATTCGTAAACCCCTTTGACGATTCGTACGAATCGATCGAATCGTACGAATCGACAGGCCCCCTTCGAGCAGCTTTGAGTCTGCCAGAGTCTAAGTCCACTATATACCCAGGTGCGCATGTGCGCGACACAGGAATCCCAACAACATGCGCTAACCATTTACACGAATCGATAATGAGATGCACGATTCGTAAACCCCTTTGACGATTCGTACGAATCGATCGAATCGTACGAATCGACAGGCCCCCTTCGAGCAGCTTTGAGTCTGCCAGAGTCTAAGTCCACTATATGCCCATCTGCGCATGTGCGCGACACAGGAATCCCAACAACATGCGCTAACCATTTACACGAATCGATAATGAGATGCACGATTCGTAAACCCCTTTGACGATTCGTACGAATCGATCGAATCGTACGAATCGACAGGCCCCCTTCGAGCAGCTCTGAGTCTGCCAGAGTCTAAGTCCACTATATGCTCATCTGCGCATGTGCGCGACACAGGAATCCCAACAACATGCGCTAACCATTTACACGAATCGATAATGAGATGCACGATTCGTAAACCCATTTGACGATTCGTACGAATCGATCGAATCGTACGAATCGACAGGCCCCCTTCGAGCAGCTTTGAGTCTGCCAGAGTCTAAGTCCACTATATGCCCATCTGCGCATGTGCGCGACACAGGAATCCCAACAACATGCGCTAACCATTTACACGAATCGATAATGAGATGCACGATTCGTAAACCCATTTGACGATTCGTACGAATCGATCGAATCGTACGAATCGACAGGCCTCCTTCGAGCAGCTTTGAGTCTGCCAGAGTCTAAGTCCACTATATGCCCATCTGCGCATGTGCGCGACACAGGAATCCCAACAACATGCGCTAACCATTTACACGAATCGATAATGAGATGCACGATTCGTAAACCCCTTTGACGATTCGTACGAATCGATCGAATCGTACGAATCGACAGGCCCCCTTCGAGCAGCTCTGAGTCTGCCAGAGTCTAAGTCCACTATATACCCATGTGCGCATGTGCGCGACACAGGAATCCCAACAACATGCGCTAACCATTTACACGAATCGATAATGAGATGCACGATTCGTAAACCCCTTTGACGATTCGTACGAATCGATCGAATCGTACGAATCGACAGGCCCCCTTCGAGCAGCTTTGAGTCTGCCAGAGTCTAAGTCCACTATATACCCAGGTGCGCATGTGCGCGACACAGGAATCCCAACAACATGCGCTAACCATTTACACGAATCGATAATGAGATGCACGATTCGTAAACCCCTTTGACGATTCGTACGAATCGATCGAATCGTACGAATCGACAGGCCCCCTTCGAGCAGCTTTGAGTCTGCCAGAGTCTAAGTCCACTATACACCCATCTGCGCATGTGCGCGACACAGGAATCCCAACAACATGCGCTAACCATTTACACGAATCGATAATGAGATGCACGATTCGTAAACCCCTTTGACGATTCGTACGAATCGATCGAATCGTACGAATCGACAGGCCCCCTTCGAGCAGCTTTGAGTCTGCCAGAGTCTAAGTCCACTATACACCCATCTGCGCATGTGCGCGACACAGGAATCCCAACAACATGCGCTAACCATTTACACGAATCGATAATGAGATGCACGATTCGTAAACCCCTTTGACGATTCGTACGAATCGATCGAATCGTACGAATCGACAGGCCCCCTTCGAGCAGCTTTGAGTCTGCCAGAGTCTAAGTCCACTATATGCCCATCTGCGCATGTGCGCGACACAGGAATCCCAACAACATGCGCTAACCATTTACACGAATCGATAATGAGATGCACGATTCGTAAACCCCTTTGACGATTCGTACGAATCGATCGAATCGTACGAATCGACAGGCCCCCTTCGAGCAGCTCTGAGTCTGCCAGAGTCTAAGTCCACTATATGCCCATCTGCGCATGTGCGCGACACAGGAATCCCAACAACATGCGCCAGCCATTTACACGAATCGATAATGAGATGCACGATTCGTAAACCCCTTTGACGATTCGTACGAATCGATCGAATCGTACGAATCGACAGCCCCCCTTCGAGCAGCTTTGAGTCTGCCAGAGTCTAAGTCCACTATATACCCATGTGCGCATGTGCGCGACACAGGAATCCCAACAACATATTCATTATCCCTTGGTGTAATTATTCATGTTTTATGCATATCAATAACCTGTACTGTCTGCAATGCATTTCAATGAAGTTCACAATCTGTTACGAATCGTAAACCACCATTTACGAATCGACTCGATTCGTGTGTATTGGACAACCCTCTAATTTTTCTTTAATTTTGGTTGACTGTCCAATCAGGGTCCCCTATACCCCTTTGCAAAATGGCATATGAATCAAAATTATTTGATCTTTTCAGGCGTCACGGATAATTAAAAATTCTCTTTCACGTTCACAAAAAAATCAAAAGTTTCACGCGGACGAAAAAAGATTTTAGACCTTAAATCACGTTTCACGTCAAAACAGAATCAGTGAGTCATTCACGTTTCTGACGCAAAAGGTATAGGAACCCTGTCCAATTTTTTTCTTCAATTGGACACTTAATTGAAATTGAAACTTGAAAATTGGACAATTTACCAGAGAATAAAGACAAGTGCTAATAATTAGAAGCAATTATATAATTTATAACAGGACTCAATCATGTCAATGCTTGTCCAATTTGAAAATAAAGCTATTATCATTATTATCATTATTAATATTACTATTAATATTATTATTTTCATGTTATTATTATTTGGATTAATAAGCCTATACATAATACATGTTCAGTAGAAGTACATATCACATACTCCATTGTTCTTTCCCATATCTATCTTCTATTGCTAGGCTAAATAAGAGAAAGATCATAGTTACCAATATTTGGAAACCATGTGAATACTGAGAGCCATAACTATAGTCTTCTTCTTCTTCTTGTACTAATCCTGAATGAATAACTTTCCTCAATATTGACTCACTTTCGGACAGAACAACCTTCTGCATTTCTCGACAGACCTCGACAGAGTTCACTAACACAGTAGCCCTCCTTGAACAATTTTTAATTTGAACATCTCTTTAGCGCACAGACTGACTGAAATTCTGCACATAGAAGAATTAAATCGTGCAAAGGAACCACGAGGAAAAAACTGAACTCTGTCATTCTCAAGTCAGTCAACCAAAGAAAGGCTGTACGTAACAGGCTTTTCTGTAAAAGTTTTGCCGAGCGACTCGCGCTAAGCGTTCCTAAGAGCTAATTGTATTCTATGTCTGAGCTACAAATGAACCATTTCTTTCATTGCTATTCTTTGTGGGGGAGTGACGCGCACAATGTATTTTTAAAACCTAGGAACCTAGGAAGTAGCCTTTCTTAGCTGTTGCCCGATACTGGCTCGCGCTTCGCGCTCGCATATTTACAAATGAGTTAGCGTAATTGATATTCTTAGGCCTGGCAGGTAAATACATTGCGGTAAGGAATGATTTTAGAAGGTATATTGGTATATAACATTGATGCGTTTTGATCTTACACAACCTGAAGGCACAAGTAAAAATATCTTAAGAAAACTTTGATTGCCCAAACTCCCCTGTCCTCCTAATTCTCAAATGCAAGCTCCCCGCCCCCCCCCCCCCCCCCTCCACTTTTGAGGGTGCTCCGCGGTCCCTGTTGAGAACTTCTCTGAAGATAATAGACACAAAGAACAATGAACATCCCAACGTATCGAACAAGATAATTGTTATGTTCTTCGTTCAAAGATGTTAATTGATATGATATTTATAGCGAGCGTGCATTTCATTTGTGATCTTATTTCGAAAAGACGCTTGTGATTGGTTAAAATAACGCTGCTTCCTTTTGGGCATTTTCATAGCAACAGTCGCTTTTGTCATGTTGGCGCGAAAAAAGCATCCAATAGAAATGTCGTTAGAATGACCCTCACGATTTAGCCAATCACAGGCATCAATCGACTAGAACACGATTCTCGTCGCTGTTACCTAGTTACGCAGATGGACTAAACGGGAGTTTTTTTCCGGATGTGACGCAACTAACCGATTGTCAGGCAATCCTTACATTTCTTAGTAAATTTTGGAGTTTTTCAATGGCTGTAAGTAATTGTTCAATATTGATCCAATTAACATCAAACTTCACGATTTTGTATAGCTCGAGATCTTGTGTTGATCCATTCGCAATGGTAAGAAACTCATACCCAGGTCCTCAAGATAGTGAAGGTCAGCATTAATTTGTACGTGACCTCACGTGACCTCTGCAATGAAAACTAATACGAGAAGTCTACGCAGGTTATACGTTATCGCACCGAGGCTACAACAGATAGGAAAAACGAAAGACCTAGAATTGCTTTGTGTATAGTTTAACAATCGCTAGTATGGATGAAAGCCATGAGCAGGTGAGTTTTCGTTTGAAATATCTGTCATCTGAATTTGAATTTAATTCTCTCCATACTGATTACATCGGTTCATTAGATTGAATTACATTACAATGCGGAGAAAGAGCATGAATATAGTAGTAAATAGTAAATATAGTAGAATTAATTATATATATATATGCACTTGAACAATCGATTGCTCTACCTTTCGATTGAGATGCCGAATTCAGTCCGCTCCCTTGTGAGGGGTTTCATGGTTCAAAAAGCCTGTCAAACGCATGTTGTCCTTGCTGACCTTGCTCGTACACATTGTTTATTTCGCTCAATATATGACACAAACAAGAAATAATTTCTATATAATGGTCATAGAATCGCATACTAGAAAAAAAATTTGCTCGGAAAAAAGTCCGAGCTCCTAAAAGTAATCAAACTCATAACATTTCAGATTCTGGCTGGATGTATAGTCTCCTACGCACTGAGGCGTGTGTAGTCTCGTCATGCACGAACAAAATCAAATGGTCTCAAATGTCGCTCAGTGTTTCATGTAAGCCTGGGAGTGCCTCTCCGGGCTTAAAAAGGACTCGATGTACAATTGATACCCGTTATTTTGAACTCAACTAGACTTCGTAACATTTGTGACATCTAAGAAAACGTACACCGTTGCCTTATTAAGGTCTGATCTCACACGAGCTTCCATATAAGTAACTAAGATAAATTTCACATCAATTTCACATGTTCACTTTGTATATACTTGACTTTGCTGCGAAAACGTTTTTACATGCAAGTTTTGAGCTGGTGTTTGGGTCAACATCAGGTTTAAGTTTCGGGTCGTTTTAGTGCTTGTATTTGAATGAGCTGCTGCAATATTGCTGTGTATAGAACAAGTAATGCCCTACTTAAACGCCAAGCAAAAATGATCCTGCGTTTTTGAGATTTTCAAAAACAACTTCTGATGTACAAGTTGCGGAGAAAATGTCTCACAAGTGACTTAGAAAGAAAAAAATATATCTTGACATCGATGAAGAGTTGAAAGTCGGCTTTTTCAAGTAAGGTAAGTGTATATTTTATCAATATTTTCACAGTGTTCTCGTAGTGTTTTGCGTACTTCGAGTACTTTTTACGCTGTTGTTATGTCCAAGAATAGAAATCGACAGCATCTGTGGAAACTTTGGTGATTTAAAAAAAATCAAACAGATTAAATCTCCTAAAATCACTTTGAAATGTTGTGCATTCGTCTGAATTTTTCTATGCAGTTTACCGCTTGTCTGGAGCGAGATATTAGAGGAAAACCATTTTTGACGATGTTCGATTTTCGCTATTTTAAAAACGTTGATCGATTTAATTATAACACCATTTAAAACTTCAATCTTATCCTTATATTTGGTGTAGAAACCAAGTCCATTGGTGCGCATTAAGTTGTCCATTGCGCCAAATGAAAATGTGCGGTGCGGTCTGAAAACAACTACTTCGAGTCACCTTAATTCATTTCCTGGTTACATTTGTTTAGCGTGGAATTCTTGAAAGACTGGATGCTGGTGAAGTGGTAATAGGCGATGGGGGATTTGTTTTCGCTCTGGAAAAAAGAGGATATGTGAGGGCTGGAATATTTACCCCAGAAGTTGTAGTGGAATTTCCTGAAGCTGGTATGAGATTTTGTATTTATTATTTGTTTGGTCTAGTTTTCATCATTCTAGCCTTCGCCTTTCTTGGCGCATCTTAATGCCATTTCTTTTCCAGTTCGACAACTTCATATCGAGTTCCTTCGTGCTGGTGCTGATGTCGTGCAGGCTTATAATTTTTACGCATCAGAAGACAAGCTGGAGAACCGAGGCAACGAAGCAATTAAATATGGTGTAGGCTCTTCAGTTCTTTGTAATGACAGTAAAGTTATTAAGAACTACGTCGGTTTTACGATTAATGTCTGTCTTCCCTGCTCGATGACTGTTGTCCTGTGATTTGTTTTTCATTTCAGCTGAAGGAAATCAACAAGTCTGCGTGCAGATTAGCTCGTGAAGTTGCCAACCAGGGTGATGCATTAGTTGCAGGAGGTATAACTCAAACCCCGTCGTACATGGATGGAAGAGGAAAAGAAGCTTGCCAAAAAGAATTTAAGAAACAAGTCGACATTCTGATTGAGAACAACGTTGACTTTCTGATTGGCGAGGTACGAAATCGAGTTTTAAAACATCCATTTGACTCTGATTAAATGCATGCCTATTCTGAATCCTTTTTCTCTTTCATAAAAGTTTTGTTCTAAGATGAGTGGTTATATAGATTTGTGAACTGAACAAAAGATGTAACTTTTCTCCCCACTAGTGTAAGCGAATCCGGAATGATGCTGGATTCTGGATTCTAAGGGCCGGATTCCGGATTCCACGTGCTGCATTCCGGATTCCAAGAGCCGGATTCCGGATTCAAAAGGCTGGTTTCAAGATTCCTTTCATATCTGACGAATTTTGTTCGAAATGACCGTTGATCTCGCCGACGTCAAGAAGAAGACGCAAAAACAAACGAAATGGTGTCCTGAATGTTGCATCGCGACGTTGTCACGGTAGTCATGCAACGAACGATTGTGATTAATTCGTCATCTAACGTCCTGTGTTTTGCGTAGCGTCCCATTTGCTAAATCACTCTAATGTTACCATTGTGCCCAACTGCTACAGAAGTGGATAGGGGTTCAACTACGTGCAGCACGTTGCAAGAACGGTTGAGTCGTGTGTCCTGTCCTTTAGGATGATGTTATTTTAGGCTACAACTTTTGGTGCAATATAAAAATAGTGTAACATAGTGCGCAGCATGTGCGGCTAGTCATTGAACAATCTTCAAAACTTCATAACCTTGTTGGCATCGTTTTGTTGCAGCTTCGTGTGCCATGTTACACTACGCCAACTTTTAACACAACACACCGATGTTTCGCTAAAAGTTGTCCAATGCAACATCACCTTAGACCAATCATTAGGTCGATCTTAGTATTGGACTTCAGTATCCTTGAAATTCAGTGTTCATTTGTCTTTTTTATGATGAACATTCCACAGACATTTGATCATGTTGAAGAAGCCGTTTGGGCGACCGAAGTCTGCAAACAGTCTGGTCTTCCCGTGGCAATGTGTGTTGCAGTTTGTCAGTATGGCGACGGAGACGGCGTACCAGTAGAAGAGTGTGCAGTACAACTTGCTAAAGCAGGTGAGTCCTTGGGTTAAGGCCCATCAACATGTACGTACAAAAGTTCTATGACAAGATTTCTACGACAAATAGTTTTGACCAACGGTCGAAGAATTTTTTTTCTTGTCAAGTTTTCTTTGCTATTAGCCTCCTCCGCAGGCAACTCATGGGCTTTCTTTACCCTTGGGTTTCCTTTGTTATGCTGAGGAGAGGGGACTGGGTCCCCGGCAAGAAATGAAGGATCTGCCATACTCGAGAAGAATACAAATAGTTTTCCACAGCCCACCCTACTAGCATTAATTAGGTGCAAATATATTCCCCACCCACCCCCGGTCCAGCTGCTGGTCTTCAAAGGTGAAGTACGCAGTCCAAGTCTTCGTTATTTGGCAGGCAACTCCTCTCGTTTTTCTTTCCCCCTGGCCCCCTCCCCCCTCATCATTTTTGGCTCGCCCCCAGTCTCTCGTCTTTGCAACAGGAAGCCCAAGAGATAAAAGGAGTTGCCTGCGGAGGAGGCTACTTTGCTATGTGTCGGTACCAATTGATTGACACCCGGCCTCTTGACCGTGTTGGACGCTTTGGTTGATGAACTGTGAACGAAAAATTTGCATTGAAAATCGTCCACACGAACAAATACCACGTGCGTTGTATCTTGAGATGAAAAAAGATCCTCCAAAGAAGCTAAATAGTTGTGATATGTCTTTAAGATGCTGATATCATTGGAGTTAACTGCCATTTTGGTCCTAACCGATTACTGGAGAGCATACGGTTAATGAAAAAAGGCTTAGATAAAGCAGGAATCAAAAAACACTTGATGATTCAACCCATTGGATATATTACACCGGTCGTTGGGAAGGAAGGATTCACTACTTTGCAAGAGTTTCCATATGGTATGTTTGTCAGGAGAGGAAAGCAGGAGACTGAGACTGCGCATGCGCACTTATATCGATCTTCGGCACCTAAGTGTGACGTGTTGCCTCAAGTTGAGCTAATTTTAGAACTCGCTCCGGTCTCCTTCGGTTACTTCGAACGTTTTAAGAGGGTCATGATGTCGAGATGCATTTCTAAGAATAGTCTAAAAACCGGTAACTCGCTATATCACGTGACACACGTTTCCCAGTCTTCTGGTTATCAGTCTCCTATATAGCTCTACGCCGCATGTGCAATTTTTATCTTATTTGTCATATCAAGAGTGATCTTCTTTCGATTTTTTCCAGCACTTGAGTCGCGTACATTAAATCGCTTCGACGTCTACAAATATGCACGAGAAGCCTATGACGCAGGTGTTCGCTATATTGGAGGCTGTTGTGGCTTTGAAGCCTATCACATCCGGGCAATTGCTGAAGAGGCAAGTAGCGGGAGACCTCACAAACCGGTAAAATCGCGCACTCTGAGTGGCTAAAAACTCTGAAATTTGATCTGTTGATTATTTTCTCGCAATAACTAAGACCCCCGATCTTATTTTTCTTAGTTTAAAAATACTTTCAACTTGTAAACATAGTAAAAGCGAAAGCAAACTATTCAGGAGGACCGCTGGGATGGGATAATTCACAAATGTTCACCGTTAGCTAAAAATACCCTTTTCCTTCCCTCTGAATCAGTTTCTAAGTCAATACTCTTGTCACAGTTGAGCAAAGAACGTGGTAAGTTACCAGCTTCACACAGTAAAAGTGGGTTGTGGGGTGACAATCTGCGTCAACACACCAAGCCTTGGGTAAGAGCCAGGTAGGTGCAAATATTGAACAAAAAGATTCCATTTTTTCGTGCGTCTCTACTCTAACAGATCGAATGAAATAGTACGCCACGAAACGAAGTCGAGTGGCGTGACCGTTGTTCTCAACGCGTTTTGACGTCTTCTATGTATCTATTAGGGAGCAGACCCACGGAGAAATGGAAGCTATTTGTTTTATGTAATATGTATTTCAACCAAACATTTCAACCAATCAGAGCGCGCGTAAATAAGATTATGCGTGTGTATACTGTAATCACACACACGGCCGGTTCCAGACCAAACAGAGCGCGCGTAGTACCATGGTACTACGCGCGCTCTGTTTGGTCTGGAACCGGCCGTGCGAGTTATTATATAAACGTCAATTATTGTCTCGGACGTGGATATATTTAATTAACCACTTTAATTGTTTCCTAGGAACAAGGAGGACTTTGAAACATGTTTTGAAACATGAACTCAGGCTAAACTAGAAACATACAAGAGAGCATAGCCAGGGCGCGCCCTTTTGAAACCCATCTGCAGCCAGCAGTGACATGTTGCCCGTATTTGCCAGTGGGCTTTTTATAAAAGTGTTCCGAGCTCTTTCAATTATTTCATTCAGATGACTTCAGCTTGCGATAGTAGACAACTGATGCCCTTTAAAAACTTTTCAGCGCAAAAAGATGACTGCTGGTTGCAGAGTTGTTCTAAAAATATCTCAAAAACACGTGACCCACGTGTCGGCCTCCTGGTTGTGCCGTTTCTAGAAAAAAATTTAGAAGATCAATGTCTACATATTGAAAGCTTTTATTAACCACCCATTGTCATGTGTACTCCTGTAGAGCCTGCCGCTCGTACTGGGAGAATCTACAGCCTACATCTGGTCGACCTTACAGTGCTGCTTTATCCAAACCTGCGAAAGGATTTGAAATGGTCGCCGGACATCAAGACATGCAACAACATAGAGAGATGACATCTGCTACAGAACTTGAAGAGGTAATGAGAAAAGCGTCGGAAAACGCGTAAATACACGCCGCGGTTTCAGTACAATTTTAGAATTGTATACCAAGAAAACTATTGTTAAAACAGATGATTACTTATAATATTGATATAAAAACAGTATAAGCCTCTCAATTATAGACTAGCTAGTACACTAGGGAAATGTGCTAAATTTACCCCCAGGGTACACACATTATAAAATATGAATACTCTTGAAATAAACGAAACCAAATAAAGGTAGTTCTGTAATTATATCGACTTAGTTTGTCATTTGCTCGATTTATCAGTTGCATTGTGTAATAAGGAAAGGATGTGAAGGGATAAGGTTGGGGGTGAAGGTAGGAAGGAGAAGGAGAGTACAGCACATAACAGCAAACTCTGTTATTTTCCACTATATTCTAATATTCTATGCATAAAACTCTTGGCTCACAAGTCCGTTTTTACTAAGGGAGGAAAACAATGGAGTTGAGTGTTTCTGTGCTGATAGGATCCGTCTTGTTCCAGAAAAGGCGAATACCAACATTTAAAACACTCTTCCCCCTTCCTTTCGCTGCCCCCTCTCTCCTTAGAGAGGTCCCTCCCTCACAATTACTCATCAAATTTATATACGTACATTCAGTCAATTTCTTGTCCAATGACAAACGATCATTGTACTAACAATGTGGTCATTCCAACACTTGTTCCAGATCTTTGAGGAGAAAGCCTATGCCTATCTTTCTCCACAGCCTCTGCATTCCGTTACCTTTGCTTATCAGACGCTACGTGATCTGTCAACGACTTCGCAGACGGTGTTCGGCGACAAACCCGATCACGTCAACACTACCTCACTGAAAATCCAATAGTGTATCCGACACACTATGGGATTCTCGACTCAGTAGAAGTAGTGTTGACGTGATAGGCATTTATGGCTTGGAGAGAAGGTTTCCATAACAACTTCCAAACGTTTCCCCAGGACCACTCCACTAGTGAATTTGGGATGAGGCGGAGCAGTCCCGGGCCCCAAGGAAGCGATATTTAGGCAGTGAACAATGCGAACTGGCAAATTCCGAAACTGGCTAGGGAAATTCGTAAAGAACTTATAATTGTCCGCGGTGGTCTACGCCACTTGCATCATGGTATCACATACCCCTTTGCAAGCTGATAATTCCGTGAGCATTTGGTAAAAGGAAAAGAAGGGATGATAGCAAGAGACCATAATACTAAGAGAGCGAAACTCACTATTGATGTTTGTGCGATGTTCGTGGCGATTAAAACTTCGCGATCGCGCGCGCGCAAGGCTTCCGAGATCTTGACAGTGCGGACCAAGCCCGTAGGGCTTTAATTGATAAAGAAAGTACACTTTAGAAAGTACTCTCAGCTGAATTTGTATGGGCTTCTTACGCGTAGAATCAACAAACTATCAAGTTTGTATAGATTATCCAAATTTTAAAATTGTTTGAAGTACTTAACTTTACTGACGTTTTAAGCCTTCAAACTTGTCTCAAGCTGGAACGGGAAATCAGTTTTGATGATTATCCAGCAAAAAAAAAAAAAAGAAAAAAACCCGTAAAATCCATAAATAGTCCTTGGCGTAACTTCTTGACTTTGCAAAAAACCCTTATGCACTTAGAAATGTTCACGGAAATTTATTCTTTTATTCACTCTTTCCTCTGTTTATTTTTGAATTCATTCACGCGGTTACTGGACTTTGATTGGTTTTCCTGTTTCCCCAAGGGTTTGAAACAGTCTATTAGCATCACAATGAAACTTCGCCGAATAGACTACCCCAATTAGACATTAGAATCATTAAGTGTCTAGATAGCGCAGCGGTTTAAGGTGATATCTAAAGGTATGGATTAGGGTCCGGATATCGTCTCCCTCCCTGGCCTTCAGGCTAAGACATGCAACTGTTTTATGTAGCACCGGGATAGCGTGGATGTGGCTGAAATCTTCGTCCGTAACGTAAGTCGATTCGATGTCTCAGCTTCTTTGAATGTCTCGGGAGAATCGTCCCAAATGTCATTTTTAGCTTTTTACTTTTTTCAATTATCTAGTAATCCTTTTCCCATTTCCGGGGGGTCCGATTTAAGGGTTACAGATTCGAGCCCTGTGCAGGTTGGAACATTTTTGTTTTTTTCCCTTTTTGCTTTCATGATCATTTTTACTCTCTTTTTTTTTTCTTTTTCGGTTTCTTGATACTTGATAAATTTTGTTCCATTTATTTCTTGAATGTGTTATCGATTTTTCTCAACTGGTTTGCATGACAAACGTGTTACGTGAGAGATTTTAATATTCTTCTTTGTTTCTAACTTTAATGAGCATGGCAATCTGTCCTCATATTCCTGAATGCAATATAGTGTTCCTGTCAATTTAAACTCTTTTGAGTACAGTTATAGCTTGTACATTTTGTCTTCTTCTTATCGAGCCTCACCTTGTTCTGTGAGCGAACGAATAAATGAAAGAATGAATTAAATCAACGTCGAACGAATGAATAAATGAGCGAACAAACCACAAGCACTCCTGGCTATTCAATATATCAAGCATCACATGCTCCTGGCTCTGATTCAAAGAACGATTTACGCTATGAATATTCGTTTAGGTTACCTGTGTCATGTGGCAATTTATTAGAGCGGTAGGTTTTCGTATGAGTGGGAAGCTGACCGTACAAGTTACGGTCAACGATGTTTTCATAGACCGATTACGGCACTGACACGGTGCGATACGGTCAGTTTCCCACTCGTGCGAAAACTGCTCTAAGACCACCAAGAGACTATAATACTAGCTGCCCACGTAAACGTAAAAATCAAACCTTGCGCGCGCGATGGCAAAGTCACTAAAATTTTTTAGAACCACTATTATTTTTGAAGTGGGCTTCCTGTGGTCATACGCGTTGGCGGCTTCTGTACTGTTTGGGCTTCGTTTGCTACTGTACGTAAAAACACTTTACATGAACAAGGTTTACAAGAGTTCTTTTATTACAAAATTATTATATTCAGTGTTTGTTTTTTTCCGCACGCGCAGGTTGCCCAAAACTGCATGCCCAATGCAGCAAAGACCACAGGAACTCCAAACTCTCGCAAATTTTTCCTCGCGCGAAAGTCGTCTGGAAAATTCATGATAAATTAGGAGGAGGATTTTTAGTTGGTATATTCTGGCCTGAATTGTTTTTCAGAAATTTGGTTTACAAAATATTTTGAACAATCTTGACAATTTTGCACCAGATGATTTATGGCGGGAAAATTTCGCGCTCTTTTTGTGTGAGCGCGGACGCGCCCGAAGACAAAAACTTTGACGTCATCATCAAAAAATTAGTTGGTGGTTTTCTTCTTGACTAGACTTGCAATCGTTTTTTATGTCAAATTTGCTTTCATTTATCGTTTCTTTTGGAAGTATTTTTCTTCTGAATATTACAGCAGCACGAATGAAGAAATATGTTTGAGTAACGATGTAGCACGGCATAAAAATCCCTACGAAAAATGTTTGGACCCATACAAAATGTTGTCTCAACTCGCGACCTTTTTAACCCTAACCCTTGGTGAGTATAAAAGAGCTTTCATCCTTTGCAAAATATCGCCTGAACTGGATAGGTTTAATGGGATCATGTTGCTGTTACTGTTCTTTTTAAAAAGCCGCGATTTTTGGGACAGTCAACAGTTCAGCCAAGCAGCAAGTGGATCTCAACAATCACAATCGAGCTCTTTGGAGCTGCTTAGCTCACAGCCAAAGAGCTCTCAGCAACTTCAAAAACACGATTCAAACTATGATGGCTGGTGTATGGGGAGTTCGCAGAAAGCTAACGAGGTAATCTTGTAAGACAATATATTCATCGTCTACTTAATTTTTTTGCATTCAGTCAGAATTATGCTAAGAATTGTTTATAATCGATTGAAATGATTTGTTACAGGAGGAGCCTGTTAAATACTACATGAAATACTTGTCGAATCCTCCACTGTTTTCAGACCAAAACAAGCACGACCACGAAAAAGGACAAACAGAGAGCTTCAAAGAGTTTATTGAAGCTCAGAAACTAAAAGCTGTTGAGCGAGATCAAAGGTATTATATGGACAAGGGAGTCTGAAAAGATCCGATTTCGAGGATATAACCTTTTTTATATAGGGGTGGGGACTTTGTTTTAGACGGCAGAGTGGTTTATGGAGGGTGTCCTACCCCCTCATTTTCCATAGAACAAAGACCTATTTTCTAACTTTAGAGAGCAAATTTATTAGGGCGTTTTGAGATAAAATAGCTGTGGGTTTCAAACTTGGTTGGAATCAACGTAGCAACGCAATATCCCCAGAGTCGACCAAAACGACTTTAGCAAAAAAATGTGGAGTAATAATGTTAATGTTTCTTCTAATGTGGGAAAGGGGCTCTGTTAGGACCATGTGCATTCCAAAATTCTTATAAAGCCAGCAGGAATGGAATGCACCTGTTTGGTCCCAACAGAGCGCACGGGCAGCCCATGCAAGCTCATTATCTGACAACATTAAACAATTAAAGGGAAAAGGGAGGGAGATCTAAAAAACCCGTGAAATAGGGCTTTCTTTACATTTATAATAACTTTACAAGGCACACAGAGTGTCATATTAATGTATTTTGTAATTTTATTCGTCAAAAGTCGTATTTTTCAAAGGTTGACATACTCATACATTTGAATATACAGAGAACTCCTGGATAGCTTTATTGGATTATTGAAGGACTATACCAAGGAGGTGAGAAAATCATAATTTCCTATATGTATGGTATCATTATATATGTTTATGACGATGAGATGCTAGATAATTGTCCAAATGATGACAACTAGGATGAAAAACTGATAATTCAGTTGCGCGTAATGATCACTTGCATCAAGCAGACAAATGTAATGAAATGGGTTCTAGAAAACACGAGAACAATATGTGCAACAAAGACGCAACGTGTGTCCGCCTCTAAAACAAGTTCGCGCAATTACGCACAAGAGTTGCAGGTTTAGGACCGAGTTCTACGTCCACTGCTTTTTCTGTGACGTTGCGCGCAACATTGCAGGGATGGACACACGGTGCATTTGCGTTGCGCGCAATGTTGCAGAAAAAGCTTTGTATCAAGTTGTATCGCGTTTCTGATCATTAAACACATTAACTTTATGCAATTGTGCAAGCAATGTCATTGTCCTATAGCCAGATGAGTTCAGTTTAATTTTTAACGTTTATAGGTACAGAACGCAATGCAGTCTTTCAAAGACAGTTTACATTCATCCATAACTACAAATAGTAAGAATGCTGAGAAGCTCACATCTGCAGCAGAGAAGTCCTTTCACATGGTTGACGAATGTGAGTTAAATTTGGTCATTTCGTATACAAATGGAATTTGTGGCTAACTTTTGTTGCTCATTGTCTGATTTTTTTTCACAGTGAAGGAGGATTTTAATAACAACTTCAAAAAACTTAGAAATGACTTGAGAGAAAACGAAGATTTAAAAGCTCTGTTGTTAAAGGTATTTTATAGGAATAGCTAAACTAATCTTTAGATGCTCTTATGAACAATGATGGTGAATCACCTATTTTCTTCAGTTCTTTATCACCTCACCTTTAATTTCGTATTGACTTACGTATAGAGTCGTTTTCGTATGAGTGGGAAACTTACCACGCCGTACCGTGACCGTGTCAGTGCCGTAATGTCTATAAAAAACATTCGAAATTCATGCCGTAACCGTATCGTATCGTAACCGTACAGTGTTCCCACTCATACGAAAACGACTCTAGAGCAGATTTTGTATGAGTTTAAAACGTATCGCACCGTGCCGTGTCCGTAGACTATCAGTGCCGTGTTGTCTATAAAAACATCTTCAAAATTCCTGCCGTGCCCGTGCGGTGCCGTTTTCACAGACATACACAATCTCCTCTGACTAGCTTCCATCATGATAGCATAGTGGAACTTTCACTAGTTTTCTAGAGACATTTTGAAATAAGTGCTAATTAACGCCCACACAAATCCTGGTAACATCGGAGGTTTAACGCGTATTGTCATGTTTTGCCACGTTTTGGTCTTCCGTACGCGTCCACACAAAAACGGCGTTTCCTTCTGTGCAACCTACGAAAACGGAGAGAAAAGTTGCGTTTTCAAATTTATTCGGATCATTGTTGAACTAGACTAAAGGCCCGGTAATACGAGCAACAAAATCGTGCAACTTGTCGCGCAACATTGTTACGTTGCAAGTTGCAAAGCAAATTTTGCTCGTATTACCACCCCGCGCGCAACAAATTTTCTTTGTTGCACGAAGTAGAAGTACTGTCTACTTTTTGCAACACTGAAAGAAAATTTGTTGCGCGCGGGGTGGTAATACGAGCAACATTTGCTCTGCAACTTGCAACGCAACAATACAAGTTGTACGATTTTGTTGCTCGTATTACCGGGCCTTAAAACTGTTTGTCTCATTTTAAACAGAAAGAGCAAGACTTACTAAAATTAGAAATGGAGATACAATTACAGAAGAAACAGATAGAGGAGTTAAAGAGAAAGGAAGCTGATGCCCTAAAGAAAGAAGAAGAGTTTAAACAACGCGAGGAAAAGCTTCTTGAAAGGATAAAAGAAGCTGAACAGCGACCATCCTTTTTACGAGATACCCCACCTTCTACCCAAGAGAAAGAGGCAACGACGCACGATGCTGTTGGTACTCTCCATCAAAACCAAAGAAATAACGCGAAAACGGTTACCCATCAACCGGCTGAGCAAGCAGCAAGCAATGCTTATCCCATACCAGCAAATTGTTGTATGAATGGAAATCACTTTCCAAGTTCGCAATTTAATTACCCACGTTTCCACGGTATTCCGAATATTCAAAGTTCTTGTGCTCAATTGTATGGCAGCGGTGATAAACTTGGCAATGGAACCAACAATGTATATTTGCCTTCACATTGCACTGAGTATAACACTCTACTGCAACGCCCCGAGGCACACCTACTGTCGTCAAGTACATGTCCTACAGCTTCAATAGCTCCTGTACAGAAGTCACAAGGTCAACCTCAATGCCTCCCAACGACCGACTGTAGCCACATGGAGAAGCAGAAACCAATATCTCCTTCTGTAGCATTGTCATTGATCGGTAAGCATGGGTTCTCGAGGGCCGTATCGAGGGGGTCAGCTAGATTTCTTTTGTAAGAAATATTTAAAGGCAGTATGAGGTTGCGCACAACGTTGCAGAACAAATAGTAGAAGTACAACTACATCCTAAACCTGCAACTGCTACGCACAACAAAACTGTTACGAACAACGAAACTGTTAAGCACAACGAAACTGTAACGTACAACGAAACTGTTACGCACAGCGAAACTGTCACGCACAATGAAACTGTTACACACAACGAAATTGTTACGTACAACGAAACTGTTACACCCAACGAAACTGTTACGTTCAACGAAGCTGTTATGCACAGCGAAATTGTCACGCACAACGAAACTCAGTCACGCACAACGAAACTGTCACGCAAAACGAAACTACTGCAATAGACACACAGAGTGCCTGAGCTGTGTGTTGTGCGCAATGTCGCAGAAACATTTGCTCGAAAAGTTGTATCTTGTTTCTTGCTAAACTAACTTATATGGTATGCTTTCATTTTTGATGACTACGTATCAACTTGCTTTCAATTGGTATTTTGTTGCGTTTTTTTGTAGAAGTGAATCATCAAGTAAAACGAGTTCCACAAAGTGCTCCGTCTCCCGCGACCGGAACATCACTTATTAACAAAAGCAAACTGCCTAAAAAGTCTCCTGTTGCGACGGTTTTGCCACAGATTCAAGGTATACCCAGAGAGCCAATACAAGGCCTAAGTCACAACTGTAAATACAACAGTTTTCGTTTAACTATGAAAAATAACACGGCAATGCAGGCTATATACTACGTTTGGCTGTCAGATTCTGTAATATTAAGCAAGATCACGTCTTAAACGCAAAGCTTCAACCATGACCATTTCTTTGTTATATGACGAAATTTGTTGCGCACAATGCTGCAGACGTCGGTCAATTTTGATTCTTCTTCAACTCATGTACCGTTGTGCGCGATATTTGCAGTGTTGGACAGTATATTGCAATTCTTCTGATACGTGCAACGTTAAAAAAAATACCATCGCGTACCGCGTGATTCTACGCGCAAGCTTGTTTTATTAGCAAACAAAAATATTATTAATAAGAACACATTTCATAATTTGTTATAAATTTTGTAGGTACTGTGTCCAAGCAAACAGGAAAGGAACAGCAACTAGATCTCTCAGGGATCTTTCTTTTTGATCTTACTACTTCCCCTCAATTCGTCCAGCAGTCAAATTCAAGCCATCAAGCAATTGATACTGCAATAAAGAAAGAAAGACCAGAAAGTCCTTTGGGAAGTATATACCCGAAACCCAAGAAGAAACCAAAGAAATGCAAGGGAAAACCGACTAGAAAATACGCTACACGGTCACGGAGTAAACTTGATAAGAGTCCAGAAATTTACGGTCAAAACTCTTCAGATAAACAGAGTGCACAACACCCAGACCAGTACCAAAAACTAATTCCACCAGTCAGTCTTAAACGTAAAGTATACAACTCGGTGTTACAACAGAACAAGAAACAATGTAGTGAAGATCTTAGCAGCTCTACAATGAAGAGTGACGAACACTCAAATGTGCAAAGTCTTTTTCAAACTGCTGATAAGAAAGGTTTAGCATCAGCGTCATGGTCAAAAGAGGTAAATCGTACTCTTATGAGTGCTGTTGTTATACATAATTTCTCAGTCGTGATTGCGAAGATTGGGCGTGGTAAGAAGGCGGGGTGGGGAGTGGGGATTCTTTTGTAGAAAAAAACAAGCGATGGGCTGGGTTTGTCCACGGGTTCTCTGGTTTTCCTCCTTCAGCAAAAATCAACATGTGAGTCGAATGGCGTTTGAAAAAATACATTTAATGTAGTGTGACTAAGTGATTGTGAGAATATATTGTCCCCCAAATAGTACGCAAGTACTAGAAGACATGCATGGGCACTTAAATAAACAGTTATGTGTGTATGAGGAGGGTGAGAAGTGCTCTACTTTTTGCTCGTATTTTCCTTCGTTCGTAAGTTCGCTGTGACTTTTCAAAGACATCTTCTGAGCTATTACATAACTGACTTGCCTACTACTCCTTATTAGGAGCACCCAAAGTCAGCTATAAGAAGACAACGAGCTGAAAAGAGAACGCTGGATCTAAGTGGTTCATCATTGTTTGAAAGTAAGTTGACTTACTGTATTTTAGACGCCGAACTGGAAAACAATCAATCACAATATAAGATCGTCTAAAAATCTCCTCTTAATTAATAATTCACAGTATTTACAGCTGTAAATGTTATCTTAAGTACAATCCGCACTTGGTCGAAGTTTGATTTTGTTTCTCGATGTTGAAACAAATGTCCCAAATCGTTCTTCCTGGGGAAATTAGCATATTTAGTTTATATATATGAAAAATAACTACTCGAATTCATTTTAAGCATTTTTTAGATTTGATTAAATCTTTGACTATCGACTTTTATTTCAGTAATTGACGAGGAAATCAGCATACAGCAGATTGCAGACAGCATCCGTAAACATGCCCAAAAAAGAAGAATAAAGTAAACGAGCTTGTGAAGGAAATGTAAGTTTTTAGTTTCGATGGCTAATGTTCACGGATGTTTGCAAGGAAATGCCAGTGACAGAAATAGAAATTACTCAAAATAGAAAAAGGAATAATGTAGATAAAGGTTTGAAACTGAATAAATTTGGACGGAAATTTGGAAATTAAAAATCTTATAAATTACAATTTGAATCGGCGAACAGATTAATTTTTGGAACGAACTGATCAATCAGATGTGATGAATACAAATTTAATGAATACATCTTTAACACGACAGTTTCTTCAATATCTATTTTTGAAACTGCGTCCTTTTTCCAAACCTTCAACCTTTCATGATTTTCATGACTTTACCTAAGTCGTGACGAAATCATGAGAGCTATGACGTCACAGCCTTGGTTTTCCACCACAATCAGTACATGTATTCCTCCTGAGATAAACAACTGCGTGTCCCGATGTGACTGTTGCCGTTTTTCTTTGCAGAGGAATTCATCGATATTTATGCAGTCTTATAATGTTATTGGGAAATTTTGGTTCAAAGTTGAAATCAAGCAAAGCTCCCCCAAGCAAACCCGACAGCGTTATGGTTTGTGAAACGTTGATGACCGAACTGGAAAGTCAAATGAAGGAAATCGAAAGGTTAGAGATAGAAAAAGAACAGGAGGAGAAAAGAAAGAACAATGCTGCAGATTATACTTGGTTGATAAGTACGCCGAGAAACAGTTCGTTTGTCTTGAGTCCTGTTGATAGACTGGTTCTCGAAGAGTTGTCCTCACAGGTTCGACCAGAGGACAGCGGTGAAGTTATTAACCAGTTTAGAACGATAATCGAATCGCGGACGATAGAACTGAGCGAAATACCCAAAGTATTTCGATGTGTTATTGAGCGATATATTGCAGAAACAACGGACACAATTAGCGGCGATACAACATTGAAATGGCTTACTCGAAGCTTTTCAGACTTTGGTACAAATATAAAGACAATACGAAGTCAGTCCTCGAGCAAAGTTTATCCTGTTGCTAACTCGCTTGCCGTCGACGAAGGAGAAAATAGACGTACTAAGAGTATGCCAGAATTTATTTCTATGAGGAATTTACCAGTTTAATATCGTGAGGATTTTGAATTTTTTCCACTGGCACACTCAAGGCCCTCTCACAGTGCTCTCATGTTTCTGTAAACAAACTGCCAACTACAATCTTGACAGAGCAGTCATTAACAGCACATCTGTTCACTTATTCAAAATTTACACAAATTGCCCTTTTGGGTTTTAAATTTTTGAGGAATATAACTTCTTTAATAGAGTATTTTTGGACCAATTGTTTACTCTGGGATTATGCTGTAGGGTTGTGGTTTAAAGTATTTTATTTATTTAGTTTGTCGCCCTTGACAAAATTGAATGTAATTTGGAAATTTAATATAACTATTCATTTAAAAAGTTATTTTATAACCATAGCTTGTTCAAGCTGTCATCTTATCTCTCTATGCAAGTTTCATTGTATAGTACTGGCACTATATAGGCATGTTTCCAATTGTAGTATAATTTGCTTAAAATATATAAAGCTGAATAGATTGCTTTAAAATTGATTCCATATATTTTGCAAATTCCTTACAAATTTAAAAACAATATTTTTATGTGCTCTATACTGAACATGTCTATAAGATGTCTCCACCAGTTGTTAAACAAATGTATAAATGTATAATTTCATTTTTTTCGACATCATTGTCAAGTTTTTGATAATGCTATTTATACCCTTCTGGATTGTCACAGAAATCTTTATGATTGTGTGTGTGTAAGAGAGGTCAAGGGACAAAAATATTAGAAACTGATATAGCATTTATTGGAAAATCTTGCATTTATACAACCAATCTCATTAGTGTCCAACTAATTATAAAAAGACATTAATTTTTTAGACCTACAGTAAATGTCACATCTCATTAAATATATTAATTTTTTTGAGCAAAATATGGTTTGTGCATGATATTCATGGTTTCAGAGCCAATGAAAGTTAGAAAATCAAAGCAAACTCTTTCTGAATGTGCTATTTTATAATGAGACAGATGATGTTTGTAAATTAGTCTAGAAAAGTCTTTTTATCTAATTGACAATGCTAATGAGATTGGCTATACGAGAAAAAAAAAGTCATATCAAAAGCGGCTAGCAGTAATGAATTCTTGGAAACTCCAAATGGTGAATTGGTGATTGATAAGGATAAAAATAACATCTTTTTTGACATATTTTCAGATTTTATTAGCTAGTCCATTCTATGACAGTTACATTTCAATTTTCCATATGTCCTTTCATTTCATATTTCATTTTTATTCTACTTGAATTAATTACTTGAAAGATTCACAACCTATAAATTGAAAAAGCTGTTAATAATAATTAATGAGACTATAGTATCATTAAATAAGGGATTTGGTCTTCAGTAGACCAATCAGAGATTGCAGTTATGTTAGTTATGTCCAGTTATGTCATTAATTGGTAGTATGAATTATATTTTAAGGCCTTAAATAGTTAATCATTTATGACAAAATTAACACTCCTGTTAATATGTATAATGTTATTATATTCAATTGAAATTATGTTTCACCAGCATATGTTTATTTTAGTTATTGAGCAATTATTCAAATAGAGAGTTAAAAATAACTATCTCTCTCTACCTCCTTCCATTTCCTTTGTGCCCATCTACTTTCCTTACAAATTGCTTTCATGTCTTCCCATGCCACTGACAGCGTGTCTTCTTATTACAATCAGGATTTTAACCTATATAGCCAATCATATTGTCTAGAATAGTCTGTTGGGGCTAATATTTATATCTAATGTGTATTTAATCTATTGTATTCTCCTAGGAATTGCACAGAGATCTATTTTTTGAACTCTCTATTTGAATTCCTAATTTAGATATATAATACATTTAGTTTGTAATGGGCGGCTGGCAGGTGTTGCATGACATCACCGTGACATTTTAAATTTTAATCCAAAAAGAAAAATATTAATAATTGAAAATGACACACCAAAATTAGTAAAAGTTGAGATTTTGAAGCAGTTTCGATAAATGGCGCCAAAGTTATCGGTGGCTGAAGTTGGTTCTTTTTCTATAGAAATGTTTGGTGGTGGGTAACAGCTTGCCCACCATCGAACGTTTCTATACAAATAAAGCAAACTTCGGCGCCCATAACTTTGACACTATTCATCGAAACTACTTCAAAATCTCAACTTTTACTAATTTTGGTGAGCTCTTTTCAAATATTAATATATTTTTGTTTTTGTTGGATAGAAATTTAAAATGTCATGCAGCACCTGCCAACCGCCCATTTGCTTAGCCATATATACCCTGAAAATGGACGAGAGGTTAAAAGCTCGATAACTAAAATCAACATACTCTGTGCTGGTGAAACATAGTTTCAATAATTATTGAAGATGAAGCTACCCAGCAACATAGCAATAATATTGTAAATGTTATTATAGTTTGGCTGATTTCCATGCATTAAATTATTCAGTCATGATCAAGTTGATATAAACAATTTAACAGAAACTGTAACAACTTTGAACAATTTTGCCAATTTTTCTTATATGTTTATGGTAATCATATAAACAACTTGCCATCACTTTCTTGTTCATCATCAAAAATTTGATGTTCACTTCAAACACCAAGTGAACTTACTCATCCCCTCCCCATCACCTCAATATTGTAGTACATGATCATTCAAAATCAGGTCTGGTGTAATGACTACCCTCTGAAACAACATTGAGAATTGAGGGGGTTGGCAAAATTTGGAATAACTTAATGCAGGCATTGAGGTGGGAGAATAATCTCTGCAAGAGGGGGAAGTAAGGGTTTGTGGTGATGCGGTTTTGGGTGATTTTTGAGGTGGTTTTGCTATTTTAACCTGTGAATTTGTACGTAGTTTGTGGTTTGGGGATTCTGACGATTTTTGTTGCATTTTTTTCTCAATTTTCTTTGCGGTTTTCATAGCCCCCTTGGCCTTACGAACCCCTCCTGCAAAAAATTATCAGGGGCTGTCTCAAGTAGTTTTGACAAAGATTGTAGCTATAAAAATAACTGGTACTGATGTTACAATTTCCACACACCGCGTTGAAGTGTCAAAAACACATGGTTGACATGCTCGTTTGTTTGGGCTTCCTGTGTTTTTAAGCAAGACTACCCAGTCTCCGCTCTTCCAAACGTTAGCATTGTTTCGTTGCGCGAGGATTGCGCGCGCAAATTTGCGCATTGTTTTCATCGAGTTTTCATCACGTTGATTTATTGATCTGATTTATTGATTTCACTATTAAATGGGTGGAACTTCAGGAAAGCCGCAAGAGATCAATCCCGAAGCCAAGGCGTTCGTCGACCAAAGACTTGCCTACAACAAAGTTGTTATGTTTTCTAAAACGTCTTGCCCTTACTGCAAAATGGCCAAGGCATCGCTCGTAGATGTTGGTTTGTCACCGGACAATTTCCTTGTAATTGAAATGGACAAAGAAGACAGAAATCGAAAATTTTCTTCAAATGACCTTCAATATTATTTGGAGTCCATAACTCGCATAAGCACTGTAAGTATGCCAAGTACAGTATACGCAACAGTTTTGATGATGGCGTCAACCTAAAGTCTGTAAATACTGCTGAAGTTTCGTACTCTCCATATTGGTCTTCTTTGAAGTATCAAAGAAATCTCGTAATCAAAGTTTGACGTATAAAATATGGTCACTTTTATTTTGGTTCGGGCACGGATCATGTGACCAAGAGCTGTTTAGTCCCAGTCCCTAACAATATTTCCGTCGTCTGACCATCAAAGAGGTTACCAAAGTTTGTCGTAAAAAATTTTCTCAACATGGGCAACAAACAAAGAGCCAAGGCTTTTGTCGATGAGAAAATTGCTTCAGATAAAGTCGTTGTGTTTTCAAAGTCTTACTGCCCTTTTTGTACGAAGGCCAAAACTGCCCTGAATGAGGTCGGGGCAAAATTCACTCTTCTTGAAATCGAAGATCTTCCAGATGTGGATGCCATTCAGGATTACTTAAAGTCGATTACCGGCATAAGGAGTGTAAGTTTGTCTGGACATTTTGTCGAGGTTTAGGGGCTGTGATGTGTCAAATTTTCTATCATACGAAGAAAGAACTTTTTATTACATAATTTGAGTTCTATTCAACATGAGGTGCTACGCATGACTGCTTGCATTAATTAAGGCCGAGTTTTGAAGTTGTTTATAATAAATTATTTTGTTTTATAATATCATAACTTAAGCTTATATGTCAAGGAATCTTCTGCAAGTTTTGAATGACAAAGAAAGCATAAAACTTAAACGTTGACTGATCGTGTAAGTTACGTGATGGCGTCCTTTCAGAATCAGAGCAATGACTAAGCAATTTCGTAACATTAATTTTGCAAGTCATCAAATAAGTCTGCTATGAATAATTTTGCAGTGGAATCTCTTTATATGGACACCTCTGTAACAGACACCTTCAAATTTAAGGTGGCTCAAAATAGTTTCCTAGTGAACTAACTTCCACTATTTGTTTCAGGAAATAATATATAATAGGCTTCTTGAAGATGGATCCAAACGCCTTTTGCTATTAGGCTTAGATGAAATTTTCACATGGTGTCAAGCTCCACTTGATCGGCATTACCTTGGCAATGATAAACAAAGATCGCGGAAATCAGTTTTTCTAAGATAGCTCTTGTATTTGAGCAGCTCTAGACAAGTGACAATATGGGCAATAAACTACTCACCAAGGCAAAGAAAATAGGACACAATTAAAACTTTTCTACCATGCCGATTTCGAGCAAATTGCATGACTTTTTTGAGGGACGTTTTTTTGTTGATAAAGCTTAATGCTAAAACACTGCTGGACCTTTCATGATGCGAGTGTTGACCTTGTTATTAAAGATTAAGAGTCAACTTTCTCACAGTACGGAGATCTATAGAGATTTTATTTCATGAAGCACTTTCACTGAACTTTTGGCATTAGCAAATTAGTTCAAAGTTTTTAGAGAAACATGAGATGTAATTGCAGAGATTCCTACATTTATGACACCATAAAGCCAGCAATACATGCTGCAATTTTTTCTTGCACTGGCAATGCCATTTTAGATTTTGTTTATACAGAGAAATAATTGCAGCATCTGTCATGACACTCTGTTAAGTACATCATTGCTGCCTTAATGTTGCCAGACATGTAGTCTCCCTAACAGCTGTGTTTAGCCTCGCCATGTAACACTCCATCATACATGGCTGCTTTGAACAGTGCTACATTCCATTCTAATATTCGTTAACCAATCAGAGCTTGGCTCTCAAAATCAAGGAGCCATTCATGCCAAAAGCTAAGGTCTACATATAGTGTTCCGTTGACTTGGAGAATAATTGGATTAACCTCATATCCCTAAACAACAGCTAGTTTACAAACACTTCACTTCGTTTCATTCAAAGTATCTGGCATCAATTGAGAAATATACAAAGAAGAAAGTTTTACTGATCTTCCATCTGTATATATCTTTTCGTATTGAAAAATTTGAAACTTATTTTTGGTAGTGCAATTATTTTTACTCTCTTTGTGGTGTTGACAGATATAAAGCTCATTTCTGGAATGCAGGAAATGGACCATTTGCTGACGTATCTTCTGATTCGACAACTGGAACTGAATGTTGCGCTGTTTGAAGCAGCCGTGTGTGATGAAGGAGCATTGTGTAACGAGGCTAAACACAGCTGCAAGGGAGACTACAAGACATGAGACACTCAGCAATTTCAGTCTCGCAACAAAATCCCTAAAATTGCACTTTTGCACTGATAAAATTTTCATTGAATTCTTATCAAATTAGGATTGCTTGCTAAAAACACATTTCTTTTCAATAAAAAGGAATTTCTGGGCAAAGGCTGCAAAACAGATGATTTCAGGTTCAAAATGAAAGAAAAAAAACCCAACAACAACAAAAAACATTTTTCAGTATTTTTTTTGCAAAATGCAAAAGTGCAGATTTGGATTTCAACTTGTTAATAATTATTTGCAAGTGCAAGAAAAAATTGTGGCATGTTTTGCTGGGTTAATCCTATAATGCTCATTCAATTATTGTGCTTTCTATTCTATTGTCAGGTTCCACAAGTATTTATTGGAGGAAAATTTGTTGCAGATGGTAGTAAAACAAAGAGAATGCAAGAAAATGGAGAACTCAAACAAAAGCTTGAAGCATGTGGTGCACTCTAATAATTAAGTAATTCCAGTTGTAAACTAAATAATGATAAAACAAGCTAGACTTTTGATTGTATTTATAAATATGATTTCATTAACTTAACTGACAGTAAAATTAAATTCTTGATTTAGAGTTTTAATGTATTGATGTTAAACCTTTAAATATATTTATTTATTAGCTGGCACAATTAAGACTTGCATTCATGTAAAATACATCTTGAAAAGCTATTAGTTAATGTGTTCCCCATTGACAGATTGAAAGGAGCTAGCATTAAGTTAAGGGTGGTCCTGGGTAATTGGTTCTCAAATGGGGCATCACGTGACTTGAATTTGTTAGTTATTCGATTCTTGCTCTGAAGGTTTTTTCTCTTGGTCCTTTGGTTTTCCTACCTCAGTAAAAACAAACTAGCTAGTGAGCTGAGTTGTATACATAGAATATTATAAGGTAGAGAATCCAGGGTTGTGATTATAAACAGTGGAGTGCCTGTTCAACTAGAGCTCTGTATAGCTCTTCCACTGCAAACAAAGCATTATTTATTTGTTTATTTTAAATTATATTTACCAGTAAAGCCTGATTGATTGGCATGATTATATGAAACCATTTTTGAATAAATGTGGCAATGTCACTTGTGGGTTTATGATCTTTAGAAACTTCCCATGTGTACACGAAAAGTGATGGGGGGATGGGGAGTTTGGGATTGGCATAAATTTTTTTTTTGGCCACCAAAAGTGGAAATGAATTTTTTTTCACTTTGGCAAGAATATTTTTTTTTTAAAAATGTCCCGGCAGATTTTTTTTTTCGAAATTTTTATTGGAAATAATTTTTTTTTGCTTTTGCCCCATCCCCCCCCCCCCCCCCCATCACTTTTCTAATGGTCCGTCCCTAATGTGATGCAAAGGCTCTTGGAATGTACACAGTCAATAGCAGAATATATCTCTAAATTCATTTTTTCCCATTTCAAACTATGTGATGCCACTCAGTGTGGGAGGTGATTATTTTCATATGTAAATATGAATGTTATCATAAAGAGTGCCACATGGTCTGAAATGGGCAATAATATTTGCATATGAAGCTAAGGCCCTGTTACATTGTGCAA
Organism: Telmatactis stephensoni; assembly: GCA_029948255.1. NCBI lineage: Eukaryota > Metazoa > Cnidaria > Anthozoa > Actiniaria > Isophelliidae > Telmatactis > Telmatactis stephensoni. The sequence goes on along the minus strand of JALIZF010001734.1, from coordinate 582,354 downwards.
TTTTCTCAGCAACTTGTCTCATGTCGTTGTAAGACAAGTTTCAGGACAACTTCAAAGTAGACAAGTTGCGGGACAACTGCAAAGTGTAATGGGGCTTGTCCTAAGATCTCATGCTCCACCTTGTTGAATCATGTGCCAGTTTCATGTGCCGATGTGACCAGTTCTCCCCAGCTTTGCTTGGCTAAAATGTTGCAAATTGTTGCAATGTTGCACAGTGTATCATCTTGACAGAGGTCCACTGCAGTGTTGTGGAACTCAACAAATCATTTGCATTGAGTGAACATTGATATTACGTATGCACTGTAACACCTCAGAGCTCTTGTTCAAGTTAAGGCCCTGTTACACTTTGCAAATTTCTCATCAAAATGCAACAAGTTGCAAACAATAATGCATAGTGTAACACGGCCTGCCTCGTAATGTTTTTTTGTTGCATGCAATGTCCCACAAAGTAGAATTGGGCTCGACTCTTTGCAATAGATAGCAGTAAGGATTGCACAGTGTAACACCCCTTCAGTAACTTGCCTCGCAATTTACACGTATTTCCTAAAGAGCACAGTTACATGTCTTTACCAGTTCTCATGTCAATGATACCAGTCCTCTCTTGGTAAAATCACTGCAAGTTGCTTAGCCTGCAGGGTAGCCTGGCTTTCCAGGGGAGGGGAGGGGACTGGGGCAGGAAAGGGGAGGGAGGGAGAGAGAAGGACTTCATGTTCAATTGCCATTCAAATTCACTTTTCTGGTCACATGACAGTCCTCGTAGTTGCAGGTCATAAAACAAATGAAGTGAAAGAAAATGAAAAGTTCAAAAACACTCTAGAATGGTGCAGCTCAAAGCTCAAAACTGTGACCGTTATTTGCCTTGCTCTCTTTCCAATTAGCACTTAGATAAGAGATCAGATAAGAGAATTCTCAATGATTGGATGATTCTTCAGTTGAGAGTATGCAAATATTGCTGGTCATACTTTTGGGCTTTTAAGCTGTGAAAACATTTTCAAAATAGGAAAATACATTTTTTGTTGCAAGATATTTAATGAATATTTCCTTGAAAGTACAATTTATTTACATCATTCTTTAAAAAGCTGTTATTCATTGGTACATGTTGCATGCACACAATTTTTATGTTTATACATAAATAAGAAAATATAAAAGTAGGCCTTTTTAAAAAGTCAAAAACACATTAACTATAAATGTGTGCTTGGATAATATTTTTTCTATGTCACTGAAAACTTACAATTATAATAATTATTGCTAATTTTACATGTACTACAGTGGCGGATCTAAATGTTTTTAAAGGGAGGGGCATCATCGAGATTAAGAGAGCCAACTTTTGGAAGTGGGTTATTTTTGGCATGCATGTGCTCAAACAATTTTAGAACAACTTACTTTTATCCAGTCATAATTTTCTCAAAAGAAAAAATAATTGGATCCAACTGAAAGGAGGGGGCACCAGCCCCCCAGGCCCCTCCCCTAGATCTGCCATTGTACTATTCATTCAGAGTTTTGATGGTAAAATATCAATAATACATATAAAGCCATAATTATAACATGCACATATGCATTAACAACTACAGCGGCGGCCAAAAATAGTTCGAACACCCCCGCTCCCCCAAATCAATGTTGGTTACCTTCTGGAAGTCCAGCGCCACGGCAAACCAGCCAACATTGGATAGGGGGAAAGGGGGTCATTACACAGGGAAGTGTTCGAAACCTTTTGTCCCCCGCTGTAGATACTAGAACTGATATGCAGCCCTTTAACCAAGTATGTACCAAGTTAAGTCCAAGCTAGTCTAAGAGCTGTTTGAAAATTGAGCCCCAGACTTCAAAATTCAAGAAATCCGAGATTCAAAAGCTTCTCTCTAAGAGAAAAGTGCTATATTTTTATTTTAATTAGTAGTTTGACCACAAAATGTCACTACTGTAAAACATTATTTTTCCAGGAGCAGATCTAGGATTATCCTTCAGGATGGGATGCATTTATAGAAATCAGAAAAGTCCATAGGATCCAGAGGATGTTTTCAAAAAGGGTTAGTATTGAGAAGCAAAGGGTCCAAAGGTGTCTTGAAAGAGATGTACACCCCTAGTTGCATCCCACTCTAAATTTGCTCCTGCATTTATAAGTTATAATCATTTTATGACGATACAATTTACACCAACCATATACAATGTTATACCTAGTACAATGGAAGATTATTATGTAAAAGTCTACAATACATCAACTAAGGATAAAAGACTAACTCTGATGAAAAATCTAGTTCTTCCTCATCAAAGTCATAATCAGCCCAATCCTTGTGTTGAGGAGTCTTCAAGAAGTCTGGAACTGGCTCTTCTTTAGTTTTACTTAAATCCAACTTGGGAAGATTTTCCTTGGGTTTTACATCATTTGCAGACATTTCATGATCAGTTACTCCTGCATCCAGGTTTTTGATGTGATGATTTTCATCTGCTTCACTTGAATTTTCTTGAGTTCTACTTTCTTCATTTTTTGTCATATCTATTCCCGTCACTGGCTTTTCTGGTTCATTGCTGTCACATGTTGAGCATATATTCCTATCATCTTCAGTAGCTAAATGTAACTGACATGAATCTCCAATAGTTGGGTTTTCATCTGATTCTTTTAGGCTATTAGCATCATTGTCTCTGGTTTTAGTGTCTAATGTTTCATGATTTAGTGAGTCAGTTGATAACAGTTGTGTTTCAGAAGGTGTGTCAGCGACACCTCTTCTTCCTTGTGGATCCACAGTCACAGTAAAGTTCTCAACTCTTTCAGTAATGTCTAGTTTGGTTGATTCAGTTGGTGGCATGTTTTCTTCTGGTGAAGTAACATTTGTTTGTTCTTCCTTAGTGGTGTCATCTGGTTCTGGAACTTCTGTGTCTTTTTCATGAACAGCAGCGCTTTGGTCTAGATTGAATTTTTTGATATTGTCATAAATGTTAATAGTTATTTCTTCTGTTTCTTCTTCCCAGTCTTCTTCTTTGTTATCTGTTTTCATACCACCACTGCAAACACTTTCTTTTTTGTACTCACTATTTTCAGTTTCATCCCAGTTTTCTGCTGACTCTTTTTCACTTGTTTCATCTCTTTTCCTGTTTTGTCTTGTTGTCTCAGTCACGGGATTAGTAAACGAGTCATCATCTCTGTTGTCATGGTAATCCCAATCAGGCCTTCGTCTTGTCCTTTCTCCAAATCTCTGTCCACCCCTCATTCTGTCATGGTGATCTTGCTTTCCACCAGAAGAACTGTCTCCCTTTTCACCTTTTCCCTGGTCCCACTCTCTATGCCACATATTTCCTCTCATTTGCCGTGATTTCCTTTCTTTATCAATCTTCGACCTTTCTTCTTTCCAATCATGATACTTAAGTCTTTCTTTTCCAGTCATATTAATGTCTGGATTTTGGTCATGTTTACGCCTAGGTTGATCTTTGTTGATTTTATCAACAACATTTTCAAACTTGCTTCCTCCCCAGGAATGACTTGATCTGCTCATTATTCTTGACATATCTGCTCGATGATCATCACACAAAAACCCGCCTGATTTTCTAAGCCCATGAGAAGCTTTCTCCTCTTGAAGTTCCTTTTCTACTAGTTCATAGTTCTGTTTTTGTCTTTCCTTAAATCTATGTGCTTGTGGTTTTTCTTGGGCCATTTTCTCCAGTGCTTTTCCACGAGCTTTCCCTCTAAATTTAGATACTGGTTTACCTTCTACTTTTACTCCAGACATCTTATGTGCAGGCTGTGTTGTTGATTTTCTGGATACTTCTTCACTATGTGAGTTGGCATTCTTGATGTCTTCTTCAATCTCTTTTCTTCTTTTCATTCTCTCTTCATTCTTTTGTCGTATCAGCTTCATTTTCTCATCAAGTAGTCTTTCTTTGAGTAGCTTCTCTTCACTTAGATTTTTTTCTCTTGGGGTTTCTGCCATGGTTGGTGACATCAGGATAAACTCAAGCAAATCTGGAAATCAAAATGGAATGGTGACATGAGTTTCAAGTTTTTGAATTAAAAACTTTTTAGAAAAGATAAATAAGAAATAAATAAAAGACAACAGAAAAAAAGGAAAGAAAGAGGGAAGCAAAGAAAGAAAGAAAGATGGAAGGAAGCAAGCAAGCAAGTGAGTGAGTGAGGAACAGAGGAAGGAAGGAAAGAAGGAAGGGGCTGTTTTTGAAAGCCATATTCTGGCAGTTGGCCATCATCTTAAATTCTGCTCAAGTCTTCAGTTGCATCCGGCTGTTCGAAGAGTTCGCACTTGTCTCACACTTAAAAAAATGACTGATAAATGAAGGGCATTGTTTTTTTAGGTTCTTAACCAATCAGGAACATGGTACGCAAAGCATGTTGGGACCTAATGTGCAACTTTTCCATTTTACAACACAAACAACAACAACAACAACAACAACAACAACAAAAGAAAAGGAAAAAATATATGGAGACATGCTGCAGTGCTAGACTAGTGTGCCTACAACAACTATATTAATGAGAGTCATTTGATTTTTTGCTGTATTTTTCACTCATGTCCATTTCACCATTCAACACCATTCGTACCGGCCAATGGTGAACGTGGTTTGACTCCCTTGGGCTGTTAGCTTATGTAATATCCATTACACAGGAAACCCATTTCACCATTCAACACCATTCGTTCCAATTGTAAATGCTCTTTACCATTCGTACCATTCGTACCAATGGTCAACATAGTTGACTCCCTTGGGTTGTTAGTTTATGTAGTATTCATTACACAGGAAACCCACTTTAAAAAGTTATTCACCTCAGTAAAAAATATCTCTTATACAGTTACCATTGGTACCAATGGTACTATTGGTACCATTGGATATACCCCCCTTTTAAAAATTTAAAACACAATTTTTTCCAAAGTGATCAACTTATATTAATCTAAGGTAATATCCTAATATAGTAGTTGTTCACTTATCAATTGCACCATATATTGGGATCCCTGTGGTAATTCACCATTAGACACCATTAGACACCACCATTCACCATTCGTATTGAATGGATATGTTGGACAACCCTCGAAGGATTCCGACTGCTCTGAGAATCAATCAGATTTTTCTTTTTTTCTTCAGATCACTGGTCTGCCATATAATAAATTGGTGTCAAAAGCAACCAAGCATTAACGATTAAAATTTAGATTCAGATCATGCATATATATGAACATGAATGATCTAATGAGTTAATTCTTTTCTTTTTGAAAGTGTTTGGATGTTGAGGTACCTAGATATGAGGTCATCCAATTTAATGCAAAATTATCTTTTTCTCTCAATACCAACATCTGTTGGACTCTATTTAATTTAATATTTTATGGATTTTTCTGATGGTGTTTGACTTTTAGCCCACTTTCCACTATGGACCACTCATACACTGTATATAGACACATTACAGAACACACCAGTCCTGTAAAATGACCTAACTAGTGTGAAAACAAGTAATTTCTTTTGTTTAGCAGTACTCACAAGCTTACTGTGGGTACTTTTAGCCGTGAGTATAAAACAGACCTCCTCTGAGACAGTGTTGGTCCAAAACAGGTGTCTGTCGCAAGAAAAGGTTTTGGAAATGTTGTATGTGGTTTGAAATTTTCCACTGGCTAAAACTTTTTAGGGTCCGTATCAGTTTACTTCCTTGAACCATTTCATTTCAGTTTTTAAAGTATAAACGAGTGGAAAAAGATATAAAACCACAAAACATATACTAAAAAGAAAATTACAATTATATTTGTGTATCTGTTGAGCCAGAGGTAAAACAGAGTTCTAAATATGAGTATATTTTGATGAACTCGTACATATGATGTGACTACACAAAATCAAATTAGATGTTGGGACAATTTCAGAAGTAAAGTTCCAAACTTATGTCGTTTTTTAACGATACATACTTGATTTCGTAATACGTACGAACAATTTCGATCTATACACGATCCAATATAAAGTGCGAAGTGGAAGTAATTCTTAACAACGTGTAGCTAATCCAATTAACAAGTTGTAAACATGTCAATTTAATTAAACTATGCAGAACTTTTGGTCGAGAAAATTGAATAGAGGGAAAGATAAGTTTATTTAAGTTTATTACAGTTAGACGCATTTGGTTCTGTACGGTCGAAAACTTCCGGAACGATAGAATTGATAAATTTCCAAGTCATTTCAAACGTCAAATGAATACTAAGTTTACTGCCGCTCTGATCGACATTTGACAAGTCAAACATTTCTACAAACGACTAAAGAAACGTGAAACATATAGCAAATTGATAGCACGTTTCAAAGATAAAACCAGTGGAATCATAGTTTATAACTGTGGTGGAATGAATCAAAGGAAGACAAGTTTGCTTGTACTCAGTAGCTCGCCTACTGTACGTCTCCGAAGGAATTAAATTTGTGAACCAAAACTCAGCTAAAGAAAATGCTGTTATTTTGTCATCTTAATTTATGATCTCCAAATATATCTTCCAAGAGAAACAAGCATAGAAAATGCTTACCTTAACAGTTATTTTCAGCTAGATTTTCTTCTAAATCCAAGCCAAGCTGTAAGTGTCTTTGTTGATTGTAGAAATGTTTTGGGAAAAATGAGCCTCCCAGCTGTGCGGTCACAGGTATTTGTGAGACGCACGCGCAGAAGTTCTCTCTTGGGAAATCGCGGGAAAATTTCAAAACAGAAGGAAGACGGCTCATTTGCAAGCAAAAAGTTCGGCTTTTTCTTGCCGATAAGACTACCGTAGTCCTTTGATCTTTTACCCATGGCGCGGAGCAAGCGACGGATAAGCAAGAAAGCCGAGGATACCGCTGTTTCGGGTAAGTTGAAAGAAGAAAACCGACTTCTAATGCTTTGGCCTTCGCTTCAGAGCGGAATGAAGTTAGATTTCTGACAAGTTTATTTCGAAAAACAAAGACTTTTCTCCTTCGTATAGCAGTTTAAAGTCCTTTTCAATTGTAGTAGCTGATTATTTTGCGACGGATTCTATCAGGACCAGCAATACTGTTGACTGTACGTTAAAAATATAAAGCCAAAAGCGGTATCTTAAAAAGGTCAGCGCGCGCGGGACAAGGGTTTTATGATATTGAATTTTTATGTTACAGCTCAGAAAAAGGCGAAAAAATCCGAAGAGACATCAAAGGACGAAGAAACTACTGTATTTGGACAGCTTGTAGGGAATTCAGGGATTTATCTAAAAAATAATAACAACCAAGATGAAATAGGTATTAAAGCTTCAATGAAAGATAGAGCGCTTTTCGTATGAGTGGGAAACTGACCGTACCAGTTACGGTCAATGCACGGTAAGGTTACGGCAGGAATTTGGAATGTTTTTGTCGACATTACGGTACTGACACGGTCACGGTACGGTACGGTCAGTTTCCCACTCATACGAAAACCGCTCTAGAGGGAAGGGGCTGGTAGAGTGAATTGACAAGGTACATTGCTATATATTGAGAGGGGGGGGGGGGGGGAGGGGGGCAATACAAATTTTAGCAACTGAGATGCAGTACTCAATCAAGCTATGGATTTACAACTTACAGTTTATAAGAATGACAACACATATGGGCCATGTAGGGATTAGAGGCACTCCTGCATGGTATGTAAGTGTAGGACTTAGAGGCACCCCTCAAGTAAGCAAGAAACCATTGGCTAGCAATTGCCTCAGTTTTCACTTTGCCTAAATTTTATTTGGCTACATAAAAAACTCAGAAATTGTGAGATTAAGAGAAATAATGTTTTACAACACTTGATACTAATCTCGTGATCTGATTGGTTGATTAGAGTGTGTGTCAATAAGAGGACAGACACACTGCTGATGCGTTTCAGCGCGCGCATTTGTTCTGTTGCCCCGTTTGAAAAGGATTTTTCAACTTTTATCTCAAATAATTGTTGTAAAAAACGAATTGAAGATGGTTTTGAGTTGTCTGTCCTCTTATTGACACACTCTTGACGTCATAAAATGTTCAAAACTTTGCAGTGAAACCACTCGCTGCGCTCGTGATTCCACTTGAGTTTTGAACATTTTATGACGCCAAGAGTGTGTCAATAAGAGGACAAACAACTCAAGACCATCTTCAATTTGTTAAGTGGATTTTCCTTTTCCCATCCTAAAGTCTAGTTAGTTTATTACTGTTATGACCTTTCCCTCTCTCTTGTCTCTTTTATAGACATTTCTTGGGCTATTTTTTTTGTATGATTGTTTCTTATAATATCACCTGCCTCTAGAAAAGACTCGCCATTGTACTAGGATTGAATAATACCATAAATTTGTAATCCATTATTATAATCTTGCTTTTTAGGTACAGATGTACCAATATTCCAGAAAAGATTAATAGAAGCTATTAAAAGTCATCCTAATTACCCAAAGGTAATTAGCAGTGCATTGCATCAGCTGATGAATACAATGCAAGGAAGGAAGGGAGGATTGAAGATCAAAGGAGTGAAGGGAGGGAGAAAGAAGGATTAAGAGAGAGGAAGGAAGGCAGGAAGCTACGGAAGGAAGTGAGGAAGGGACAAGAGAGCTAGGAAGAGAGAAGGGAAGCAAGTAAGGAGGGAAAGAAGGGTGGAAGGAAGGAAGGAAAGGTCATAGGGAGAAGAAAAGAAGGAAAGAAAGAAGGGAGGAAAGAAGGAAGGATGGATGGGTGGGAGGAAGGATAGATAGATCTGAGGGAGGGAGGGAAGTGGAAGACACCTGACTGTCCAAAAATCATTCAATAGGAGCAGAGCTGATGCAAATGTATGCCAATCATTAGTCGGTTTGAATGAACATTGAAATATTATTCAGCGCATTTGAAAATACTCTATTGATATTTGCGCTATATAAATGAATAAATTACTATTATTATTATTATTATTATTATTATTATTATTATTATTATTATTATTATTATTATTATTATTATTAATATATAATGATACTAGGAACAAAATAACCAAAGCTTAAAAAACAAGGATCAAGGCTGCAAGAAATAATTTCACTGCAAAGAGTATACAACTAAGAAAAAACGTTTGAGAACTGAAAAGAATTGATTTGCATTCTTGTTACAAGAGTGGTGCATATTGAAAAAAAAATCTCTTATTTAATGAGGATATAAACATTGGTTCCGGTGACCTGATAGTTTACATACATTGTAATGGGTATCACTTAAGAATCCCAACTGGCAAGGAGGTGAACCAGTTGGCTTTATTACAAGCATGGTAGAGAAACTGAATTTGAACTAGGGGTTGCCTGGAACAAATTCAGCCTCAGCTAGTGGCCAGAGCAGGGACTCGAACTCAGGACCACCGGATTATGAGACCAACGCTCTGACCACTCAACTGTGCTGCCTCCCAATTGAGCCATTGTTGTGATAATTATTAGGTCGTTGAGGAATTTGTTGAGAGTCTACAAGAAAGATGTGAATCTCCAGAAAGGTAAATGTGTTTGAATGAGTTCCTAGCAATCAGATTTGCAATATAGAGTACATGTATTTGGTTAATGAAAATATTGGTGTTTTGCTTTTCAAAAGATTCAGACTCAGCCTGTTGCCAATTCATGTTGCTGAAGATAGTGAAGGAAGGTATGTACACGTATGTTTTGATGTCAATAGTACAAATAGTAAAAAGCTTGCTCTTTGGATAAGGTGATTGAACATACATTTACTAAGTAAACACAATTGTTTTTAGCATACATGGACACAGCCAAGAAAGTCTAATAAGAATACTACTTGGGATAGACATTTTACAGGTTGGTAATGTGTCATTAAGTGGTTGATAAGGTGTTAGTAAGTGGTTGGTAAGATACCAGTTAAGTAGTTGATGAGCTGTCAGTAAGTGGTTGGTACTGTCAGTAAATGGTTGGTAAGGTGATGTTAAGTGGTTGGTAAGGTGCCAGTAAGTGGTTGGTAAGTTGTCAGTATGAGATTGGTAAGGTGCAAGTAAGTGGTTGGTAATGTGTCAGTAAGTGGTTGGTAAGGTTTCAGTAAGTGGTTCATAAGATGTCAGTAAGTGGTACCAAGTGCTTGGTTTAGTAAGGTGTCAGTAAGTGGTTGGTAATGGTGTCAATATGTCATTGGTAAGATATATCAGTTACTACAATGTAAGTGTTTGGTATGGTATGGTAAGGTACCAGTGAGTGTTTGGTAAGGTATCAGTAAGTGATTGGTAAAGTGTTACTGTAGTATAAAGTGGCTGGTAAGGTGTATGCTGTACATGTAAATCAATGATAAGGTGTCAGTAAAGGTGTTAAGGTTTTACTACTGTAAGTGGTTGGTAGCTGACTCGTCCCCAGTCGTCTCGCAGGAACTTACTCGAAAAGCTCAGGGGATCATGGGAAGGGGGAGAGAAGCGAGACGACGTCTCCTCCTCTCTCTCCCCTTCCCTTGATCCTTTGCGATTTTTTCTTTTTACCCTTGACTCTTTGCACGCGCTTTCTTTGCGAGTATTAGGAGACGACTGGGGACGAGTCAGGGTTGGTAGTGTATGAGTGACCAGTTTATATCTTAGAGAAAGACCTCACTTGTCTTCTAGTAAAATAATTTAATATTTTCCTTTTAGCCATCTATTGCAAACATGTTGCTTGAAAAGCTTCCAGAGTTGATGGATGACAACAATGGGTGAGATTTTTTTAGTGAGAGTGAAAAATGGTGAAAAAAGTGAGCTAAAATCTTTTTATCCTGAAATGCCTTAATGTTCATTGAGAGAGTTATTGCAAGTCTTTTTAGTGATATTTAACGTTACAATTGTATTTGTGGTGGATGAAAAATTCTTTTGCAATTTCTAGTCATGGGTTAAATAGTGGTGAAAGTAACATGGCACGTCTAATCATGAATCAGTTCAGATGGCTGGATAGAATTGTGAAAAGTACTGTAAGTTGAGATAATCAGACCAAGAAAAATGCTTTGTTTCCATCCCTTCCTCTCTTTGTTGTTCATTCTTTACTTCATTACTTCTTTCCTTAGAAGTAAGTTCTTTCCTTCATTCCGTCCTTTCTTTGTTTGTTTGTTTGTTTGTTCACCGCTTCCCTTATCCCCCTTTCCCTCTCCTAGTCAGAGCCAGTAGGCAGGCTATTACGAATTTATAATTGTTTTCCTTCCTTCCTTTCTTCCTTCCTTCCTTTCTTCCTTCCCAGAGTTCTTTCAACTTCCCTCCCACCTTGCTGCTTGCTTGCTCCCCTCCTTGGACCTTCTTTCTTTCCTTCCTTCCTTCCTGCTTATCATCCTTCTTTCTTTCATTCTTGCTTCCTTACATCTTGCTTGCTTCCTTACATCTTGCTTGCTTGTATACATGCATGCTTGATTGATTGCTTCCTTTCATCCTTCTCTTGCATAGCCCTTCCCTCCTTCCTGACGTGCTCCCTTCCTTTCTTTTCTCGCTCTTTCTTTGTTCCTTTTCCCTTTTCCCTTTGTTTATTCATTTAAAATTTTCTCCTAATCAATGAATATGTTTGTTTGTGTAGGATCTGACAGAGAAAATGTTGGAAATGGTGTCAATCACATCATCTGATGTACAACATGAAATCATTACTTGTTTGCCTGAAGTAGTGGATGATGCTGATCATACTGAAGTTGCAAGACAGTTGAGGTTGATGAACTTTTCTTTTTCAGTAATTTACAAAGTTTGTTGTTTACTTAAATTCCAATTTAAAATGTGCAAATGGATCTAAATGTATCGCAAAAATTAACTCTGACTAATGACTATTAATTTTAATAATATATATTAATATAATATTATATTATGTAATTTGCCTGTTTTCCTTTTCTCTTGGGACCTTGCTATCTTCTGTCTACTATAATTATGTCACACTTATCTCCAATTACACTGTGTTTCCTTGCTTGCTTCCTCGCTTCCTTCCTTCCTTTCTATTATTTCCATTTGCCTTCATACAGTATCGCTAATGAATCACTAATTTTTCTTTGAACTCAGGGAAATCCTCCTCCAAAACACAAGTCTTGCTGTACCAATCCTAGATGCCTTATCAAACTTGAATCTCAGACAAGAACTGCTAGCAGAGGTTTGTATTACCTGATGAACTCACTGTACACATTGAATTCCTTGTTATAAAAGGATGGTTTTATTTCAGAGTTTGTTTCAATTTCATCTGTAGGTTCGTGTATCAGTTTTACAAATGTTGCCGTCAGCCAAGCTGGAAGACCTGCCTGTTGTCACCAGGTTTATACTTCAATCAGTGTCTGACAATGATGCCTTTGAGGTAATGTTAAAATAATAATTAATAATGGTAATAGGACTGAGTGGAGTCCAATTCAGTCTGTAATCATACGAGGGATAAACAAAATTGGACGACCGCGTAGCGGGAGTCCAATTTGTTTATTTCGAGTATGATTACAGACTGAATTGGACGACACAAAGTCCTGTTACCAATTAATCATAACTATTACAATTTCCGAGAAAATATTTTCATGTTAATCATTGCCAAGCGCAACTAAACTGACCAAATTTTGTTGAAAAGCGAGAAAAAAATAGTGAAAAATCTCTTGAGCGCGCACTTAATGGCGTAGCGATTACATGACAGCGCGCGCTCATAATGCGAAATCAGATTGGCTCTGGCAACTGTCCGATTACAACTGTTTGATTACAGGTGTCCAATTACAGCCAACTGTCCAATTACACTATCCAATTACAACCTACAGTTTGATTAGTGAAAAATAGAGCAGTCTTTCAACCAATCAGATTTGAGGAAATTGTAATAGTTATGATTAGTGATAAAATAGTGTATTCGACTTGTATAGCACATCTTGTAACCCTGAATGTGTTATGCAAAACAAAATGTAAAGATACAGAATTGTACAATGGGCCACTTAGGCCCAGTTCAGACGTCAAACTTTTGCCACATCAAATCTAAAAGTTGCATTTTGTCGATGAGAAGTGTGGCTTCTGAACCAAATGAATTTGACAAATTTGATTCAAACTGAATTTTTCAATTTAATACTTAATCAAATCTGTCAAATACTGTACAATAGGTTCAGACTCCACACTTCTCAACTACAAAATGCAACTATTAGATTCGACATGGCAAAAGTTTGATATCTGAACTTGGCCTTATAATCATTTGTAGTCTGTTGTCCTATGCTATTAGTAGATTTAAAGCTATATTTTTGAACTTTAACCTTTCATTGTTCACAGACTGTACCTTTAATCTGACTAAGGTGACTGCCTACCATTGAAATTTTTGCATACTTGCCTGCAGAGCATAATTGCACACAGAGATTTTAGTGAATTATTAATACCATTACATAGAATACATCATAAGCTAATATTGGTACAATAGGCCTTTTGCATTTAACAGTCACATGGTATTAAATCTGCCATACTGGAAGGCAAAAGAATGTAAACAGCCTCCTAAACAAAAGAACCTTAGCCATTCAAGCTTTTCTTGACTTTGTATTAGATGTCCCAGGGGAGGTTTTGCACTGAAGTATGGTGGATTTTGTACCATGTGATCGTAAGATGCAAAAGGCCTATAGTGTGGTTATCTTGCGATTTGTATATTTCTTTTCTATTCACTTGTGGTGATGCAATTTTTGACTCAAAAACTTGTGGACAGGTATCCATTCATTTCTCAGTGATTATCTCGGAAACAAGCACAGGACACCCCTTTTTCTTTTCATTTTTGGAATTGGTGTTAAATGTTACTCCAGAAAATTGTGGTTTAAAATATTTCTCCAAGACATGTCATTTACTATAATGAAATATTGTACTTGAATATTCAGGCCTACAGCCTTGTGTGTTTGTCTTTTGACAGGTGATAAGTGAACTACGCTGTAACCTTGACTTTCACTCTCTAACACCACCCCAATTGTCCTCTACACCACTCAATCCAAGACAACCAAATAAAAGGTACTAACAATCTTATGGTAATTCAGTCTATACCCTTCATGTACTACAATTTTTTAAGTAGGGTTGTGCAGGATTTGACTGATGCAATTTATAAAATACCTGATCAGCTTAGTTGTTTGTTGTCCCATTTCAGAACATGTAATATATGCCACTCTTGGGAGTTGATTTTTTATAATAATTCTTTATTATGCAGTAATAGTTTTATTTGTTCACCCTGAATGAACAATGCTTAAGGAAATTAAGTCATGCTGTCTATCAACCAAGTGTGTTCATTAAGACTTTAACATGAAGTCATCTGACTGTCTCCATGTATAACACCAGGACAAGACTATGAGAATTATTATCAAAGCATGGTTTGAGTTGTAAATTATATTGAATACAAAACATGAAGTGTAAACTTTGCTGACAACTAATTCACTGCTATCGGTAACTTCTGCTTTTATTTAATTTAATAATCAGAGACAACCCTCACTGTACTAACCACTTCGGTTTAATCTTCGAGCATTTTTTATGCGTGAAAGAGAAAGGGACCACACTATGCTGGGACACTTTCAGTGCCTTGATGTCTATGAAAACATTCAAAATTCCTGCCTTATCTGTGTTGTGCCATGCCGATGCTGTTTTCACAGTCTTACCAAAACCGCTCTCTCTTATAACTAAATACAAAACATTTGGTCATAGTTGTTTTCTTGTCTAGTGTTCCAGGTAGTGCTGAGAAAAGTGGAGAACTGTTAACTCTGGATGCTATTCGTTCTGGTATTAGATTCCAAAAATCAGTTGCAGAGGGATGGTTGAAGGTACAACTTAATTTTACACTCACCCTCATTACGTTGCTATTGCAACAAAATATAAGCATCCAGTTTTCTGCAGAACTGCTGTTGACTGCATTTTCACTGACTAATGGAATGGTTTGAATAGGTGCCGAGAACACTAACTTTTAATGGTTTGTGGGGAATGCTTATCTGAGAGAGGGTGTATAATTGGAGGGAGTGCTTATTTTATTGTTAGAAAATCCAATCTTTGCAAGAAGTGAAACAAGGGATTAAGGGTAAAACAGAGTCATATATATGTACTAGAACATACATACGTACAAGAAGCAAAATGCAGGAAGTTAAGGGTATTGTTGCAAAATCAATGGTACTTATAGTACTGTTGATTTTTGCAGCAGTACCCTAATAAAGGAAGCTTTTATTGTAAGTAAGAGTAATTTATCCTACATTTGGTAGTACCTTCATTCTCATGAGACAAAGGAGAGGGTAGGGGTGGTTTATTTGGGGGAGGGGGGGGGTGAAAGAGGGGTCGAGCACTTATTAAAAAAAAAGGAGTAGAGAGGACGCTTATGAGAAGGGGCTTTTATTGGAAGGAGGGCACTTATTCAAACCATTCACAGTACTATCAATGGTAACTACTTCTGCTAGACAAATTACATTGTCCTGTAATAATTCAAGTACCCATCAGGTGCTTCAATTGCAGGTCTCTGGGGCTGCAATTCTGGTCAGAATGTCTGGGACATTCAATAAATTATAAAACATATTCTCCATCATCCAATATATAATATCATTGACTCTCGGCTTTTTCCTCTCCCCTCCCCCTCCAAACAATGTTGCAGTTCCCAGGACATGTACCCATCTTTTCCAGTCCAAGCTGAAAGCCAACATTGAGCAGAGGGGGGAGGGTGTTGGTAGGGTCAGGGGTGCACAAAATCCACCCTGTCCCATTAGTCCAGGATTGTGCCTACATCGAAGTAATAGATCAAAAGTGAGTGCACATGCTTCATCTGACAGTAGTTCTAAACACTGAGAAACAGATGAAAGTGATCATTGGATACACTGTCTAATGTATATCTTTTGAATTTCAGGCTATTGATTCAATTAATTCTTCAGCTGCACAAAAGGTATTTTTCTTCTACTGTGATAATCCTGGCTCGCACTATCAACTCAAGCATAATGCAAGCAACATACACAGACTCGGTATTACAATCACCACATTGGTATGAAAAAGACAAGCACTGCTATTGAGCAGTGGAATACTGACATTACTGAGTCTGTATTTTGCTTGACTGTGCTTATATGCTTATGCTTATATGCTTGTGTCTGTGCTTATGTCACTAGTGAAAAGACAAGCACTGCTAATGAGCAGTACATTACTGAGTCTGTGTATGTTGCTTGTGCTTAATATGCTTATGTCACTAGTAAAAACAAGCACTGCTAATGAGCAGTACATTACTAAGTCTGTGTATGTTGCTTGTGCTTAATATGCTTATGTCACTAGTAAAAACAAGCACTGCTAATGAGCAGTACATTACTGAGACTGTGTATGTTGCTTGTGCTTATGCTTGTATGTTACTAGTGAAAAGACAAGTACTGCTAATGAGCAGTACATTACTGAGTCCATGTATGTTGCTTGTGCTTAATATGCTTTTGTCACTAGACAAGTGTGAACCAGGATTTATTCTGTCACTGTCCACCCATTCTATTCTTCCCAATTCTTTACTTTCTTCCCAATTATCCATCTCCCTCTTGTCCTTCTCTTATATATCTATTAGTATTAAATATTTTTTATTTATTCTTTGTTGTTTGCTTCCTTCCATTCTTTCCTCCCTCCAAATCTGTGCTTTCCTTCCTTCCATCCTTAAATTGTATTTCCTCCAACCAACAACCAGCAAATATGAACTGTTGATCAGCTAAGTAAACTTAAAACTGTTATTTTGCAGGTCATTGACCTCTTTGTCCTTTTGATTCTTCATTCAACCGGTAATCGTAAAAAGACTGTTGAGAGCCTATTCAGGAATAAAATCAAGATGGGACATTTTACTGAGGAGATGCTTACAGCTGCCTTTAGTTTGCATTCACAGGTACAATTCAATTCTCATAAAAGTGTTTTGTTCTTGCAGGGAATACATGTAGCTGCCCCAGGGGGGGGATACTCCCCTATATTTGCTCTATGGGTACCTACGTGCCGCAAACAGGGTAGGGTTTTCAGCAATTTTACTCTGGAACAGTGTATATAAAATCGTAATTGCTCTCTGGAACAGGGTATCTATTTAA
Source organism: Telmatactis stephensoni (assembly GCA_029948255.1). NCBI lineage: Eukaryota > Metazoa > Cnidaria > Anthozoa > Actiniaria > Isophelliidae > Telmatactis > Telmatactis stephensoni. Next base: position 565,500 of record JALIZF010001734.1, on the reverse strand, counting down.
CAAAGTTTGTCTAAAAGGCTGGACTAAAAGGGGTTTATATAACGACACGTCAACTTGGCCAGAAGCAATGGAATGAGGCAGGCATTTACTCTGAAACAGGGTATCAATTTTGGAAATTTTGATTTGGCACAGGGTCAGGGTTCGAGGGGCTCAGCGGCACATCCTTACCCAAAACTGGAAGGAGTACCCCTTCCCCCCTTGGGGTAGCTGCATTTTAATAGCCATCTGGCTAGCTCAGGTGGTTGAGCATCAGTCTTTTGTGTAAGATCTATTTCTATTTTTGTGAGTTTTGTTGAATTAACATTTAAATTAATTATTGTTCATAGATTTTACGTGAATATTTCCCCAACATCCTCTGTCTGAGTGAAGTACTATTGAGGTCTCCGGACACTACTGTGTGTTCATATGCATGTGCAATCTACAGACTTTCATTTGTGGGGTTTGATCTCTATTGCCAACAGGTAAACGTCTTGATTAACTTTGTCCATGTTAACGTCAATGTCGTCATGACAGTCACACAACAAATATGATATTTTCATTACCCCACTTCCTGTTCTACCCACTCGCTGTCCATCTTGTTACTTATCAAGGAGCATGGTCATTATTTTCAAGGCATTAATGTTTTCACAGACACGTCCTGTGCCATTGCCAAAATATGGAAAGAGTACTTAGGGAATGTATTACAGATATCAGATATCATTTAAGATTTGCATTTCTTATTTCTATACAGGAAATTGTAGGTGCGTTGGTTACTCATATTGGGAGTGGCTTTGCTGGTGAAGCTGATGCCTCTTTAGATGTCCTGTCAGATCTTGTAAATGCACACCCTAAAGTCATGGCACCTTTTGCTGTCTTTATCAAGGTAACATCTCAGTGTAGGATACACTTGTAGCTGAGCCTCTTTTAATTTGGACATCAATAAAATGGTGTGGTGAAGTGCCTAAAGAGATTACTCAGATGTCATTTTAGATATGAGATTGAAGTTTCTTGTAGTATTAGAGAGATTAAGAATTGCATACACTAGAAGCAGCAAATTGAAGATAGGATTGTGTGACCTACTTTTATGAAAGAGTGACTTTTCATGTTTATGTGAAATGCCTCACCCTCGCATTAAAATGGTAACTCCAGATGCCAAAAAAGATCACATGAACCTCTCTGTATTCTGCGATTTTCAATGTGATTCTTAATCTATTATTGAGAATCATGTCCGCCAAGTGTTGTTGCCAACTATGGGAATCTCTAGCACTAGCTACTGTGCCTTCACTGCACAAATACTACAGTAGTCTAAGCAGACTGTAAAGTGGCACTGTGCAAATGGCACAGTCGTGGAACGGCATGGTTATGGCAGATATTTTTATTAGATGTTTTTATAGACAATATGGTACTGACACGGCCACAACATGGTGCTGTCCATTTCACACTCATATAGAAAACTGCGATATCATATGAATGTTCATTTATTTCTAGAACTTGAATTTGGGGCTGCTTGTCTTTGAACTCATTGGTATTTTGTAAAATCTACTATAATAACTTGCATGTATCTATCTTGATGGAATACAAATAAAGATGATGATGATGATGATTGAAATATTCTTTCTTGCAGGGTATCTTGGACTATCTGGATAACCTAACACTTAGTCAAATTAGAAAGGTTTTCTCTATGCTGAGTACATTGGCCTTCAGCAGTCCTCGTGATGGTGCCATGATTCAGGTACAGCTTGTTGTAATAAATATTTAATTCAATAATAAATTGAGGGAATGAAAGAATGAAAGAATGGGAAGTGGATGAATAAATGGATGTATAAATGAATTAAAGCACTCAGGGTTTGCATTAGTACAATGCATTTGATATTAAAAGTTCTATATTTTATTGATATGATTAATAATTTTGTTTATGAAAAGTAAAACGAATCCTTGAAGAATTATGTATGATTTAATGCAAAGAATGAAAATAAGTGAATGAAAGAACAGGAAGTGAAGAAATCTGTGGACCTGTAAATGAATAAAAACAATCAGGATTGGTATTAGTTTCATTCTTACTAAAAGTTCTATTTTTATTGATGTGTTTTAATTAATGTTTTTATTTAAAAAATAATAATATTTGAAGATTTGAATGGATGGAATATGCGGAAGTGAATGGACTGGTGATGGAGTAATCTATTGAATTGATCTACAAACAGAAACTAGTGATTGAACTGGTTTAGGCTGTGTTGGTGCATAAAGATGTAATAAGCAATGAATGGACATCTGTTACACTGTATAAAAAGAGTATTTACATTACAGACATTTCAAGCCTAGGCCGTGGGTTATTGAATGTATCTCATTGTAATAATTAAGTGTATTTATTTATAGGATGATGTACATATTGTTATCAGAAAGCAGCTCTCAAGCGACTGTCCAAAGTAAGTAATGCACATGAGATGTAACTTTTCCTGTAGCTTTTTCTGCGATGTTTTACAAAACAGTGGAGTCGGGGGTGGACTTTAGGAGTAGGATGTAGGGGAGGGATGTAGGATTGGGATGTAGCGGTGGGATGTAGGGGAGGGATGTAGGGGTGGGATGTAGGGGTGAGATGTAGGGGTGGGATGTAGGGGTGGGATGTAGGAGTGGGATTTAGGGGTGGGATGTAGGGGAGGGATGTAGGGGTGGGATGTAGGGGTGGGATGTAGGAGTGGAATGTAGAAGTGGGATGTAGGGGTGGGATGTAGGGGTAGGATGTAGGGGTGGAAAGTAGGGGTGGTATGTAGGGGAGGGATGTAGGAGAGGGATGTAGAGGTGGGATGTAGGGGTGGGATGCAGAGGTGGGATGTAGAGGTGGGAAGTAGGATTGGGATGTAGCAGTGGGATGTAGGGGAGGGATGTAGGGGTGGGATGTAGGGGTGGGATGTAGGGGTGGGATGTAGGGGTGGGATGTAGGAGTGGGATTTAGGGGTGGGATGTAGGGGAGGGATGTAGGGGTGGGATGTAGGGGTGGGATGTAGGAGTGGAATGTAGAAGTGGGATGTAGGGGTGGGATGTAGGGGTGGGATGTAGGGGAGGGATGTAGGGGAGGGATGTAGAGTTGGGATGTAGGGGTGGGATGTAAGGGTGGGAAGTAGGGGTGGGATGTAGGGGAGGGATGTAGTGGTGGGAAGTAGGGGTGGGATGTAGGGGAGGGATGTAGCGGTGGGATGTAGGGGTGGGATGTAGGGGTGGGATGTAGGGGTAGGATGTAGGGGTGGGAAGTAGGGGTGGTATGTAGGGGAGGGATGTAGGAGAGGGATGTAGAGGTGGGATGTAGGGGTGGGATGCAGAGGTGGGATGTAGAGGTGGGAAGTAGGGGTGGGATGTAGAGGTGGGATGTAGGGGTGGGAAGTAGGGGTGGGATGTAGGGGAGGGATGTAGGAGAGGGATGTAGAGGTGGGATGTAGGGGTGGGATGCAGAGGCGGGATGTAGAGGTGGGAAGTAGGGGTGAGATGTAGAGGTGGGATGTAGGGGTGGGATGTAGGAGTGGGATGTAGAGGTGGGAAGTAGGGGTGAGATGTAGAGGTGGGATGTAGGGGTGGGATGTAGGAGTGGGATGTAGAGGTGGGATATAGGGGTGGGATGTAGGGGTGGGATGTAGGGGTGGGATGTAGAGGTGGGATATAGGGGTGGGATATAGGGGTGGGATGTAGGGGTGGGATGTAGGGGTGGGATGTAGGGGTGGGATGTAGAGGTGGGATATAGGGGTGGGATGTAGGGGTGGGATGTAGAGGTGGGATATAGGGGTGGGATGTAGGGGTGGGATGTAGGGGTGGGATGTAGGGGTGTGAACACCCTCCTCTGCATGCTTTTCTTCTTGATAATTTTCTGAAATAAACCTCTCATCCTTTGGAAGGCTTCTAATTTCTATAACAGTAACTCCCTCCACATTTACAGGTTCAAACGAATTGGCATAATTGGTGCTGTAATGATAGTACGCAGTATGGCACGTAACAGGTAACAACAAATTATCTAGCACTGTTTGATAATCCTATTTGGCTACTCTATGTATAGTGAATGGACACTTTCATAACGATCTCTTTTAGACAAAATGATGATGATGAAACCATGTCAACAGCATCACAGTTTCATTCTTCAATTGGCAGTGACATATACAAACAGGTAATAGTTTTCAATAATGCCGTAACTTATACAGATACACTGTGGATCATAGGAAGTCATAGCTGAGCCTGCCATTTGTTTAGAATGGAAAACTTGATAGTATTTATTCAGTTTATAAAAGGGGTATAATGAGGGGTGGGGCACAGGACTGGAGGTGCACACCTCTTGAGATGACTACACTTTGGGCCATTTTCTTCTTCTCGCTTTGCAATAAATCCTCTGTTCCTGATGATGTACATTAACATCCAATGTTTCATTGTTCCAAATTCAGCCACAGGAAGCCAAAAAAAAAGGATACTTCTTTGCTTGCTTGTTTGGCTGCTTGCTTGCTTCCTTTCTAGCTCATTTGCTTGCTTGTTTGCTTGTGTGCTTGCTTGCTTGCTTGCTTGACTGCAGTTTGCTTGCTTGCTTGGTTGCTCGCTCGACGCTTGCTTGCTTGCTTGCATGTTTGCCTGCTTGCTTGCTTACTTGCGTACTTGCTTGTTTATTTGCTTGTCTGCTTTCTTCCTACCTTCCCTTAGGGACGGACTATTAGAAAAGTGATGGGGGGATGGGGAGTTTGGGATTAGCATAATTTTTTTTTTGGCCACCAAAAGTGGAAATGTTTGCAACACCATTATTTTCTCCTCTAGATTATCAATCTTCTGGACATGGTTCGTTCAAGTGTGACTCGTGTACCAGAAACCGCAGCTTTGTTTTACGATGAACTGACTAGAGTAATTGAACAAGGCGATGTGGACCGTAAAGTCAAGGTTAGCTTTATTTCTACTAGTAGTGTAATTCTGATTTGTAATTTGTTGTGCTTTTTTGTGTGTGATTTTCCAAAGAATGATCTTGTGCTTAAGTGTTTGCATTTGTTTAGACTGCAGCTTTCTAAGAGAGTTTGATTCACAGTGATGCAACAGTGACCACTTGCTCCGACTTCTCTCTACTCTATGTAGCTTAAAAACAGAGCACAAATAGAAAAACATTTGTAAAAGGCGCTCTGTTGGCCTCAAGTTTCTTTTATATCGGTAGCTCTTGAAGTTGACTGTTACAATTTCCAGATAAAACCATCTTTTCCTATATTTTCGAATCGTTTGTTCTTATCAATACTGTACATAACTTCTTTTGTTTAAAAAAGTGTTGGTAAGAAAAAACATATAGATTATTGATGTTGTGTCAGTTGTATCAGATATTGTTTACTTTCACTGGATGACTGACATACACTGTATTCATAATATTGAATAATTATCAGGCATCCAGTGATAATAAATTAATGATAAAGAAGCCCCAGGGTGAATCACTGACTGGAAGATGCTGATTTGCAGTGAGTGTGCTACGTTGGGACTAAAACCTTTGATCTGCTTAAGGCAGCTGAAGTTTTGGTGCATGACGTGATGAACACCATGCAGAATAGCCTGCATCACATCCAGCTTTTCCTCCGTTAAGGAAAAGTCCAGATGTGACGCAGGCTACTTGCAGAGCTCCGTCCAATACCTGTACATAGGAGAGTTGGAATCAGGCCCACCTCATTCATTCTTGCACACTTCTTTAATTTGTTCCTCGCCATTTTCCACAGAACTGGATAAGTGAAACTGTTGTATCAGATTTCCAGGATGACTTCTTGGTAGACAGAGAAGCACCACTACCAGAGTAAGTGTAGGAAAACTAAACACCCATTCAATCTAACACTTGAATTGATGATGATGATGATGATGATGATGATGATGATGATGATGATGAAGATGATGATCTATATTTTTAAGCCCTGCATGGGGGTAGCAGGGGCGGATCCAGGATTTTACAAAGGGGGTGGATAATCCTATTCAGTAAAAGTAAGCAAATAATCACCAATAGATCGCGACATCATGCAAAATGGCTGACGCTAGTACCGAACTCAGTGAAACTACATGAACTACATGCGCAGGCTGTCAAGACTTCGAAAATTTACAAAACTAACGGAATTCAATATGAATCAATAGCTCAGTGTTCTTGACTTTAACTTGTATTTTTTACCAATTACTGCAATTTTCAAAATCATGTGAACTCTTTCCTTCAAACAGTCTGCTAGAATTTGGTTATTCACTTTTGCCCACTTCAAACAAAAAAAAAACCAGAAAACTACCCATAAATATCCTTAAAAGCCTACCAAATGACTGAAAACAATCTTTATAACAGCTAAATATAATTTTGAGATTTGGGTAGCTTTTGTGTTTTTAAATGTTTAATTTTGATTGATGGAAGCTAAATCGGCAAAAACCAGTTGAGTGTTTGGATGTCGACGTTTGCATGATTTTGAAAATTGCAGTAATTGGAATGAGATTCGTCCTTATATTTTCATAAACTATTTACATTATTTTTTTATGATAAGCAATCTGAAAAGGGGGTGGAAATCCACCCAGTCCACTCCCCCTGTATCCGCCCTTTGGTACCTATCACTGCAAGTTGTATGATGATGATGATGATGATGATGATGATTCTAACGTCATTCGTGCCTTTGGCTGCAAAATACATTTGCGTCAGTTCTTGCAACTTGCTCAGTGTTGTTGGTAACACTGAAGTGTGAAACAAACATATATTGTGTCACTTGAGACTTCACATGCGAAGCTGCAAGAAAAGGTACAAATGACTTAGTCAAAACAATTTCAGGCATCGTTGTTGCCACTACTGTCGTAGAGTGGGATTGGATCTTGATTGTGATGAGAAGCGTGCATCACCTATCACAAAGTCAAAGATAGTATAACTTCAATTAAAAATTTAAATACTTTTTATAGTCAAGGATTTTTGTCTTTCAGTGATTCTGTTCCACTAGAGCATGTATATGGACTCGATGAAGCTGAAGAAGGCAGCATAGCATTGAACGTCCTACCACTGTTACTGGCAGCTACATCAAAGAAGAAAAATGAAAAGTACTGATATATTGAAGCTGATTTTTCCATTCTTGCTTGCTTCTATTTTGCTTTTGCCCCCTCCCTCCCTCCCCCTTCCTTCCACTGCTTGCTTCCTTGCTTGCTTTCTAACTCTCTTGTTTTCTTCCTTGTTTTCTTGCTTCCTAAAACTTTCCTTCCTTTCGTGCTTGCTGATGTTCTTGCTTGCTTGCCAACCTTCCTACTTCCTTCTTACCCTCTTACCTTCTATCCTCTTTGCTGGCAATAGTTTATTGTTTGCTCGATATTTTCTTTGATCATTTTTGTTAATTTACAGGTCCACAGTGGCTTCTCTTGTTTGTTTAGCTCCTCATTTTCGTTTACTAAGAATCTGTGAACAAAGCCAACAGAATGAAGATCTTGAAGGAATTGATGCATTATTAGGTAATCAATCGTGCTACTTCTAAGAAATGTCGAGAACAATTTTTCATACAACTTTAAATTATATTTTTTGACTTAAAAAGAAGCCAAAAAAATGGAAATCATGTGAATATAATAAGCAAATTGCAGCACTGAAGTAACATCAAACAAACTCAACTTGCAACTCATAAAAGACTACATCCTTCAAAAGGTTTACAGTCGTTCCGCCTGAGAGTCGTTCTGCCCGGAGCCACTCCGCCCGAAGTTTAGGTCGTTTCGCCTGATAGCTAAGTCGATTCGCCCGATGATAGAAAATTTGTAAATACTGGGTTTCATTGAATTTGAAATCGAAAATTGTGCTTTTTGGGGAGTGAATAATTATCTGGAGCGATAAATGAAAAAGCGTTCATAGATACATAATGTAGACAAAGCAAGTGCCTCAAGATTGTCGCTTGAAATCCGAGGCAGCCCAAGCATTCAACTTTTGCTGTTTTTTTGAAAAAAATATTTACAATTTTTCTTGTGAAGGTGTTTCAAATCTCGGGTGGAACGACCGGATACCCTTCAAAATGATATGTCTTTGTTTTGTAAGGTTGTCCCTTGGTCAGCGTTAAGCCTGATATGTTGGACAGATTAGAGACTTTAGCACAAGCTGATCGTGAGGTGATTTGTGCTGCATTGTTTTATACCGTCAACTGGTTTATCGAGGTAAACTCATGTTTTTCTCATATTTAATTTCAAACTTTGAAAACTTTGTTGCTTAATTATCATTCAACATTTAACATCGATTTTACATTGTTGAAAGGTGCTGAATGCAGGGGTGGCAAACAGTTTCAACATGGCGTTCTACAATAATGAAAGAATGTTGAAACAAATATTGAAACCGTTTGCTAGGTTTATAGAGTAGATTTCGTATGACTGAAAACGGCACCGCACGATCACAGCACGGTTACGGCAGGAAATTCGAAAGTTTTTGTAGATATTACGGCACTGACGCGCTCACGGCACGGCGCGGTCCGTTTCACACTCATACGAAATCTGCTCTATACAATAGAGGATTGAAAACGGATTCAACACGATAGAACTTTCACAAGAACAAAAGGAATGTTGAGGCAATGTTGGAGCAAAGGTTGAACTCTTTTAAACATCCTTCAACATCAATTTAGCATGTTTCAACATTGTTGAAGAAGTGGGGACTGGGGGTGCCCAACGATTTTAACGTCGGCATTGCAAAAAGTTGAACGAATGTTGAAGCAAATATAGAAATTGTTTTCCATGGTGTTATGAAAACTTGTCAGAAATAGAATGCGATCATCAGCAATGCACGACAGTCGTCGAGATTAAACAATCCTTTGGTGACAAACCAAAAGAGCTAATTTTTTGCGACCCTTGTTTTTGTGTCGCGTTATAATCGTGTTCATAAAATTATTGCTAAACTGTCCTGTTCTTTATCAGCTTATCAATGGGTTCTCAACTCAGTCTGATGCAGAAATGCGAGGAAAGACATTAACACGACTGAATGACGTTACGTGCCTGTATAAGCACATTGAAAGAGCACTTTCAGGTATAGTTGGTCCTTCCTACCTTCCTAACTTCCTTGCTTGCTTGCTTGTTTCCTTTCTTGCTTCCTGCTTGCTTTCTTGCTTTCTTGCTTGCTTGCTTGCTTCCATTCTTCCTTTCTTCCATTCTTCCTTGCTTGCTTGCTTCCTTCCTTCCTTCCCTCCTTCCTTGCTTCCTTGCTTGCTTGCTTGCTTGCTTCCTTTCTTCTTTCCTGTCCTCCTTCCTTCCTTTCTTCCTTCCTTTCTTCTTTCTTTCTTTCCCTCCCTCCCTCCTGTTCGTCTGTCCGTCCTTCCTTCTTTCCCCTCACTGCCGAAGATATCTACGATTTCTTTGTTTATTCATTCACCCATCTGTTCTTGATTTTACTTCAATTTTCATCTGTACTCAGCTGTTTTAGCTATTTATCGATAAATTTCATCCTTTCTGTTAATTTACCACTTTTGTCCACTAAGATCTAAAATTTCTCGTCACCAGCTACTCCAACGTTCCAGCCGTCTTTAGCTTCATTTGACTGTGAAAATTCTATTCCTTTAAAAACACAACCCACTGCAACTAAAGGAAAGCGACTACGAAAGCAATCAAAAGGGTAAGAACCTTCATATCTTTTTTCTACCATTTCTTTTGATTCTTTTCATCCATTCGTCGATTCATTTTGTTTACAAGCGATCATTAACCTGTGAAAACGGTTCACTGTAGTTCGTTTTCTCTATCCACAAAAGGTTTATGTATAACAGAAACAAAAACAGCATGAATGACCGTCAATAATCGTATATTGTAATCCATAGAGTGGTTTTCGTATGAACACTGTACGGTTACGATACGATACGGTTACAGCAGGAATTTCGAATGTTTTTAGAGAAACTATGATACTGGTACAGTTACGATACGGTAGGGTAAGTTTCCCACTCATACGAAAACGACTCTAAAACTTGCGTACAAAGAAATATCTTATCAATGTCGTTGTCTATTTGGAAATTCACAGTTCAGTTTTACCTGATTTTGCTCTGATTTTGATATTTACCACAAAAGCTATAGCTAGAAGCTGTAAATTTAACTTGAATATCTCATGAGAACCTCTTGTGTCTGTGCTAAATATCAAAATGGAAAATGAAGTAGAATGTATGACATCATAGGATTTGATTGTGACGTAGCGCGCGCGTTTCTGATGTATTATGGGTAATTGATCATTTCATAATTTCCCAGGATTCATTACGATGAAGTGCGCGCAAACGAGTTTAGAGCACAAAATCAAGAGAGCTGATTCTGGCCAATATCAAGAGAGTATAGTTATTACTTATTTCCTCTCTCTTGTCAATATTGATCATTGAATCTAGAGTACTTTCGGTTTTACAAAAACAGGGTTAGGATAGGCACGCGCCTTGCGCCATTCACGCTAATTAAAAACTCAATAGATAGCGCGTAGGAAAAGTAAGGTTACGAGCCCATCTTAGATAATTTTCTTTTGGAAGAAATGTGTATGTCTGTCTAAAGAATATACGTGGTGAATTTCAAAGTATTTTCGTCAAGTCAAAAATCGGAAAATCGAAAATCGGGAATCCAAATAGTATATGCGGCTCTAAATTTTCAAACATGGCCCTTAACTGTTGGAACTTTGGAGTCATTGGCACTTCATTCTTTTGGACTGTCCTAAACCCTGTAAGGCCCAGTTCAGACGTCGAACGTTTGCCGCGTCGAATATAATAGTTGCCTTTTGTAGATGAGAAGTGCGGCTTCTGAGCCAAATGAATTTTACAAATTTGATTCAAACTGAATTTTTCAATTTAATACTTTATTATATCCATTTTGAAATTACTTTCAATTCCTGCAATCTTATTGGTTCTCAAGAGTGCGATTTAAGCACGAATTGCATCTTTTTAACTCTAAATCGCATCTTTTTTTATCCAATCACATTAAGACACTGAAATAAAACAACCAATCGGATTTCAAAATTAAATCTTATCCGCTAATCAGAATGCAGGAAAGAAATGTTGTGAGAGAGACAACATTTTATATTTTGGGAAAATTTTTGTAACAAAAATCCTCATTTTTACCCAAAATATGGATGAATTAAGTTACTTACAGTTCCTTAATGTCATTGGAAGTCAATAGATATTTATAATGATCAAAAACGTTGATTTTTGTGTCGACACTTACGTTATGATTTCAAAATGGAAATAATAAAGTGGTAATTGAACTTCGTGTCGTGCAATTTTGGTCTGAAATCAAACTTGCAATTTTGCAAAATTGACCATTATTAATCAAATCTGTCAAATACAATAGGTTCAGACGCCGCACTTCTCATCGACAAAATGCAACTATTAGATTCGACACGGCAAAAGTTGGACGTCTGAACTTGGCCTAAGATATTACAATCGTCAGAAGTATTCTAACATCATCATATTTCTTTTGTTTAGAAATGAAAGTAAGAAACTTGATGATACTGTAGACAAGGTAGGCGTGCTTCAATCTCTTTAATGCAGACCCAAACTGAGGAGCAAAGTAAAAGGCCGTAGAGTAGAGTTGTCCGTTAAATACATTGTTAAGAAATGGCTTTGCAGTTGTCATATTATAGTGTTCGTTATCATTATAAAGGTTGGGTCAGTTGGTTGGGCGCTGGTCTTCAGTGCGGAAGGTCGGGGTTCAATTTCCCGGCTGGACCAATAATCAGGGTCTTAAAACAATTGAGGAGAAGGTGCTGCTTATTTGTAATGACATCTGCAAATGGTTAGACTTTCACGTCTTCTCGGATAAGGATGTTAAACCGTAGGTCCCATCTCTCCACAAACTACTACACATACCCCATACAAAAGAAAAACATCGTGTTAGTGTGGATGGAAGACCAAAACGTGTCGTAAAGCAAGCGTTTTTAACAAAGCTCCTGCGGCTATGTTCACTTTTACGGCCGGATATTAAAATTTGTAAACGTTTCTTTTTGTTACAGATAGACCTCTCGTCCACTAAGCGTTTTATCTTGTCTAAGGAAACCCTTTTTCAGTGTGGACAGCCCAAACGGAGAAATTCCGTAACTAAAGGAAACCGTTAAGCCCCTAAGGAGAGTTTTGTTGAGGTCAATTGTGTTAAAATATTTGGTTTGTATGTTTAGGCTGGTGACAAAGAGAACGAGAAGGATTTAGATGTTTCTTGTGTGTCGACTGTGGAAAAAGACAAGCGTGGTAAACAGGACAAAGGCGTGTCTATCAGCATGTCCCAATGTAGACCATATCTCAGGTATTTTAACCTATATACTGGAGTTTGTGTTTTGAACCGGGCACGTCTTTACAGGCTAGGATATAGCTGTGTTTGAAAACTTTTGACTTTACTTCTTACTTCACCTTTTACCTGGACGAGTGAAGGGAATCTCTTCCCTCGCCCTGACTTTTTACTTCACCTTTTACCTGGACGAGTGAAGGGAATCTCTTCCCTCGCCCTGCTTTTTACAGTTTTTACTTAACTCTTTACAGGTAATGATCATTTTTTAATTAAATAAAGTTTATATAATAATTGGTATATTGCGCACTGATTGGTGGAAACCGTGTGTCGTTACAGTACACATGCTAGTTGACGTCAGGTTTAATAGATGCACAGAAGACGTCAAGTTGTAGCAGGAACAACAGCCAGGCCACTCGACTTCGTCGTGGCCTCCTTATTTGTTCTCACTACATTTTGACGTCATCTGTGCATCTGTTAGAGTACAGATGCACGTACAATTTGTTAAATATTACAGCACTTGTTAACTGTTGGTATAATCATGCATCATCATTGTCAGTATCATCATCATCGTCATCATCAGTCATCATCATCAGCACTGTTGTACCATGAACTGTTTGTTTTCTTACAGGGAACTCGATCTTAACGTGTTTAACCTCCTCAAATGTGGATTTGTGTCACGTACTGTGCTGGACTCAGACATGAATACAAAGGTTAGAATTGTTGTCTAATCACTGCTGAGAGAACTCTTGGTTAGCTCTCACTGTTGAATAGCTAGACTAGTTTAGTTGCCGCTCTAGCCATAGGCTCGTACAATCGTTATTTTAAATTACACACTTTTTCAGTTTGTTTCTGTGTGTTCCGCACTTTATACTTTAATTTTTACTGATTTAATATTTTTATATGATAATTGTTATATTATGCGCACTCTGATTGGTTGAGAAGTGTGTACAATTACTGTACATTTGCATAGATGACGTTATTAAATCTTACATGTGCTCTTATTGGTTGGAATCTTTCGATGAATTTTATATAAAACTTCGCTTCGTGGCGTACGCTTTTGTTCTCACCGCATTCTAACGTCATCTGTGCATCTAGTAGAGTATAGACGCACGCAATAGTAGAATCTATTTGTTACTCGTCTACTAATGTAATATTGTATACACCAGGACACTACCATCCTACGTATCCAGGCACCACAACTTCATTTCCTACTTGATGACTTGTCCAGGAAGTTGGACCACACCCTGTCAGCATCAGCTTCGTCTCGGAGATCATTCTTAAAGGTAGGAAACTATATAGCTTCTTATACGAAATACATGTTAATTTGGAGGTTTTTTGGTGGTGTATTTAACACTTTGTTGGTATGTTGTCCAATGCGCTGGACAAGAGTTGTGTAAACAGTTTATTATCAGTACAACGGGAAATAACGTGGAAGAATTGACATTCATTATACGTTTCTGGTATTGGTTTTTTAGACGCGCCATGACAAGCAAACTGGATTCTCCAACCTTTCAAGACACTCATCTAAAGACATTGCTAAATTCATGGTCGATTTGCTGCCTACTTTATGCGAGCATCTTGAAGCAACTAGTGCATTCTTTCAGGTATTTCACCAGTGATGATGGCGATGATGATTTATCATCAAATAATGATTGATGATTATGTTTTACGTACAGCTTTTTGCGGAAACTCCGTGGCACTAGAATATATCGATATAATAATCCCTTAGTGTGATGACGTTTTGATCCCCTCACTATACCAGAATCCTTTTTGAGTAGCTTTTCTTCTCTAATTAAAAGTATTTTTTATTGTATTCTGGAAGGATTTAAATATTTGAATGAGAAGGGCTCTTGAAAAGGATTCTTCTAAAGAGAGGGAGTCAAAACGTCATCACACTTGGGGCTTATCAGACGAGGAGACTTTTCGTTAGCAGAGAAATGATAAAAATGCTTTTATATATGAAATTAAATAATTAAATACAGGCGATATTACAGATTCTTTGCTAAGTTATGATGCAGTTATTCAGATTGAAAAGTAATTTGGGGTGAAGTTTTATGGAAAAGGTGCTATAGTGGATAAATTTAAAAAATATGCAAGTGAATATATATTGATGTATTGATATACTGACGAATCTACGAATTTTTGCAAAACGCTGTATCTTAATAGTCCATAGTTAATGTTACACTAATGATGGTTATGATGATGATAATGATGATGTCATCAAGTATTGATGCTTTTTCGTTTTTCGCTTCATATTAAAAAACATTGTTAGATGAAGATTATATTGAAGATGATGATGATAATGATGATGATGATGATTATAGTCATTGATAGTCTTCATAATATAATTTGTTTTCTTAGACTCTGTTGTCTTCAAATGATGGCATAGTAGACGGACCTGGTAGTAACACTGAAGAAGCATCTACAATGAGTAACTGCTATCATCTCTTATTTACCTGCTTTCAAACATTATTTTCATGGTACGTTCATAAGTAGTATAGTAGGGCTAGTAAATGTACTGCTTATGGGGATGTACTTTTTGTAATGTTACAAACTATATCTGTCACGTGACATATGTATAAATGCATGTTTCAGATGTTTATTATGTTTATGATAGAGTAGATTTCGTATGACTGTACAAACGGTACCGCACGGTCATGGCACTGTTACGGCGGCAATTTCGAATGTTTCTATAGACATCACGGCACTGACATGGTCACGACATGGTTACGGCAGGAATCTCGAATGTTGTCATAAATAATACGGCACTGACACGGTCACGGCATGGTTACGGCAGAAATTTCGAATGTTTCTGTAGACATCACGGCACTGACACGGTTACGGCACGGCGCGGTCCGTTTCACACTCATACGAAATCTGCTCTATGTAATAGTTGCCAGTTGAGTCCAGTACTTGCAGTGGAGGAGGAAAAAATTGTTCGGAATATAAGTCTCAAAGACAAGTTTCTACACCATAAGATATACCTATGATATCTGAATCTGACTTATGAAACTAGCTGCAAATTTTGATATATACAAAGACGAAAGATGTAGTTTGTTGTAATATTTGGAAGTTTTGATACTTGAGTCAGAATTTTTTCTTCGTATTTATTTATAGTATATATTAAATAATATAGCAATTTATTTATGTTTTGTCTCAGATTCAGATTGGCTAACGTCAACGTTTTTTTAAACAAATATATACGCAGTCACGTGACAGATATACCGCCAATTTTCCGGCTATATATTGAGTTGCGGAGGAGACAATTATTTTGCCATGGGTTTAAGTATGGTATTAGTATAGGAAATCGCACGATCTTGAGTACAATTCGGAATTAATAGGTACGAGTAATGTTTTGAAAGTTCTCAAAATAGGACGAGCCTTTAGGCGAGTCCTATTTGAGAGTTTTCAAAACATTACGAGTAACTATTAATTCTAAATTGTACGAGAAGATCGTGCGATTTTTTATTTATAATACACTATACAAAATTTCAATTAACGATTGTAGTTGCCATAGCGACTTAATAGGTACTCTGCAGAGTACAATTAACGATTTAATTGTACTCCTCTCGTCCAATCAGAATCGAGTAATTTTGTATAGTGTATTATAATAACTGTAACTGATTATTTATTATTCATTCAGGAGTGGATTTCTTAGCAGTAACAATGTGGAATTATACAAAAAAGCTTTAACAGTGCTTTCATCAAGAACAAAAATTTCTTCTACAACACAAGCTGGTCTTCAGGATTTACTCAAGTGAGTATGAAAAGCTCTACTGAAAATGGATGGATAATTTGTAAACTTTGTAAGACTCTTGTAAGGCACACTGCACTGCGATGGGAGAGCAGCGCAAAAGCCACCGTTAGTGTTTTGCATAGATGCAGTACTTTAGTCCTGTTAAATTATGTGATTGGACGAATTGGATACTAATCAAGGTTAGACCAATCAAGCTATGTGACAATTTTTAAATACCAATCAAGTGTCAGACTTGGTTGTAAGACCTTTCTAGCGATGTGATCTTACGCTTAAAGCCTGGTTTTCACTATATACGACGCAAGCACAAGCGCAAACATAAGCGCAAGCACAAGGATCAAAACTTTTTGATATCTTGTGCTTGCGCTTATGCTTGCGCTTGTGCTTGCGTTCGTGTTTTACTAGTGAAAACAGACAATCTTATGCTTGCGCTCGTGCTTGCGTCGCTAGTGAAAACCAGGCTTTAATCCCATTTAAGCATTGCTATCAAGCCCTACTATTTGGCATCCCAAAATATTTAAGTTACGTATTAGTATGACGCATAGGACAATACTCGTTTGAGCTCAGCTTTGAATATAAAATTGTGAACTTGTACAAACACTTTTTGTTTTATCTTTTGTAGGCAATCATTTAATTATCTTGAACAGTTCTCGAACACCATCACAGACATGGCCACAGCTTTGACTTTAACCAAACTACTGGTGGTCTTAAGTGAAAGAGCTGATAACAAGGACATCAACACAGCTATTGGTAAGGTCTACATATCCTGCATACTATCTTTGATACCCATGGGCAGTTTTTGTATGACTGTGAAAACAGCACAGTTACTGCACGGAATGGTTGGGGCAGGAAATTCGAATGTTTTAGGGGGTGTTTACATGGCACTATAGGATCATCCTAGCTTTAGGATCATCCTATCTGCTATACATTTACTGCATTCTGTTTAAATGGAAATTTGTGCTTTCACTTCTGGTACTAGGATCATCCTACTAAACAGAATGCAGTAAATGCATAGCAGGTAGGATGATTCGCTTGCTAGGATGATCCTAGTGCCATGTAAACACCCCTTTATAGAAATCACGGCACTGACACGGTCACGGCACGGCGCGGTCCATTTCACACTCACGCAAAAATGACTCTATTATGCAGACCTCCCTCACGCAACATTCCTTTCCCATTGTTATTGTGAACCATTCAAAATTAAAGGCGCTGTTACACGTTTAAACTTTTATCTGAACTTTTATTTGTGTCGATCGCCGATGCGAGACGAATTTCATAAGGGGTGTTACACGCTGAAATTTCGTCCTGAAACTTGCAAGATTACAGGCATTTATAAAGGCGGTGTACATGTTGACACTTGGAACGATTTTCCTTGCAATTTTCGCTTCGACAACGCGTTGTGAGTTTTTGAATCCAAGTCAGAAACTCGCAACGAAAAATATTGCAAGTTGTTGCAACGTTGCGCGGAAAATCGTCGTTAAAAATCGTCTCGTGTAATACCGCCTTAAAATTGGCTTGAGATGTTCAAAGCAGGCGATCAAAGCGAGTACCGGCCACGGCATTTACATTAGACCCCCTCTAACTCACACCCTAAGGTAGCGCTAAATACTGTTCGAAATAGCGGGGGTTCGAGATAACCGATAGTAATTAATAATGATGATAATGATAATAACCAACTTTATTTATTGAGGGTAACACTAAACAGTTTATACTGATAAACTTGTGGCCCTCCTATTGACTGAAAAATTGAAAGGAAATGGGTTTGGGTTCGACGTAGCGAGATTCTAGTGTGTGCCTGATTCGGAGTGCCGATGTAGGGAAGGGATGAAGGACGATTCTTTCGAATTATTGATGATTTTTGTTGTTTTGGTGCAGCTGATCTCACTGGAAGATTTCTTAAGAAAGAATGGATCAAAAGTAATGGCGAGAAGGAGAGTGGTCCTAAATATAACGAGGCTTTACAATATCTACTGAGGTATGACAGCATTATGAAATGGATTGATGGTTGGATAGAGGGTTAGGTAAAATAACTGATTGGTAGGACGGGGTTCGCACTGCTCCTTGGAATTCCTGGAAAACTCCTGGAATTTAGAAAATTTCTTCCATGGCCCTGGAAAACTCCTGGAAATTTCAATTTTCACGCCAATTTTCACGGGTAATTTGTAGGTAGTAAATTCACGAGTTTTTAAATCCCCTTTCTGCTTTTTGCTACAACCTTAAAGGTCCTGGAAGTTTTTGTATTTCTACCCTGGAAAACTCGTAGTAGTACGAACCCTGATAGGATAAAGTAATGGAGAATTCAAGGATGCATGAAGGATGGTTACGAGGTTTGAATAATGACATACGGATATAGATAAGAATATGTATATGAACACGCATATGGATGGAGAGACGGTTGCAGCCAATTATACCGGTTTTGTTAGCGTTACGGGTTACGTCATTATACTGGTTACGTAAAGGCACTTTGTCTTTCTATAATCAGTACATATTTAAGTTTAGATTTTAGATCGTGTACCCAATTAGTGTCAACACGCTAAAGAAACATGACACGTAAATAAAGCTATTATGCTATGTTACGTGTATTGTGTAAAGCCCTGAGAAAACGCTCCTAACAACGTTCAACATTGTTGGATCCAACACTGCTGGCTGCAATACTGTTGCAATTGTTGGTTGCCTGTTCAAATGGACCCATCATGGACGCCATATTGTTTTACGCTTTGGTCATAACAGAACAAAAGAAATGTTGGACGTTGGCGTCAGCTAGGTTGTTCAAACACATCCAACATGATGTCGGAGCCAATAATGTTGGGACATAGTTAATGGGAGCTGTTGTCAAACTGTTGGTAGTGTTTACACGGGACTTTATTAAAGTGAAGGACAGAAATCCACTTGTATATTAACCTAACGGCTGTTGTTTTGTTTAGATTCTATTTGTCGTTCTCTGAGGATCCTATGTCCTCTCTGGAGGAAATCTCAGCGGGTGCATTCACAGAGATTATTGACGAAGACAATGATAACATATCAACCTCATTCCCAACATTAACAAGGTATAAGCATGTTTCTATTCTGATTCGCTCCCCCGCTCAACCGAATATAAAACATTTATCATGTAATACTACACCACTTACGTATACGACAAACGGCAAAAATTGACTCTTTGACTTTGATTTTATATTTTTTCTCTAATCCTTAAATCAACTAAAACAAATAAAGAACAAATATCATAATGACAGAAAGTACAAATATCTTGACTTAAGTGTACAAGCAGCTGACGATGGACGGCTAAAGTTTGCCGTCAGTTGCCGTAAACGTTAATCTTAAGGTCTCTAATCATAAACGGGAACGACAGAAGGCAGGAAGGATCACGTGACCTGCTTTTTTTGGCGTCTGGTTTTGCCGTTTCAAGGCGAAGGTGAGTCATTTTGTGTTTGCCGTAAACTTGAAAAGTCACTCCTTTTCTTTGAGTGCTTAAGGTGACTCCCTATAGTAATTTTTGGACCAAACCGTTCACTTTTATTTGCCTTGTTTATAGCTTTAATCCGCAGCTATCGATTTGATATTGATACCAGCTATAGAGGTAAGATGAAAGTTTTCAATTATGGCAGTTTTAATATGATCAGCGTTACCATGGCAACGATAAACAATTATCGTTGAAATTGGTTTTTGCTAAATATCTCAAAAACCTGACCTGCTCGGGACAAGCGGTAAACGACATCATTAACTTCAAGCTAAGGCAAAGCAAATTAGACTATCTTAAAGAAATTCAATCTGTTTGATTTCGAGTAATTTGCAGAAATATTCTGAAGCATTCATTTTTATATGCTAAAAGACCTAAAAGTCACGACCGCCCAAGCGTTACTCAGAAGACGTGAAACACCAACAAAACACTGTAAAGAAGCCTTTGCTTGTACACTTCAAAGTGGCTAAATGGTTATTCTTAACTCTCTTCCAAAGCGAAGATATCACTTTTTCTTTACAGGCAACTTTTGATAAACATTGCCGTAACGTCTATTTCGAAATTATTTCCAAAATATCTCTCAAACGACTTAATATTTTTGCTTGATATGCTAGGAGTGTATTTATTATCATCTTCGAAACAACATTTGAAAATCCCATTAAGATTGAAACAGTAAAACATTTTTAAATTCACTGTTAAAGATGACTGACAAATGAACCACAACTCCAGAATGCAAACGGCCGCGACAGCACTTCATTAGCATGCCGTCACCACGCGCGAAGCTTGGAGACCTCGTTAGCATAACAAGGCAGGCTATTCACAATTCCCGCCAAAACCACCATACAGGCCTTGTTGTAAACAAAACAAAGCCAATTATATAGCAATGAAAATAGCTGAAAGACGAAAGAATGTAAACAAAAAGTCAAGATTAAAAGAGAAGAAGAAAAGAATAATTTATTTTTTCTTGTCGGGTTCTTCGGGTGCATTTTTTCTATTAGTTTTTCTTCTATAACTTTTAATTGGCAGCACGATAAAAACTACCGCTACATCCAACTCGCCACGTGAGAGAAAGAATGCACGCGCAAATGAACGAAAATGTCAAGTGGAATAATAATTATCAGCTACTTTGATAAACGTCGGTTCACCATTACATTAGGCTTACTATGGTAAGTCTAAATATGCACACTTAGACTATTATGCTTTATTACAACTTTCAAATTGGTATGGTTTTGGCGGGAATTGTGAATAGCCTGCCTTGTTATGCTAAAAAACATCAAAAAATTGTTTAAAAAAAACGAGGTCAATTTAAAAATTGTTATGCCAGCGAGGTCTCCAAGCTTCGCGCGTGGTGTCAGTATGCTAATGAAGTGCTGTCGCGGCCGTTTGCATTCTGGAGTTGTGGTTCATTTGTCGGTCATCTTTAACAGTGAATTTAAAAATGTTTTACTGTTTCAATCTTAATGGGATTTTCAAATGTTGTTTCGAAGATGATAATAAATACACTCCTAGCATATCAAGCAAAAATATTAAGTCGTTTGAGAGATATTTTGGAAATAATTTCGAAATAGACGTTACGGCAATGTTTATCAAAAGTTGCCTGTAAAGAAAAAGTGATATCTTCGCTTTGGAAGAGAGTTAAGAATAACCATTTAGCCACTTTGAAGTGTACAAGTAAAGGCTTCTTTACAGTGTTTTGTTGGTGTTTCACGTCTTCTGAGTAACGCTTGGGCGGTCGTGACTTTTAGCATATAAAAATGAATGCTTCAGAATATTTCTGCAAATTACTCGAAATCAAACAGATTGAATTTCTTTAAGATAGTCTAATTTGCTTTGCCTTAGTTTGAAGTTAATGATGTCGTTTACCGCTTGTCCCGAGCAGGTCAGGTTTTTGAGATATTTAGCAAAAACCAATTTCAACGATAATTGTTTATCGTTGCCATGGTAACGCTGATCATATTAAAACTGCCATAATTGAAAACTTTCATCTTACCTCTATAGCTGGTATCAATATCAAGTCGATAGCTGCGGATTAAAGCTATAAACAAGGCAAATAAAAGTGAACGGTTTGGTCCAAAAATTACTATATGGAGTCACCTTAAGGTGGCTGGACCCTATTTCGCCAGTGCGCGGGTAGTTGAATTGAAGCGGCTATTAATTGCGTTACAGAATTAAGTTGACCAAACTTTTTACGCACACCTACTACAAATGGACCAAATTTTATAATGATGCTAGTTTGGTTGAAATCGGAGCTTTTTTAACATCGAAATTGTTATACACTTGATTTGAAATTTTGCCAATTTTCTCAAAATCCTGACCTCGACGAGCAAAACGATTTATGAGACTTTGTAAATCAAATGTTTGTCTATAATGTGAGAGCGTTTCAAGAAATTCTATTAAGCCGATTTTGAGTAAAAACGGAGCAATTATTTAACTTTGAAGAAATTTAAAATCGCGGGTGCTCTACTAAATTAATTTTATAACAATAATTTTCCAAAGAAAAGTTGCAATATTTTTGGTTCTAAATAATACCAAGGCATGGTTCTTTATTTTCTGAATATGTCATCGTATTTGCTATTTCTGATCGCCGTTGAGATGACTGTATGTAAAGCACTAAATTGCTGCGTTTATCTCGGAATTTCGACATCCACGTTAATAGTACTGTTTCTTGAAAACTAGTAGATCAATTTTTTTTTATTTCTCGATATTGAATATTCAATCCTTTACCAGTAAGGTGTGTAAATTATAAAGGCATTGAAGTTTTTTAAGACCATTAAATAATTTTTTAAACATTGCCATATGTGCATCTCTATTCTCCGAGTTGTTGCCGGTGTTTGATTATGCATGCCTGCATGCGTGTCGCTTTGGCGCCTCGTGCAAAAAATGCAAATATACATGTAAAGTCACGCCAGTGATATCCAGAGTAACGCTGTACGTAGCAATTCCTTACTAAAGTTTCTAGAACTATGGTATTTCCTTGTGCAAAAAGAAAACGGAGAAGTGAAATATTGCTGGAAAACACATTAAAGGCTAAAAAGGCGAAGGAAAGTAGTTCACCAGTCCAGGTAACTTGGAAGACTTAATAGTTCCATGTATTTGCATTTTTTGCACGAGGCGCCAAAGCGACACGCATGCAGGCATGCATATCATTAAGCCTGAATCAAACACCGGCAACAACTCGGAGAATAGAGATGCACATATGGCAATGTTTAAAAAATTATTTAATGGTCTTAAAAAACTTCAATGCCTTTATAATTTACACACCTTACTGGTAAAGGATTGAATATTTAGTATCGAGAAATAAAAAAAAATTGATCTACTAGTTTTCAAGAAACAGTATTATTAACGTGGATGTCGAAATTCCGAGATAAACGCAGCAATTTAGTGCTTTACGTACAGTCATCTCAACGGCGATCAAAATTAGCAAATACGATGACATATTCCGAAAATAAAGAACCATGCCTTGGTATTATTTAGAACCAAAAATATTGCTAGTTTTCTTTGGGAAATTATGGTTATAAAATTACTTTAGTAAAGCACCCACGGATTTAAATTTCTTCAAAGTAAAATAATTGCTCCGTTTTTACTCAAAATCGGCTTAATAGAATTTCTTGAAACGCTCTCACATTATAGACAAACATTTGATTTACAAAGTCTCATAAATCGTTTTGCTCGTCGAGGTCAGGATTTTGAGAAAATTGGCAAAATTTCAAATCAAGTGTATAACAATTTCGATGTTAAAAGAGCTCCGATTTCAACCAAACTAGCATCATTATAAAATTTGGTCCATTTGTAGTAGGTGTGCGTAAAAAGTTTGGTCAACTTAATTCTGTAACGCAATTAATAGCCGCTTCAATTCGACTACCCGCGCACTGGCGAAATAGGGTCCAGCCACCTTAAGGCGCAAGGCCGGGAGCGAAAAAAAGTAGGTCACGTGATCTGCTCTACAGTCTGCCGTTTCCGGTTTACGTGATTCTTAACCTCTCTAATTGTCTCACGAACCTTGTCTGACGTCATATGTCATTAATCATAATGTTCACTTACGCCCAGTGCAAACGCTTCTAAACATCCAACATTGTTGAATTGTTGGATGGAGTTGTTGGTTGGCACTAATTCAAAGGGACCCATTAATTCTTGTAATGTATATGACGTCATAGGCGATGTTATCAAAGTTTGCTTGTTACGTCATTAGGGCTACTGTACCATCGTTTTATCGTGGTATTCTAGAAGAGTTGATCGCCTACCTTAAGCAAACACAGAGCACACCCATTAAGCGATCAGACATGGATCAGGTTAGTAAAGCAAGTGTTTAAAGTGCACCACACGTCATTTCCCATTTTGACGAAAAGTTGGAGCATTTCTAATGACTTGTATGAATTACGCGATTTGAACGAATTCCGAATTTTTACACAATTTTAAAGTTTGGAGTTCCATGGAACACTTTCAAAAGACCTAAGTCTGGATAGACGTCAAACTCTTTTGTACGTTTCAAAAGTTTATTGTGCAGTACAAAAGAGTGTGACATCTACCCAGGCGGAAATTTATTTACTCCGACTTCAGACTCTTAGAAATTGAAGCTTTTGCTGCAGGGCTTTTTTTCACCTATAAATACGAAAAATCAGTTTTCAGCAGCTTTGAGTGAAATTCAAAGTGTTTTCAAATCTACATCACTTCAGCCATCGAATTAGTCAACCAAGTTCCCATGTATTCTTATTTAGGTGTGCCACCACAGGAAGCTCAGAGGCCCTTTTTGCCGATGTTTAAAATTGTGTGAAAGCTTTGGTATTCAAGTCGAGTCATTTTATCGTAGACGTTCTTAGAAATGGTCGGACATTTTATCAAAATTGGAAATAACAGTGGGTCAGGCGCACTTTAAAACATAAATGGCCTCTAAAAAGCGTACCAAAGATATAGCAAACGTAATATATGTGTACTCTAAGTTCTTTCTTTGGTGATAAAGATGAACATTTGGACTAAATCCATTGTTTTATCTCTCTTGTAGGCCAAGGAACGTTTAACTCAACTGAACATCATCGTCAGAGAGTTTCACATTGTCATCAATTTAGTGAAAGTAAGTGACATCTTTTAAAGTCATGAACATGTTAATATGTTACCGTGATGAGGAGGAGGGAGATCGGGGTACAGTTTACGATATTGAACCTATTTCTGAGCTCATTCCTGTCTTGGGTTTGGGCTCACTGTAAAGCCTCTGAAAATAAGCTTGATCGTAAAGGACCAGGACACTTGATTTGGAATACAAAAAAAAAAAAAAAGCTAATTTATTTACCTAATTAATAATTTTAAACTGACCTTGTCTATTTCAATGGAACCATATAAGAAGGTCACGTACCGCGCTAGCGTTTTAAGAGCGCTTCTGCAGAATTGTGGTTCCACGTACGGCCGTACGGCCTTGCTCGCCGGCGCGCTCTTCATAAAACCTTTGGAAAAGATGAGTCGCTACGCTCCGTCCGCACAGCATGACCTCGAGCCAGATATTTTCCCGTCCGACCCTTCCACTCAGTCGATAAGTACATAGCTCTTGCCGAATGATAAATCGCACTTCTAGTATGAGTTGCTTAGCTTTGTTCTACTCTGATCATCAGCACGAGCGCTAAAATATTGCAACTGACACTCAATGTAATCAGTCAGTTTTAAAAATTGTCTTGAGATCGGTGAGATTTATACTGTCCTCCTGCGCGCAAGCTGGCGCACCTCAACTAATATTTGTTTGTTTTGAATTTCATCGCGCATGACAACTGTAATAACACTGATGAAGGATTGAGATTTTAGCCTGAACAACGTATTTTTAAATATTGTTTCAGTGAGAGGTCTAAACAATACGATATATATTGAATTGTTGTTTTAATCATGTCTTTTACACACCCATCCCACTTCTACTCTGAGACTGTTAGCAGGTGTTCCACAATGATCATCATCAGGACCACCAATAAATTACTGCTGAGACTCAATATAACTTGAACTTTTTGTCCTGATAGTAATATATACTAATCAATCATTATACTAGTAGGATGTGTCAATATCTGTTTCCAGTGAACAAGAGCTTAACGCCAGAATTTGACCAATATTTAAGGATCGCCTAAAAATGCTGTTTTTTTCGTACTCATTTTTATGTCTCATTACATTTTAGTTCATCAGTTTTATACTTAGTGTGTTTTGTACGGATATATATTACTGATCTATTATACTTTGAGTTGTGCCTATTTACTCTTAGCAGCTCGAACCTTTGTTCTTTTTAACAATTTCTGGTGATCACTGGGAGTTTGAAATAGAGGTAAATGTGTTTTATGTCCACTGTGATTTGGACCTGGAGATAGCGGAGTTAGATTTTATTTGTAGTGAAAGCATATTTGATCTAAGAACAAAGCTATCATGAACTTTTGTTCTTTTTAATTATAGGATTTGGGGATAGTGGATTTAATTTTTACTTGTCCGTAAATATAACAATCAGTTCTACAGCTTTACTGCAATAAAGCTTCCGTGAACTTTTGTTTGTTTTAAGAATGTTCACTGGGATTTGGAAATAGCGAAGTTAAATTTTACTTGCGGCAAATGTGTATTTAATGTACGGCAAATGTGTGTTTAATATATTAAATACAATACACGAAAATGTGTCGTTTGACAGTTGTGTTCTACAGATGTCTTTGGTTTGATTGATGACTGTGCAGAGCCAACTGTCGCTTCTTAATTTGATTTTGTCCCTAAAATTAAAGAGCATGACATCATTTTTTAATGTATTATTTTTATTTCATAAGACTATTACAGAGCGCTTTACCTTGCCTCTGCCTTTCTCTCGTTTTATTGGTGTCTTGTTCACAAAAGTCTTCCAAAAACGTTTCGGGATAATTTCATAAATGCGATTATGCATCTGTTTGACTGAGTGGTTTTCGTGGTTCAGTTGTGCCTCAAGGCAAAATCTAATAACCTTTTCAATAAAGATGGAAAAGAAATATATTAAGAAACCCTCAAATGATATCACTGGCAATAACAAAGAATTAATATAGCACAACATGTTGTTAGAAGTTAATAATGATGTAGGGTCCACTCCCTCGCAAGCGACCCACATCATCTTGTTTCAAGAAAAAGTGATCGCTTACGGGAGATGGTCGCTCACGGCACACATTACACGATAGAAGCGCCATACTGTATAGAACGCCATACTGTATAGATACATGTTGTTAGAAGTTCATAATGATGTAGGGCCCACTCCCTCGCAAGCGACCCACATCGTCTTGTTTCAAGAAAAAGTGGTCGCTTATGGGAGATTGCCGCTCACAGCACTGACACATTACAAGATAGAAGCGCCATACTGTATAGACTTCAGCTTATTATAAGAAAATATTTGCTTTATTTAACACATTGTTCTTTTCGTTAAAACTACCTTATTGTATTTGAAAAAAACATTTTGTACAAGCCTTGTTGAGGCTTATTGTAGGATAAGGGAGGGGTGGGGTGGGGGTCGTTTAATCCAGAGGAAAAGATTTAGCGGCAAAGTCAGTTAATAGCATCAGTCCTCTTATTTATTTCACATTGTAATGTATTTTCTCTTTTTTTTCTTTCTTTTTTTCTTCTTCCGCAAACGTAACGTAAATTGTAATATTTTTAGACATAAACCCCCTCGAAGAGCACTATGCTCATGGGGTCAATGTCGTGACAAATTTGATTAAATTAAAAAAGATTTAGCGGCCTTTCTTAGCTTTGTAAGCTGTCATTTATGCCTCTCAATACTTTTGTTACCAATAGCAAACCTTTTGTGAGGTCGCTTGCCGGAAACCACTGAAAGGCAAACTGAGAATATGTCAAATTTCTAGCCAAAAAGTGTCCGTACTCGCTTGAGAAATTTTATTAATAGTCTCCTACGAGAGAGCTTTTCTAATAATAATGATAATAATAATAATAATAATATCTAGTTTATTCAAACCCATTGCAGTGTAACGGCTGAATTACAGGTTGATGCGCCTAAATTATAACACATAGGACTAATAATTGTACAATGTACAATTGACTAATGACTAATCAGGGGCGGATCTAGCATTTTGACCGAGTAGTTTCCAACACGACCGAAACTTAATATCATTAAATCCTATGATACCATTTACACTTTGCATATTTTGAGCATTATTAGCACCCACAATATACACATTACTACAATTTTCAAAATCATGCGAACTGATCAAGACACTGATCAAGTCGTCGTCATAGGTTCAAGAAAAATATAGCTAAATTTAATTTCACATCCAATCGATTTTATTCTAAAATATGGTCTAGGAAACTGTGTTTTTAGATAATTTTTGAACTTATATCGAAATAATTTGATGCACAAAATGTTTTATTCGGCAAGAGTTGTAGCCGGTGTTATGTCACACAACGCAAAGTCACGCGCCTGAAAAGCCAGGGAAATCACTACAAATTCTTTCACATCACAGTATTTTGTGTTTATATACACTTTGAATTGCTAATTGTAGTTAAAATAAGTTATATTTGCCACGTTTGTGTTTGAAATTATGTTCTTAAAAGTTTGCCGCCATGCTGGTGGACGTGAGACAAGCCATCATACTGAAAATCAAGAATACGAATATCTCATATCTATTATTAAACTAAAAACCGAAATTATATTGCACTGTTACACGATCTCCCTAGGATTTTAGAGATCTTTATGAGTATCTTTTGGTTGGTTGTTTGAAGTGGGGGAAGCGAGAAACCAAATTCCAACGCACTGTTTGAAGGTCAGAGTTCGCGTATTATGAACATTTCAGTAAAACTACTCATATAAAACATCAGCTATCAATTGTAAATATAGCTTACCGAGGAAACTGTTAGCTCAAGCTTAAACTTAGAGCTTAATATTTGCCCAATTTCCTTGTTTACGTTGAATTTCAATCGCAACAGTTCCACAATTGAAGAAAGTTCGTTCGATCATGTGTTTAATTCTGTTCGTTACGAGTTCGAAGATTCCAATGTACAAAGAACCTCACCAGGGTAGGCTGGCCTTTTTATACTTTTGTCAGTAGTTTCTGGACTAGTTCACGCCGATTTTAGCCAATCAGAATCAAGTTGAAATGGTAAATTTGTGCTTGGTTTGACTGTGGGTTTCCTGTGTGAACTACTTGTGGGGTGTTTTACTTCCTGTGAATCACTTCGGAAACTACTGGCGGGGTGTTTTATTTCCGGTGCAGTAGTTCACACAGGGATACCAAACTGTGAACTAACACGTTATGATAGCTAGAAATTCCTATGGGACCCCTCCCTCAACAAAACTTGAAAAGGCTACAAAAATAGCCTGGGAACATGTGGGTTTCCTGTGGAAATAATTCAAAATGGCGTCCAAATAAAGGTAAAATACGATTTAACTTGTTCCGTTTGTATATTTTATTTGTATTATCTCAATAATTCTTTTTTCTGTAAAAAATCTCAGTAGTTTCCGGAAACTAAGTGAACTACTCTGGATCCGCCACTGCTAATGACTAATGTACAGATATTTCGGTGAAAACTATTATTATCACTTGCGTGATAATACGACTGTAAATGCAAATGCATATAGATATCAAGTATAAATAGACATTGCTGGATTAATCTAGGCAAAAAGGTTGATATTTAACAGTTACAAAGTTTTTAAAGCGTTCAGTTTTAACTAATGCAGGACATTCAGTTCTGCCAGAGCGTAACGACATTGAAGAAGTGCTTTGAACCACTCTATCGTGAAGCATATGGTAAATCGGGTTTCCAGACTCAATACTCTCAACAAACTTTCCACAGGCTACAGCTCTCCGTTCGTGCAGGGATGAGAGACCGGATTCCACCAATGCCTCACCATAGGTAGAGTTTGGAAATATTATAGCTAGGGCACGTTTCTGTACACTTTCAATAGAATCTGCAAGAATTCTACAATGATAATAGTGGATGCTATTTAAAAAGCGGTCGTGAACGTGAAGTGGTCGCTTAAAAAAGTGGTTGATAGGAGAGAGAACTGATAAATACTGCAAGTATGACACGTTATCAGGTCTCTGCTACGCTGTTATTAAAAAAGAACTGTTAGATTCCAAAATTGGACAAGGATTTTGACGTTCTTCATTAAAAACACCTTATGGTCTGAATTAAATAAACTTCGTATTTTTATGAATTTTGTTAAAGTCAATATTGGCTAACGCAACCAGAGAGGATCTTTCCGTAAGCTATCAATCAAAGAAAACAATAAGCAGTGAAATTTGTCAGGATTGATAAAAAAATCCCACTCGAAGTCGTGTAGTGCCGAATTCGGAGTCATACTTCGAAAATACCCACTTTTAGATGGCCTTGACAAATATGGTTGTCAGCGATAAACTAATCGAACATTGTTATATTATGAAGAAGATTTCAGTGAAGGAATGGTTTCAGAGTCTTTTCTCTTGAATTAGAAAGTACAGGCGTACCGGAGATTTAATACCGATATACACTGGAACCGCGGCTTCTCAGCAAAACGTTATCAACACCGAACTATTTCAACAATTTTCAAGAACCAACGTGTCCAAGAAATTTCAACCGCACGAGTGAAACGTGATTGAAATTCTAAACTAGGATCAGCACATACGCATACGCAAACAGTTTCTAATTAGTGTAGACAACGATCAAGAAATCGAACAAGAAACAGGAATATTACTTCCTTTCCACTTATGACACAAATCTATTTCATTTGCTGACTAGTAGAATATTCTTAAAGAATAAGTTTCCAGCCATGAACGAGTCGGCCAACTTCTCACGTGACGGTGATATGTGCATCAGTAAAACTGCAAGATACACATCTTTCGTAGCAGTTGGTGGACTTGGTATAATTGGCAATGTCTTCATCATTTTGCTGGCAAATAAATTCACCCAGCGAAAATCGCTCCATCATTTGATCATCAACATGGCCGTGGCTGATATTCTTGTGGCTGTCACCTCCATTATCGAGAAAGTTTTTAATGATTCCCATCCCAAAAACATCAACTACACCTTTGTCAATTTTCTTTTTAAGTTTCAACGTTATATCCGTTTCTCATCAGAATTAGTAACTCTTGCGACTTTGTTGATTATAAGCATTCAAAGATATCGAGCAACGAGTCAAATTGTTATGATATCGTCGCAAATCAATTCTACGAAGAAACGCGTTCTTGAGGTGCTGAGTGCGTGGTTGGTGTCCATGGTGCTGACAATTCAAGTACTCACAGCTTCTACAAATTTTGTAAAGGATGTTATGTTCTTGTTGAAGACAGTCTGCTTTGGTATTATGTACTGCGCAACATTAACACTGAGTATCCTAACTAGTGTGAAACTCTCCAAGCCGCAAGAAATCCAAGCAAGTCTTTCTGATGAACAAAAAAGACTTCGAAAGAAGCGCATGGTCAGTGCTGTGAGGATGGTGTTGTGTTCTTTACTACTTTATTCGTGTTGCTATCTTCCAGACTTCGTTAAAGATATGTTGAATAGTTTTGAAGATATGGAAGTCTTGTTCATTAATTATAAAACATGCATTTACGAAATTGTGAATTTGATGACTATTTTTTTAAAAATCGTCAACGCTTGCCTTAGTCCGTGCATTTATATCATATTTTTAGCTGACTTTCGAGAAGCAGCGGTAAGAGTTTTTACAAAGAAGTTCAGAATATCACCGAATACAACGACACCAAAACGAGTGAATGTTCAAGATACAAGGCTCTGACATTTCAACTCTTGGCCAACGCTAGTCCATGCAACTCAATGGCTATTTTCATCTTCGCTGAGTGATCTCTATTGCTGTGCCGAAAAAGAGCTCTAAATGTGTCTATTTTGAAATATAACTCTTTAACTTTGGATAGAAATCTCAATCAAATGCAAATGTTAACATTTTAGGTCCGGTTTTGGTGGTTTTTAAAACCCATTTTTAACCGAAAACTGATTTCCAGAGGCCTAGGATTTAGCCTAAATCGTTGTATTAGAGATCGGGAGGGTAGGGGATATAGAACTCTCTCTTTTTGACTTTGGGTTCCCCAGTAGATATTACAAATCCATCGAACTATCGAGGTAAATAGAAGAAAATTATGGAAAAAACTCGAGCTTCGCGCAAGATCTCTTTTCAAACAAGCTCGATTGATTTTTTTTAAAGTCAAAATTTGAATTAAGTGCATATGTAATCGGAAAATATCAAGTTTGGCTATGAACTATTAGCAAGGGAATGAAGAGAAACCGTGAAACTTTAGTCACATGTGGTGTACAAATTCAAGATGGCAGATCGAAGTGCTGTTGATCAAGGAGATTTGTGCAAACAATGTCGAATGTGCTCAAAGCTTGCAGGATACAAAGGCAGCTGTAATACCCAGAACGAAGTACATGAGTTCTGGGAGTCATCGAGTACAAACAAAATACCAAAAAGAGAAAACTGTACGAAGAGGAGCATCGTGTTCAAGAGGAACTAACAACGAGGTCACGTTAGTCAAATCGTTCATAAAATCTCCCACTTGTACAGGCTCAACTTGAATGAACACGATGATCAGATTGTTCTAATAAAAGTTATCTTATAAGTTAAGTTGTTCACAGCGGTATAGTGCCATGGTGTAAACCGCTGAAAAATTTGAGCCCGCACAAGTGGGAGATTTTATGATCGATTTGGCCAACGTGTTACCAAATATGGTCATTAAACGCTTGTTTTGCTCATTTGAATATTCCGGAGCATGGGACCCAAGAAATGTATTGTTGTTACACGTTTCAACTCCTTATGAGTTTCTGTACACTCTGATTTTTTGAGAGCCGTGTGTGAATGTAGGGTAGTACACACGCACGAATGACGTCATAAAATGTTCTGCACGCTCTCATTGGTTCAATATTTTCCAATAAATTTAATATAAACAAATAGTTTTTTTTGTCGTAAAATCAATGAGGAAATCTAAGGCTCCGGAACAACCGCTTAATGCAAATTGTAATTGTAATAGTTTTAGACATAGAACCCCTCAATGAGCACTATGCCCTTGAGTTAAATTATGCGCTCTTTTTTAGCTTTGTAAGCTGTCATTTATTCCAGACAATACTATTATTGCAGTTCGCAAACCCTTGGTAAGGCCGTTTGTTAGAGACCAAAAACAAAAGAATATGTCAATTTTTTAATCAAAATGTGGCCGTTGTCGCTCGAGAAATTTTATTAATAGTCTTATACGAGAAATCTTTTTCACAATGGTAAATGACTGTGGAACAAAACGTTTATTTACAAAGCAGTCGTGAACGTGAAGTGGCCGCTTATAAAAGGTGGTTGCTAGGAGAAAGAACTGATGAATATAGCAAGAATGACATGTTTGAATTTGATCAGGTCCCTGCTCCCTGCTAGGCCGTAATTAAAAAAACCTGTTAAATTCTTAAATTGAGTAAGGATTTTGAGGTTCTTTATTAAATACACCTAAGGGTCTGACTTAAATAAACTTCATATTGTTATGAATTTTGTTAAAGTCAATATTGGCTAACGCAACCAGAGAAGATCTTTCCGTAAGCTATCAATCAAATATTACAATAAGCAGTGAAATTAGTCAAGATTGATAAAAATATTCCCACTCGAAGTCGTGTAGTGCCGAATTCTGAGTCATACTTCGAAAATACGCACTTTTAGATGGCCTTGATAAATATAGTTGTCAGCGACAAACTAATCGGACAATTGTTATATTATGAAGACGATTACAGTGAAGGAATTGTTTCAGAGTTTTGTCTCTTGAATTAGAAAGTACAGGCGTACCGGGGATTTAATGCCTATTTACACCGGAACGCTTCTCAGCAAAACGTTATCAACACCGAACTATTTCAACAATTTTCAAGAACCAACTTGTCCAAGAAATTGCAACCTGCATACGAGTTTAATGTAATTGAAATTCTAAAGGATCAGCACATACGCATCATCAAACAGTTTCTAATCAGTGTAGACCACGATGAAGAAATCGAACGAGAAGCAGGAGTATTACTTCCTATCCACTAAATGACACAAATCTATTTCATTTGCTGACTAGTAGAATATTCTTAAAGAATAAGTTTCCAGCCATGAACGAGTCGGCCAACTTCTCACGTGACGGTGATATGTGCATGAGTAAAACTGCAAGACACACATCTTTCATAGCAGTTGGTGGAGTTGGTATAATTGGCAATGTGTTCATCATTTTGCTGGCAATTAAATTCACCCAGCGAAAAACGCTCCATCACTTGATCATCAACATGGCCATGGCTGATATTCTTGTGGTTGTCACCTTCAATATCGAGAAAGTTTTTAATGATCCCCATCCCAAAAACATCAACTCCACTTTTGTCAAATTTCTTTTTAAGTTCCTACGTTATATCCTTTTTTCATCAGAATTAGTAACTCTTGCGACTTTGTTGATTATAAGCATTCAAAGATATCGAGCAACGAGTCAAATTGTTATGATATCGTCGCAAATCAATTCTACGAAGAAACGCGTTCTTGAGGTGCTGAGTGCGTGGTTCGTGTCCATGGTGCTGACAATTCAAGTACTCACAGCTTCTACAAATTTTGTAAAGGATGTTATGTACTTGTTGAAGACAGTCTGCTTTGGTATTATGTACTTCGCAACATTAACACTGAGTATCCTAACTAGTGTGAAACTCTCTAAGCCGCAAGAGATCCAAGCAAGTCTTTCTGATGAACAAAAAAGACTTCGAAAGAAGCGCCTGGTCAGTGCTGTGAGGATGGTGTTGTGTTCTTTGCTACTTTATTCGTGTTGCTATCTTCCAGACTTCTTCAAAGATATGTTGAATAGTTTTGAAGATATGGAAGTCTTGATCATTAATCGTAAAACATGCATTTTCAAAATTGTGAATTTCATGACTCATTTTTTAAAAATCGTCAACGCTTGCCTTAGTCCGTGCATTTATATCATATTTTTAGCTGACTTTCGAGAAGCAGCGGTAAGAGTTTTTACAAAGAAGTTCAGAATATCACCGAATACAACGACACCAAAACGAGTGAATGTTCAAGATACAAGGCTCTGAGATTTCAGCTCCTGGCCAACGCTAGTCCATGCAACTCAGCGGATACTGATCGGTCTGTTTTTAAATAATTATTGATATATTACAAACGGTCTGATTTTTTGGGAGCCGTGTGTGATTATAGGGTAGTACACACGCACGAATGACGTCATAGAATGTTCTGCACGCTCTCATTGGTTCAATTTTTTTCCATAAATTTAATATAAACAAATGTATTTTTATACCGTGAGGACTGGAGACGAGTCCCTTAAATTTTGCTGATGGCAACATAAAAGTGATATAGTCAGAAAGAACAAATCGAGCTGTACATAATCCCCACGTTTGGTGTTAATCGGATATACATTTAAAGAGATACAACCATTAAAAAATGCTAGAATTTTCAAAGAAATGTATGGTTGTAGGACAAATATCGGACAAATGTCCCTACACCATACATTTCTTTGTAAATTCTACCATATTAGAACGGCTGTAAAACGTTCAATATTGAACCAATGAACACCAAACTTCGGGATTTTGCAAAGCTCGATATGCTCTTTCTTCTAGGTGAGTCTTGTGTTGTCATCGTCAGCCATCGTCAAAATTTGAGAGACTCGTGTCCAGTTTCACGTTATGAAAGTGGTTAATAGTGGATTCTCTAATAGCATCCCAATCGTTAATAATAATAGCATCCCTTTTTTCTCTTTTTCGGAAATTCAATGATGAAATCTAAGGTTCCGGAACAACCTCTTAATGTAAATTGTAATTATGATAGTTTAGAGATAGAACCCCTCAATGAGCACTATGCTGTTGGGGTCAATGTCGAGACAAATATGTTTTTCTAAGAAGATTATGCGCTCTTTTTTAACTTTGTAAGCTGTAATTTATGCCTGTCAATACTATTATTGCAATTAGCAAACCCTTGGAAGGTAGTTTGTTAAAGACCAAAAACAAAAGAATATGTCAATTTTTTAATCAAAAGGTAGCCGTTGTCGCTCGAGAAATTTTATTAATAGTCTCTTACGAGAAATCTTTTTCACAATGGTAAATGACTGTGGAACAAAACGTCTATTTACCAAGCAGTCGTGAATGTGAAATGGCCGCTTATAAAAGGCGGTTGCTAGGAGAGAGAGAACTGATGAATATAGCAAGATTGACATGTTAGAATTTGTTCAGATGTTATAGCGTTATTAATAAACCTGTTAATTTCGAAATTGGGTAAGGATTTTGACGCTCGTCACAAACAGCTAAGGGTCTGGCTTTAATAAAACTTCGTATCATGAATTCTGTCAGAGTTAATACTGGCTAACGCAGCCAGAGAGGATCTTTCCGTAAGCTGTCAATCAAAGAAAACAATAAGCAGTGAAATTAGTCAAGATTGATTAAAAAATCCCAGTCGTCGAATTCTGAGTCATACTTCGAAAATACGCACTTTTAGATGGCCTTAACAAATAGTTGTCAGCGATAACCTCGAATCGAATAGTTATTATTTTATGAAGAAGATTTGAAGGTATGGTTTCAGATTTTTTTCTCGTGAATTAGAAAGTGTATCCCTGTTACAGTGGAACGCTTCTGAGTGAAAAGTCTTCAAAACCGAACAATTTCAGCAATTTTTAAGAACCAACTTGTCCAAGAAATTTCAACCTGTTAGTATCTGCACATACGCATCATCAAACAGTTTCTAATAAGTGTAGATAACGATCAAGAAATCGAACGAGAAACAGGAATATTACTTCCTATCCACTGAGTGACACAAATCCATTATATTTGCTGGCTAGTAGAATATTCTTAAAGAATACGTTTCCAGCCATGAACGAGTCGGCCAACTTCTCACGTGACGGTGATATGTGCATCAGTAAAACTGCAAGATACACATCTTTCATAGCAGTTGGTGGAGTTGGTATAATTGGCAATGTCTTCATCATTTTGCTGGCAATGAAATTCACCCAGCGAAAATCGCTCCATCATTTGATCATCAACATGGCCGTGGCTGATATTCTTGTGGTTATCACCTTCATCATCAAGATTTTTAATGATTCCCAACCCAAAAACATCAGCTACACCCTTGCCAATTTTCTTTGCAAGTTCTTACGTTATATCCGTTTCTCATCAGAATTAGTAACTCTTGCGACTTTGTTGATTATTAGCATTCAAAGATATCGAGCAACGAGTCAAATTGTTATGATATCGTCGCAAATCAATTCTACGAAGAAACGCGTTCTTGAGGTGCTGAGTGCGTGGTTGGTGTCCATGGTGCTGCCAATTCATGTACTCACAGTTTCTGAAGCAAAATTAAAATCTCCAGCATCTCAAACCTATGCATGTGTTTCTTCTGGTAAAAGCTTTGCAATGCATGTAGTATACCTCTTAAAGACAGTCTGCTTTGGTATTATGTACTGCGTAATATTAATACTGAGTATCATAACTTCTGTGAGAATCTCTAAACCGCAAGAAATTCAAGCAAGTCTTTCTTGTGAACAAAGAAGACTTCGAAAGAAGCGCATGGTCAGTGCTGTGAGGATGGTGTTGTGTTCTTTGCTACTTTATTCGTGTTGCTATCTTCCAGACTTCTTCAAAGATATGTTGAATAGTTTTGAAGATATGGAAGTCTTGATCATTAATCGTAAAACATGCATTTATGAAATTGTGAATTTCATGACTCATTTTTTAAAAATCGTCAACTCTTGCCTTAGTCCGTGCATTTATATCATATTTTTAGCTGACTTTCGAGAAGCAGCGGTAAGAGTTTTTACAAAGAAGTTTAGAATATCACCGAATACAACGACACCAAAACGAGTGAATGTTCAAGATACAAGGCTCTGAGATTTCGATTCAGCTGGAATGGGTCTGTTTTAAAATAATAATTTATATATTACGCATACTCTTTTCGGGAGCCGTGTGTGATTTTAGTACACAGGCACAAATGACGTCAAAGAATCTTACGCGCACTCTGATTGGTTAAAATATTTTAAATGAATGTAATTTAAAACAAATAGATTCCTTTTCTGTTCTGACATTTGCTTGTTTGATAGGAAAGTCACACGACGAGAACCCTCACTTCCATGTTGTTTACAAGCGTTTGCCTTATTTTGAAACTAAGCCAAACCAGTTTGCTGATCAGCTGATATTGTCGCGATAATACAATAGTAGGTTATCGTGAGGTCAAATAAACACAGTAGATTGAAATATTTAATACTTTGTATGTGCTCAAGAGAGAGAACTGAAAAGTCGAACTTTGCTCGAATAAGAACATTCCTTCGATATAAGTAACAATAAACTGCCATAAATGATACAGTCATTTCTTAAAAGCGTCTTTTAGTCGCCGTAACCAGTAAGGTCGACACTATATTAACGCAGGTAATATTACCCCGGATGTAACAAAACCGGTTTGAACAAATCATCCATTCAAATCGCTCGACAATATTTTCACCAATCACAAAGTTACCTTCAGATTTTTTAAGGTTGTATTCTGATTCGAACGGTTAACTCGTGCGCCTAGGGGTTTTAACTCACTAAAGAAAAGCGAATAACAACCCCCGGAGCCCAGGGTATGTGTCTATTCTCTAATAGTGGATTCTCTAATAGTATTCCAATTTGTAATACGTCCAATAGAGCTTGTCATCTTTTTGATAACATTTTTCACTACTATTGACCAAGAATACCCCAAAATACTAATTTTAGTGAGTAAAATTTAGCGATATTGAGGAACCCGTTTCGTTTATAGTAGTAACTTTGAAATAATCTTTTTTGTTTCTTTTTTTATTCCTTTTTTGTTTTTGTTTGTTTGTTTGTTTTTGTTTTGGAAATTTTATCTCGTAAGATTCCTCCGTTTTAAATTTATTGTACCATTTTACAACTTTTTTTGTGCGGCAAAGTTTTTGTCGGTGTAAGTGTTTGGGACTGACGGACATAGGTAACTTAATGCTTACGAAATACTTCTGAGAAAGTGCTTTAAAATATTATTTATGTCTTATGATGGTGAATGTATGGTGTCGATACAAATCAATTAAGTGTCAAAGAAAATCTGATAAGAATAACCGCTATATTGGTTAACAAACTTCGAAAATATATTGATTAATAAACTTCTAAAATCTATAATGCATGCTTAATGGCGGGATATTATGTCACGCATTGATCTTCAGTAATCATTGAAAACATATTGAAAACTTTAATAATTTTGAAGAACGCCTACAGGTTATTGAATTTCTTTTTCAAATGTAATTTTTCATACTAGTTATTGGCAAACCAAGAAGGTGAAGAGAGTTTTTCAATAACCTGTCAATCATCTAAAGTAATCTAAATCATTCAACAATAAACATGATTAAATAAAAAAATAAATAATAAAAAATCAATTTCAAAACTGTTGCTTGAGGTATAATTTCCTTTAGAAACAAGGTTACCGCTAATGAAGTTTTTGATGTGTGAAGAATCGAAGAGATCACTGAATTAGTAACAAACAAGTGTTTTTTAGCACAAAGACGAACTTTTGATAAACTATTGAGCATTTAGCAAGAATCACTTCGATTATATTGAAAAAAATTACCGTGGATTATACATATCTTCGAGAAAAGAATAATATAGAACATTTCTCAACAATCAACTTAATGAAATTAAGAAGACGTTAATTTGAAACGAATTGAAGTGAATCTGTTTTATTGGACAGGTGGAATCGGTTTTTATAAGAATCAGTTTCCCACCAAAAGCTAGTGGGCCATTTCCACATAAAATAGCAGTTCTGCCATCAGTGACTTTAACCATATTAACAGACCTCAGAGTATATCTATGTTTAAGCAAGTGGTTGACCTTGCTTATTCATTGCAACATCAATTTTGTTAACAAAGAGATTTTCAAACCGGAGTTTTGAGAAATGAATGCGTCGGGTAACTCAACACAAGACAGCAGTACGAGCATCAGTGAAACTGCTAAATATCTCTCTTTCGCTTGAGTAGGTGGACTTGGTGTAATTGGTAATGTATTCATTATTATACTTGCTCTTAAATTCACCCAGCGAAAGTCTCTCCATCATTTGATCATCAACATGGCCGTGTCTGATATCCTTGTGGTCATCACCTTTTATCACATGCTGTTTCCCAACATCTATTCTGATAACATGGACTACGCCCTTGCCAATATTCTTTGCAAGTTTTTATTTCATTTGCGACATTCAACTGAATCAGTTACTCTTGTGAGTTTGTTGATTATAAGCATTGAAAGATATCGAGTAACAAGTCGACAAGCGATATTGGCACCACAAGCCCTTTCGTCGACGAAACGTGTTATAGTGGTGTTGAGTGCTTGGTTCGTGTCCATGGTGCTCATGCTCTATGTGCCGATAGTTGTTGAAGCAGAAAAATCGTCATCAAAGCCAATCTATCAGTGTATTTTTCAAGACACAGCGATATACCGATGGTTTTTTCCCATTAAATCGATCTGTCTTGTGCTTATGTACTGCTCAGTATTAATACTGAGTATTCTAACCTCTGTGAGACTCTCTAAGCCGCAAGAGATCCAAGCAAGTCTTTCTGATGCGCAAAGAAGACTTCGAAAGAAGCGCATGGTCAGTGCTGTAAGGATGGTGTTGTGTTCGTTGCTACTTTATTCGTGTTGCTATCTTCCAGATTTCGTTGAAGATGTACTTGATTCCTCACAAACCACGTGCGACAAAAAGATTTTAGAATTTATGCTTCATTTTCCTAAAATCATCAACTCTTGTTTAAGTCCATGTATCTATATCGTGTTTTTGGCAGACTTTCGTGAAGCAGCTGTAAAAATTCTTACAAAAAAGGGTGGAATATCACCGCAGCGTGAATCAAAGGCGGTAACGCGAGAGGACGTTGAAGATACACGCTTTTAAAACTGTCAGCTTTAGCTATGTAGGACAGCAACGGAGCTGAAAAACGAACAAACTCTTGAACATAATGTAAAGCTTACAAAAAAGACATTTGTAGCACATATTTAGTACTATTTTACTCTAATCCTTTTGTTTCGTATCGTTTTTATCTGACTAATTACACTCTTACTAGCACACTTTGTTCCACGGGTTTAATGAAAACCACTCTACCCGTTTGTACTTAAGCTTTTTTTCTTTTCAATGATACACTTGAAAAAATTTATCTTATCTGGTTGGGTGAGAGGTGTTCAATTTATTTGAAACACCAGTGCAAATTTTTGAAACGCCGATGCAAATAGTTGAAACACCTGTTCAAAAAGTTGGAACGCTTTTTTCTTATTGGTAGAAAAGACAAAACAAAAGAGAGTCCAGTATAACTTGCATGCCCATGCGTTACATGAACCAATCAGACACCATAAAATTTTGGTTAATCGTTGAAATTTGTTGGCTATCGCTCAAATTTATCTGAGTTAAATCAGTTATATGGGGCTCATTTTGAAAACGAATTCATCGAAGCAGTTAAGTATGCCTTCACTTGTACGAAGCACACGTTTTTATCCAAATTGGAGCAAATCCAAGCCCTGTGTGACTTGTCAAATGGCCATGTAACCAGGTCACACCAAAATTTTGCGGTGTCTGAATGGTTCATGTAACGCATGCGCATGCAAGT
Source organism: Telmatactis stephensoni (assembly GCA_029948255.1). NCBI lineage: Eukaryota > Metazoa > Cnidaria > Anthozoa > Actiniaria > Isophelliidae > Telmatactis > Telmatactis stephensoni. The sequence goes on along the minus strand of JALIZF010001734.1, from coordinate 524,606 downwards.
TCTTCTGGACTGTGTTTTACCGAAGCGTAGCGGGGTAAAAAGAGGCCTGGGTCTGGACTACAATCCATTCAGCCCAGCGGATATTGGTCTTTTTTCTTCAAAATAATAATTTGTATTTTAAAGACACTGGGACGTTTCGAGATATATGTGTTATTATACTAAACACGCACAAATGACGTCATAGTATCTTCCGGGCGCTGTAATTGATTGAAATACTTCAATAAACATAATATAAAACAAATAGATTCCATTTTTGCCGTGTCTGTTCTCCAATAGCTAATTCTCTAATAGGATTTCAATTTGTAATGACTTCATTCTTATGCGTCCAATAAAGCTTGTAATCTTTTTGATGTTATTTTAGGCAAGAAAATCTCCTCTTTTTCTGTGTTTATTATCTTTATTGAGAATTTTTGTGTCCACGTTTAATAGCTTCTTCAACTTTGCCGGATCAAGAACAAAATGCGCAAAAACGCAACACATAAAAAACGTTGCATTTCCAAGAAGACAATGCGATCGTATATGCAAGTAAGGTGGTCATATTCCTGTATAAGTGTAAGCTGGTATCCAGCCGCAACTGCCACTTATTCGTTGCTCAGTTTCCCAAGTAATGAAATAAAATGAATGTAAAATTCAAATTTAATGAAATGCATTTTCCTCTGTTATTGTTTTTGTGGCTACTAAAATTGGCGATTGCTCTAGTAGAAGACTTAGCGGCTGCTTAGATGAGCGATTTTCAAGGAGAAGGATGCCGATTTTCACAATGATTGATCAAGAATACCCCAAAATACTATTTTTAGCGACTACTAAAATGTGCGATTTCTCTAGTGGGAGAATTTAGCGACTTTCAAGGAGAAGGATGACGATTTTCACTACGATTGACCAAGAATACCCTAAATTAATAATATTTTAACGTTTAGCGATGTGGAGGTACCCGCTGAAAACCGCTAGCTAAATTATATTGTGGCTTAAAATATTAACCTGGGGGTAACCTTTTTTCTTCTTAGTATTTTCATCACACGGTAAGATTCCTCCGTTTTTCTCTTCAGAGTATTTTGTTGTACCATTTTTGAACAATATTTTTACGGCAAAGTTTTTGTCACTGTACGTGATTGAGACTGCAGGACATGAGAAACCTTATACTTTTTGAGAAAGTGCTATAAAAGAATATTTATGGCTACTGTTCTTACTGATATGACTCAGTTTGTTGTGTTCATACAATTCAATGAAGTGTCAAACAAAATTTGATAAGAATACCCTCTATAGTTATTAACAAAACTAAAAAATCTATAATGCATGCTTCATGGCATGACATTATGTCAGGTATTGATTAGTTTTTGGGTTATTATTGAAAAAATATCCACGATTTTAACAGTTTTGAAGAACACCTACAGGCTATTGCACCTATTTTTCAATTCTATTTTTTACAGTTATTAGCAAACCAAGAAGATATGGAGAATTTTTCAATTACCTATCAATCATCTAAAGTTATCATTGAACAAGTGGCATGGTTAAAGACATATGTAATAAAAAAAATCAACTTCAAAACTTTTCAGTGCTTGCGGTATAATTTTCTTTTCAGAAACAAGCTCACCGCTAATTAAGTTTTTGATGTGTGAAGAATCGAAGAGATATCACTAAATTAGAAACAAACAAGTAGTTTTTTGAGCATAAACACGAACTTTTGATAAACTATTGAGTTTTTAGCAAAAATCACTTCGATTATACCGGCTGAAAAAAAACTTTGGATTGTACATGCATGTCTTCGAGCAAAGAACAAAATCGACACGAAACAAATGAACAGTTGCAAAACCATGAACTTGTGCAATGACTTCACAAATGATTACTGGTAAAACATCAAATGATTTCAACAATAGAGGCAAAAGAAGTGGAATAGTATATACAACAGTTCTCTACAATCAACTACTGGAGTAAGGAAGAAGTTAATTTCAAAGCGACTTGAAGTCAATTTTATTGGACAAGTGGAAGAGTATATAGAAAACTTCTCAACCATCAACTTTAGGGAATAAGGAAGGAGTTAATTTGAAAACAGATTTCAACCAATTTCATTTGACGAGGGAAATAGATATTAGTAACGAATCATTATCCAACCATAAACTCATGGGCGAATTTAAGTCAACTTTATTGACATGATGGACAAGTGAAATAGATCCAAGAATTGTGCCGGCGAGTGATTACTAATAAAACATCAAAGAATTTCTTCAACTACAGGGGTCATTGAAGTGGAATATAGTGCATATAACATTTCTCAACAATCAACTTAATAAAGTCAGGAAGACGTTAATTTGAAAACGAATTGCAGCGCATCCGTTATATTGGACAAGTGGAATAGGTTTTTTAACGAATCAGGTTCCTACCGAACTCTAGTGGGCTATTTCCACATAAGATAGCAATTCGATCATCAGTGATATATACCTTATCAACGGAAGAGTGTATCTATGTTTAAGCAAATGGATGACCTTGCTTATTCATTGCCATTCCAGTTTTGTTAACGAATAGATTTTCAAACCGGAGTTTCTAGGAATGAATGCGTCGGGTAACTCAACACAAGACAGCAGTACGTGCATCAATGAAACTGCTAAATATCTCTCTTTCGCATTAGTAGGTGGACTTGGTGTAATTGGTAATTTATTCATTATTATACTTGCTCTTAGGTTTACCCAGCGAAAGTCTCTCCATCATTTGATCATCAACATGGCCGTGTCTGATATTCTTGTAGTCGCTACATTTGGTCACAAGCTGTTTCCCAACATCTTGCCTGATAACATCGACTACATCCATGCTAATATTCTTTGCAAGTTTTTAATTTATTTGCGATTGTCAACTGAATCAGTAACTCTTGTGAGTTTGTTGATTATAAGCATTGAGAGATATCGAGTAACAAGTCGACAAGCTGTACTAGCACCACAAGCCCTTTCGTCGACGAAACGTGTTATAGTGGTGTTGAGTGCTTGGTTCGTGTCCATGGTGCTCATGGTCTATGTGCCGATAGTTGTTGAAGCAGAAAAATCGCCATCAAAGCCAATCTATCAGTGTGTTTTTCAAGAATCAGTGATACAATATGTGTTTTTTACCATTAAATCGACCTGTCTTGTGCTTATGTACTGCTCAGTATTAATACTGAGTATCCTAACCTCTTTGAAACTCTCCAAGCAACAAGAAATCCAAGCAAGTCTTTCTAATGCGCAAAGAAGGCTTCGAAAGAAGCGCATGGTCAGTGCTGTGAGGATGGTGTTGTGTTCGTTGCTACTTTATTCGTGCTCATATCTTCCAGATTTCGTTGAAGATGTATTAAGTCCTCTTTGGAACGATGATTCCTCAAAAACCACATGCAGCAAAGAGATTTTAGAATTTATGCTTCATTTTCCTAAAGTCGTCAACTCCTGTTTAAGTCCATTTATCTATATCGTGTTTTTATCTGACTTTCGAGAAGCAGCTGTAAAAGTTCTAACAAAAAAGACTGGAATATCACCGCAACGTGAATCAGAAGCGGTAACGCGAGAGGACGTTGAAGATACGCATCTTTAAAACTGTCAATTTCAGCTATATAGGACAGTAAGAGCTGAAAAACGAACAAACTATTGGACAAAATTAGTACAAAAGCCAAGTCCGTTTTGGAAAATCTAAGGAAAAACACATTTCTGGCACTTATTTAGTACTATTTTACTCTAATTCTTTAGTTTCCTATTGTATTTGAGTTTTGTTAGTCTTAAAAGGAGTCCTCTTAACTTAGACCCCTTTGATGTTCATCGTTTTTCTGCTTAAGGTAACGCGCTCGCGCATTCTTGCGCATAACGTTTGCGCATGTTTTGCACGCGCGCACTGTTGTGAAAAATTCATGGGGCTTCCTGTGCCTAAAATATTTCAATATTGCGGACGCCAAGTAGCAGCATTCAAATCCTTTATGACATAAAATCTAGCACCGCGACCTATCCAACTTTTTTTCGTTTTTTTTCTCGGCGTATTTTTATCAAAACTAAAACATATCAAAAAAGTAAAATAAAAATAAATCGTCGATTGTTTTTTTGAGACTGAAAATTGCGAAAAATCGTCAAAATGAACTGATTTTCATCTTTTAAATGTGAATACTTAGCTTTACCTACAAATAAGTGAAGGCATATTACTTTTCGTGATACTTTGTTTACTTCAGCATGTCTGAAAGTCTTTAGTTTGCATATTTGCAAACACTTACCGTACGCTAGAGGTCAAACTATGAAATCTGTTTTCGTTCGAAATGGCAAGATTTCGCTCTTTTCGAGCTATCATAGCACCGAAACTAGCACCGTGACCCTCCATTTTCTTTATTGATTTGATGTTCTCAACTCAAAAATAATCTATTTGATGATTTATACAAAAATTCGTCGATAAAACTCTAAAAAGAGTCTAAGGAAACAGCACGTGACTTTGACTTTAAAAACACTAGAACGGTTAACAAGGAGAGCGATTTCCATCAAAGGCTCTTTTAAGAAGCTTGGTATTCGGACCTTGATGACAAGTCAGGAAACGATCGAATCCAAATTCCGGACATTTACAGAACACTTGTAAATTCTTATCTCGCGCGCACTAATTGTTACCGTTAAAATCGCGCGTGCAAACGTTTTTTGTCGCACTGAAGAAGGTCCTCGTTTGGGCCGAAACGTCTGTCAACTTTTCATCAAAAAAAACGAAGCTAGAGACAACCAAATAAATTATCATAATATAAATCAAATAGATTCCATTTTTGCCGTGTCTGTTCTCCAATAGCTGATTCTGTAATAGTATTTCAATTTGTAATGACTTCTATTCTAATACGTCCAACAAAGCTTTGAGCTTTTAATCTTTTTGATGTTATTTTTGGTGAAAGAATCCATCCTTTTTCTGTCTTTATTGTCTTTATTGAGATTTTTTTTTGTGTCCACGTTTAATAGCTTCTTCAACTTTGCCGGATCAAGAACAAAATGCGCAAAGCACAACATATAAAAAAAACTTGCATTTCCAAGAAGACAGTGCGATCCTATATGCAAGTAAGGTGGTCATGTATAAGTGTAAGCTGGTATCCAGTCACTTATTCGTTGCTCAGTTTCCTAACGGTAATAAAATACAATGAACGTAGAATTCAAATTTAATGAAATGCATTTTCCCTTGTTTGGAAAAGGAAACACCTCAAAGTTATTATTATTAGCGACTACTACACTGAGTGATTTCTCTAGTGGAAGATTAAGCCGCTGCTTAGATTAGCGATTTTCAAGGTGGAGGATGCCGATTTTCACTACGATTGACCAAGAATACCCCAAACTGATTCTAATTTTATCGAGTAAAATTTAGCGATGTTGAAAAACCCGCTGAAAATCGCTAAGTTATGTTGTCGCTTAATATAGTTACCTTGAGGTAACCTTTTTTTTTCTTATTATGATTTCATCTCTTAAGATTCCTCTGTTTTGCTCTTCGGATTGCTTTCTTTATTTTACCTTTATTTTACTTTTTGTTTGTTTGTTTTTGTTCTTATCAGCAAAGTTTTTGTCACTGTACGTGATTGAGACTGCAGGACATGGGAAACCTAATACGAAACACTTCTGGAGAAAGAGGCTTAAAATAATCGGTGAGAAGGCTAGAAAAGTACAAATTTCGAACTCAGGAAAAGAACTAATTTCATCCTTAGTTTCTATGACAACCATCTGTCCTTGAGAACTTTCTACAATACAATACAAAAACTTTATTTAAACACAATAATGCTAACAGTTAAAAAAACTGATTTACATAGCAGTAAGTAAGTACAACAAAAGCAATTAAGCTGTTGACCTTCTCAAACACCTCATGTCAATAGGTCAGTAATTGAATCGGAACTTGAAAGGCTTAGTTTAATTGCTCGAAGGACTAGAGTTGGACTTTGTACTTCAGCTGTTCAGCAAAACCAGTTTTAAACGTAGTTTTGACGCAAGCGCAGAAGACGAACATCTGCCTACGATTCTAAGTTAGCGTCATCAATTAGTTTTGTTTACCAACAGACTTTGAGTCAAAAATATCTGCTTGATCTTGAATAAGACTTTAGTTCTATATCTCAGTTTATTTTGACTTAAATGTACGAGCGGATTGTCATCGACGCTTTGTTACAAAGAGTTTAGTAGGATTAAGGTCATTGAGTCAATAGGCCTTATTCAGGTCAACTTCGTGAATATTTAATGAGTCCTTGAGGAAAACCCAGTACAAACCAGTTTAGTTGGTTATGCTAATGAATGAACTTCTATAAATAAGGCTAGCTACTACTAGCTAGCTACTTGATTCCTATATTATTCACTCTATACTCACAATTTGACTCTAAAGCTGTAAACTACCGCTGTTTGTGACGACGAATAAAGATCCTAGTACGCTCTACCTTGGTTTAATATTTGACTCAGTTCAGCCCCGTAACAATAATATTTATGGCTGCTGGTCGGCTTATTGATATGACTCAGTGTGTTGTGTTCATACAATTAAATTAAGTGTCAAAGAAAATCTGTTAAGAATAACCTCTATATTGATTAACAAAGTTTGGAAATCTATAATGCATGCTTCATAGCAGGATATTATGTCAGATTAGTTTTAATTATTGAAAACATATTGACAATTTCAACTCAATCTTGAAGAACACCTACAAATTAATTAAAACTTTTTCAAATACAATTTTTCAAAGTTATTGGCAAACCAAAAGATGCAAACCAATAAGATGAAGAGAATTTTCAATAACCTGTCAATCATCTAAAGTATTCTAAATCATTCAACAATAAACATGATTAAATAAATAAGTAATAAAAAATCAATTTCCAAACTGTTGCTTGTGGTGTGATTTTCTTCATAAACAAGAACACAACTAATGAAGTTTTTGATCTGTGCAAAAATTGATGAGATGTCACAAAAGAAAAAGAAGAAGTTGGAAAATTTCACTTCGATTATGCTGGAATAATAACCATGGATTGTCTTTGAGCAAAGGAAAAAATTCAATACCAAACAATCGAATAGTTGGAAAAGCATGAACTTATGCAGTGACTTCACAGATGGTTACTAGTCCAACATCAAATAATTTCGACAAGAAAGGTAAAAGAAGTCAATCAATCAATCAATTAATCAATAAACTTTATTCAAGTGTCAATGTGCGAGTTTAGCCTAAAGACTAATTGGGGACAGTATATAGTATAGTATATACAACAGTTCTCTACAATCAGCTATTGGAATAGGGAAGAAGTTGATTGAAAAGCGACTTGAGTCAATTTTATTGGACAAGTGGAAGAGTATATAGAAAACTTCTCAACCATCAACTTTAGGGAATAAGTAATGAATCTAGATTAAAGCAAGTGGATGACCTTTGTAATTTACTCGTTACCAAATCAACTTTGTTAACGACTGAAAGAGATTTTCAAACCGGGGTTTTGAGAAATGAATGAGTCGACTAATTCAACACAAGACAGTACATGCATCAGTGAAACTGCTAAATATCTCTCTTTCGCATTAGTAGGTGGAATTGGTGTAATTGGTAATGTGTTCATTATTATACTTGCTCTTAAATTCACCCAGCGAAAGTCTCTCCATCATTTGATCATCAACATGGCCGTGTCTGATATTTTTGTAGTCGCCACATTTGGTCACAAGCTGTCTGGCAACGTCTTATCCGATAACATCGAGTATGCCCTTGCTAACATTCTTTGCAAGTTGTTATCTTATTTGCGATTGTCAACTGAATCAGTAACTCTTGTGAGTTTGTTGATTATAAGCATTGAAAGATATCGAATAACAAGTCGACAAGCCATATTGGCACCACAAGCCCTTTCGTCGACGAAACGTGTTCTAGTTGTGTTGAGTTCGTGGTTCGTATCCATGGTGCTCATGGTCTATGTGATGATAATTACTGAAGCTGAAAAATCGTCATCAAAGCCAATCTATCAGTGTGTTTTCCGAGAAACAGCGATACACTATGTGTTTTTTCCCATTAAATCGATCTGCCTTGTTCTTATGTACTGCTCAGTATTAATACTAAGTATTCTAACCTCTGTGAAACTCTCCAAGCCTCAAAACATCCAAGCAAGTCTTTCTGATGCGCAAAAAAGACTTCGAAAAAAGCGCATGGTCAGTGCTGTGAGGATGGTGTTGTGTTCGTTGCTACTTTATTCGTGCTCATATCTTCCGGACTTCGTCCAAGATGTGTTTTATGGTCTTTGGAAAGGTGAATTCTTAAAAACCATATGCAGCAAGAAGATTTTAGGTTTTATGCTTGATTTTCTGAAAATCGTCAACTCTTGCTTAAGTCCATGTATTTATCTAGTATTTTTGTCCGACTTTCGAGAAGCAGCTATAAAAATTATGAGAAAAAAGCCTGGAATATCACAACGAGGTGAATCAAAAGCAGTGACGCATGAGGACGTTGAAGATACGCACTTTTAAAAATGTCGATTTCAGCTCTGGAAGGACAGAAGCGGAGCTGAAAACCGAACATTCTCTTGGACAAAATTAGTGCAGAAGTTTAAGCCCGTTTCTAAAAAGCCAAGGAAAAACACATTTGTAGCACTTATTTAGTACTTTTTGACTCTGATCCTTTTGTTTGCTATTGCTTTTATCTAACTAATTACACTCCAACTAGTACACTTTGTTTCACGGTTTAATGAAATCCACGTGACTCGTTAGTTCTAGCTTTTTCCTGTAATATCTTCCGTGCGTACTTTTTCAGCCCTTTTTAAGGCAACTAATTTTAGTGCATTTAGAATGACAGGGTTCCTAGTGCCTTTCACTAGTCGGGGAATTATTGAAATTTTTATCAAGGTTAGGGATTTTCTATATTTACTCAGTATTTATCAGCACTGATTTTGGAATGGCGGCATCGCGTTGAATCATAGTTTTTTGGGGGACGCACTCTCGAAAACTTACTAACAAGGCAACAAATAGAGTACAAACACTAAAAGTGTGCAATACTTTGCACTATTTAGTACTAAATAGCACTAATTAAACAATAGAAAACAAGCAAATTTGCATAATTTAGCATTATTTAGTACTATTTATGTTGCACACTTTTAGAGTATTTGCACTACTTAACCCGTGAAACACTAACTGAATGTTAGTATGTAATAAGTCAATAGACACAAAAGAAAACAATGGAAATAATGTCTACTAGTAAATAGTAGTCTACTAACTATTTCACGGGTTAAGTGTAATCACTCTAGTGTTTGTACTCTATGAGAGAAACAAGGTAAATAAAGACAAATATGGTTAACATTATATGTTAACAGTTATTTGCAAGTGCTTTACTGAAACTGAGAATGAAATAACGTTAAATAAAACATAATTCAACTGCTACTTCAACCTTCGGAATGGCGATTTAATCGGGCAACTTTGGTTCGATTCGGCGTGATGTCAGGGCGAGTTTGGTTTGTATTTTGGCGAGTCGATGTCGAGAAAAAGCGAGACCTGATATTTGCCGAATCAAACTAAAAGTTGCCCGATTATCTATTTATCATCTCCCTTTTTTTCGTCAGGGTTTTTAGGACAAGGGTGATGGTTTGAAAACGCAAACTAATTAGTGCATTACCGACTCGCGTCTGTGCAAGATTTTGAGTAGCGTTGGGGAAAAATTAAATTGCTCGCATTGATCAGTTTTCGTTGGTTCATAAGTTGTGAATTCCACGTGCACAAACTATATTTTGTGCAGTGAACGAACGTTTAAGAGACGCGTGATATTTACTGTTGTCTTAATAGCTTTTATTAAGCTGATAACCTCAATGAGAATCAACAAAGGAAAAACAAGGGAGAGAACCACCCACTGCTGTTTGTTGCTCGCTTCTCATCCTCCTTTTAGTGCGCGCGCTATATATCACGTGTCTCGTTAAGAATATGAATGCTTTGACAGGGTCTCTGTTTTCTGATATAAACACGGTAGCTAGCCAGTCAGCGCTCGCATTACATCTCTAATATTTTATAATTGTTCTGTAATTCGTTTCACCAGGCATTTGAACAACGTCAAGTCTTAACTGCGTCTCTTAAGGTACCTACGTACGTGTATTCGTAATAGAGCTTAACTGTCGATTAATTAGTTTTACAACTGATTTTCTGGGAACTTAGTGAATTCTTTTGTCTATCAGTTTGGTCGTGTGTTCGTGGAGACGTTCCTCAAACTAGGTATGCCTGTATTGGACCTGATGCTTAGGGCTGAAAAGGTGAGTGAGTAGATATCGGAAGGAAAAAAAGGGAAGCCGTCCGGAATAACAGTGACTCTTGGCAGAATCAGTGCTTTTATATAGCAAGATCAAAATCGCACATTTCTGCCTACCTGTCTGCCTGTCTACCCTCTATCCCTCATAAATTCCTTCATCCTTTTGTTCCATCTTTTCGCCCTTTTCTTTTTCCTTTCCCTCCTTCCTCCTTTTCGTCTTTCCATCTCTTAGAGGATTAGTAAGGAGTGTTCCAAAAGAACAGGATAAGTGCTTTAATCCCTTCTCCTTTAAAAACAAAATAATTTATCTTTGTTATATTTACATTTCCATAATTTTTAGGATACGGTTCATAGCTTACTAAAAAACCTTCAACAGAGTACAAGATGTCTGCAACATTTTTGTGGGCATACCAAGGTAATAGGCCATTTCCATAGTCACTTGACTACAACTACCTGAATGCTTCACAAAATTTTTTATTCGGGTTTTTATTCCCTCATAAAAATAAGAGAATAATTAGCACTATGTACATTTTTATAAGCAAAGATTTTGAAGTACAGAACGTAATAAAAACTAGACGCTAATGAAGCGTGAAGTCGGGCTACTTGAGCGTAAAATTGTATGTTGTTTGCAGCGCGAAGATAAACACTTGCGACGTGAGATAACTGCTATGGTTCATTTCTAATAGAAAGTTAAGTGCTGCGAGCAGAAAACAGCTGGTGTATCCACGTTAGCAGAACTGTTCCCCTAAAACTCACGAAAGTACACCGCTTTCTCTGATATATGAAATGTTTCTTGTCTATCTCTTGTGCGTTGTGTGACGAACATTGCTAGTTGACCTTCAATGTTGAACTACAAAACATAATTCTCCAGGATCAGTGTCGGACACACACTATGACTGTTCAAAATATTTAGCACTTTGAGTAAAAGCAATTTTTCAAACAATCACAAAGGGCTAGCGTTGGCGGCAATGATTATAAAACTAACTGATTTTAAAAAGCTAGTTGCATCACGGTCAAAGATAACGCATTGTCTACTGTATTTGACGCTTTGGATGAAACGAATGATAAATACAATTCCATCACATACAAAGTATAAAATTTTCTTTCATAGGGTAACCAAATATATTGCAGAGATTCTCAGTGCGACCTCACTTTATACTTATTATCTTGGCTTGAATTGATTGGGCCCGTAGACGAGCTTCGATTCGAACAGTAACACGCAAAATGACCCGTAACAGAACATTGTCCTCTCGAAAAAATATCACTTAGCATTTTGTGACTTTCATTTTTGTCACTGTCATTTGTATTGTCATTTGTAATATTTTTGCTATGATCATCATCGATCTGGTGTGAACTAGTGAGAACTCGTTTTAGCTTGTTTTCCATATTAGACACAAGTAGACATGTTCAACATGTTAGACAGTCCTTGAAACAACCCGGGTCGAAATGTACGCTCATAGACATCTTTTAGTGTGGGTCTATCGCGGACGGTGTGTGCATTTGTATGTGATTTGAGTGTCTTTATAGCAAGTAATTTCTTCGACATCTTCTATAAAAGTCTTGTAAACATATATCCATATATCTTCCCTTCGCTCCCTTCTCGAAGTTCGATCGACATGTGGCTATCGTAAGACATGAATGGGATCCCTGTTGTCGAGTTCGTAAAGCATCATGGGAGGACTAAACGCGACGTGACAGAAGACCAAAAGGTAGAACTAAAGTCGGGCTAGCCGCCCGACTAATAAGAGAATGTTGTCTTGTCGACACCAAAAGGTTGCGCTGCTCTTTCTCTTATTTTCATTGTACTGTGTTCTTTAGAAAAGAAAAATTGACAAAGCTCTCTGATAGTTGTAGTTAATGACGTTATAATGAAAACAGACAATATGGAATTCACATTCAGTTTAAGAGATTGCACTCTATACTGTATTGTGTTTCCTAGAAACGAAACAACTGTTCCTTGAATTTGGTTCATTCTCGTTGATTTACCCTATGAGCAGAGGTTCCTTCTGTAAACCCTTCGCGTAGCAAAGAGAAAAGAAATCCTTGTCGGTCTTCGAAATTTCCACATCCATACTGATTTCTGAATATAAAGACTAGGTTCTATTCGAAAAGGAACCTGCTTCAAAACCGGTTTTATATGCAAATGTATCATGCGCATGGCAATTCGCTCTCAAGGTATCACTGGCTCGTGAAAATGAAATTTGTTTCGTCATCTTCGCGCGTGGCTCAACCTGAAGAAAAGAAAAGAAAAAAGAAAAAAAAAAACAGAGGGCCGACAGAGTTTTTTTCCCCTCGTTTGCTGGCGATGCTGAGGATGAGAAAAATACCTTCTTACAGGGTATTGTTAATTGTTGTTTTAGCAATTAATTGTGGTTTCGTTTCTAGGTCGTTAAGGACATTGCTTTGACTAATCATGTACCAGCTGTTAAGAAAACATTGGAATTCTTTGTCTTTAGAGTCAAGGTAAGAGGACGTGTGTTTTCTGAAGTCCATATTTTTCCTCTCCCTTTTTCCTATTTACCTCCTTCCCATTTCCACGGAACCAGATATTCTTCAAAGCTCGGAATCTGGAATGAAAAGTGGGACTGCTCGCAATTAAATGGGTAATTTTCAATATTGAAGCACATTCAATGACGATGTCCGCCGTTCATTGATCCATTTTCTTTTACTCCGATGAAGGGCTAATGCTCGAAACGTCAGTAAGTTATCTCCTTTTTTAAGGTGTTACAAGTTTCCACTCATCCCTTCTAATCCCTTATTGACTAATTCGAATTACACTTAGTAGAACACTGCTTGAACTGTCGGAAATCTCACTACATCAAATGCACACCCAGTATTTCTCCTGAGTCCTTTCTTTTTTCAGTCGATTACTATTGGTTTTCTCGAACCCCATCCATTTCTAACATTATTTAGTTTCATCTTGTAGTTCGAGTAAGCGGTTTTCTACTATATTTATTTCTACAAATGTACTCAATAATACGAACATATCTTCAAGACTGTTCACTGTTTTCTTTTGGACAAATTATCGTTAAGACCATGCAACGGGCAGTTCTAGGACGGATATCTTCCAGAGAGAAAGATTAACTACAGTTCTCCTTCTTCACTAGGCAATGCTGGCTTTGAATCAATGTCACGAAGCATTTTGGATGGGAAACCTGAAGAATCGAGATATCCAAGGCCAAGAAATCCTGTCTCAACAGTCAACAAAAGACGACGACGATAATGATGATGATGAGAAAGATGATGACGCTGATGAAATAATGGAAGTCGACAAAGATGAGGAGGAGGAAGACGAGGTAGAATACGAACTGGGTTTTTAGTTATGCTAGTTTTAAGTCATCAAAAGAGTCTTTAGCGAAACAGAAAATATCCTTGGCATCCTTACGGTCTTGACTATCGTCACTTCAAGTTAAAAAAAAATACCCTCAAAGGTTCTAAACCTGTTTGACCTTGTTCAGCAAATCAAACGGTAGATTAGTTGTGCGGTTTTGGGTAGACGGTTGGAGTTTTAATTTAACGAGTGTGCAGCCATTCAGTTGATATGCACCATTGGTGTGTTCATTTAGTCATGGGTGGGATAGTTAGCGAGATATGAGTGGTTATCTCTGTTTTGGCTTTATGTTCCATTGTCTAACACTACTCCAATGAGCTTTTATCAGGTATTTTTAAATTCATAAAACAGAAAGAGAATTGCCATAGCTGGAAAGAGCATGTTAAAATTAGCAAGACAGTGAAGTTTGAAGAAATTAAATCCAAAACTCGCGAGAATATGAATTTTTGAAAAGTGTGAATTTGTAAGAAAACCTTTGCTGGTAGGCATCAGCAAAGGATTTCTTACCAGCGAATGTTTTCATACAAAATTTCGATTTCGGAAAATTCATATCTTCGAGAGTTTGAAAGTTACTTCATTCACACTTCACAGTTTTACTAATTTTGACATGCTCTTTCCAGCTATGGTAATTATATTTCTGTACTGTGACTTTTGGAATGACATGATAAAAGCTCATTGATTTTGCACCAGAATTACCTTAAGGACTTCTTAGGAGTATTTGCCTGGTAACTGTTAAAGAAACATTTTCTTCCAGATCGACAACACAGAAGCAGAGAGTATGGTCAGCCATGAGTCAGGTAAGAATGAGAAATTTTTGTGGAGGGGGAACTTAAAAGTGAGAGGCGAAATGAACTAGTACGTGAAAGAAATGGAAAAGCGTTCCTAATCAGGGTTTCCCCTAGAAAAGTCAGGGAATTCTTAACATTTTTAAGGCCAGGGAAAAGTCATAAAAATCAGACAATTTTGGGTTCGGAAGGCCAGACAAACCTTTTGAGTTTGCAGTGGATTGTTACGAAACTTCGCAGGGTTACTAAATTCGGTACGATAAATTGATGGATGGAGGTAAATTTTTGTTTTAATGAAAAGCACTGAAAATGCCAATTTTGCGTGCCATCGTAAAAAGGTAACCGACCAAACGTGCTATACTCAGTGGTCACAAAAACAAAACAAAAATGTTGTTTTTTAAGGGTGTTTAAACGCATCCAACGTGTTAGAGGCCGGGAGATGTTGGCCACCATTGTTGGGAGTGTTTCTACAATATTGTACATGTTTTTGGTGTGTTATTTTTCAGGGAATGAGGAAAACGAAGATGAAGAGTCATGCAGTGAGACGTTTTAGTTTTTCCAATGAAACACGGCAGATATTATAAATAGTAATGCGTTTATATAATTATCGTAAAAACGTTGAAATTTTATAGATAGCTTGGAATAAAAAATAAAAAAAGAATTTCTGACTTACAAACGTAAGTATGGTTTCTACGTTGTAGTTTCTACGTTCCGTAAGGAAAACAGGTATCCCAAGATTGTTGGATGAAAACGCTCCCGAAAACTTCGTCGCAATGCACAGTGGCCACAAGAACACAGAGAGTTTTATACAGTCTTATAAATCGGAAGAAAACAAGCAACACTAAGAAGAATACTGACCATGATCCTTGGCAGACTTCCAAGAGATATTCAGACTACAAGCAGTTTAAACAACCTTGTCTAGCCAACTACTGCCAATAAATCGCTGGAAATATGTCCTGTGTTGTAAATCAAGCCACCATTAGCACTACGATTAATGAATGTTGATATCCATGGGAAACGTCGTCATATAATAGAAAGTGCAGAATTTTGGTGAAAAGGACTTATCTAATTCATAATCCTTCATCTTGATCATAGTTAACTATTAACTATGATCTTGATCCTGTTGTTTTACCTGATTTTCGGGAAAAAAAGAAAATTGCACCAACGAAAGTGCTTCACATTTGTAAGAATTTTCAAATAAAATGTCAATTTTTGTGCTGAAATTCGGTTGATTTTTGATTCTCTCAGTTCACTCGATGATTTACATAAATTTTCCGATCCTATGGCGGGAAAACGGCGCGCGTGGACCGGAAACAAAATCATCAAATACCGGAAATAGGGAATAAAACTAAAAAGTCATACAATAAACGGTTTATTAACCTCGCTGTACTCGGTCCTTACTGTCAAGACCAATAGAGACCTTAAGATTGACGTTTTTGGCAAACGGCCAAATTTTACCTTGATTTTATATTTTAATCTAATCCTTAGATCAACCCAACAAGCGAATAAAGAGCAAATCTTTTAACAACAAAAATACAAATATTTTTACTTAAGTGAAAAAATGGCTGGGGACAGACGGCTAAAGTTTGTCGTTTGGCGGTTTCCGTCACAGGGAGCCCGGCTTTTAAGAGTCGTAATTGAACGAATAAATCAATTAGTATTTTGGGTTTCCTGTGTTGAGATTTGAAACGAGACGCTGATAATGGAGAGTTTCCGGTAATCGTAACTGCCAGTAACCTGATAGGAGATTACATGGGGTAACTTGAGAGCAGTTTGAAATTCAAATCTAACGTATCAGTGTAACGCACTCTCTTTAGTAACAGTCTCTTATTGACTGTTACTAAGAGAGTGCGTTACACTGATACGTTAGATTTGAATTTCAAACTGCTCTCAAGTTACCCCATGTAATCTATCAGGTTACTGGCAGTTACGATTACCGGAAACTCTCCATTATTAGCGTCTCGTTTCAAATCTCAACACAGGAAACCCAAAATACTAATTGATTTATTCGTTCATTTACGACTCTTAAAAGCCGGGCTCCCTGTGTTTCCGTTTGCCGTAAACGTCAATCTTAAGGTCTCTAATTCGACGTAATACAATGATTTCATTCAACATGCAAATATTTTGCCATGCAGCACATGCCAGCAATTTTGAAATTTGGCTCTGCAAAAGAAAGAGTCACTCGAACTCGGATTCTATTTAATCGTCTATATATATCGACGTAATAAAATGATTAAATTCAACATGCAAATGTTTTACCATGCTACATATGCCAAAGTAACCATTGGACTCTGTACAGAAGAATTGTGATACTCTTGTTTCAGCGAATGTACAATGCACCGCCTGGAGAACTGATATTCAGATAATTAGAATTACTTGACTCAGCACACGGATCGTGGATTGGAGCGCAGCCCTGGGTACTCCCGTCAAAATAGAGAAAAATGCCTGTTTGATGATTGAGATGGGGATATCTTAGTTGAGGACCACATGTTCGAAAATTAAGTTTGTTTGGTTTAATGCCTTGACACACATTGGTAACATTCTTGACAGTTTTGCAGGTGATAAATCCCTCTTTCCAGTTAATAAGATCACCACCATTTGGTTTACAGGAAAACCAGTTGATGATGTTGGGCTTGATGAGAAGCTCAGTACCAATCTCTTTCCACAACGAAAAATCCATGGCTGAATAGGCGGTATCGTTTAAAGGAACTGTTGTCGATATTGGAACCCATGATCTATTGTTTTGAGGTACTGGCCAGTTGGGATAGGGAGTTACAGCGTTCTTGTTTTTTGTGAAATAGGCAAAATTTGTGAAGCGATAACTGTAGACTAGGGTCCAGCCTCCGCCATCGGTGGTCATGTCGCAGTAGACTTGGAAGGGACTGACATCATTTTCAAGCTTGATCCAGTAAATGCCGGATGTAGCATTTGGGCCATCGAGCTGCAATATTCTGTTACACGATGAGGCGGCAAGACTTGGGGAGGATCCTGGAACTATAATGAAATAATTCGAAATAGAAGTCAACAAATTCAGCATAGCATGTGCTCACCCATTTATTTGCACGAAGAAGCATCATCCGAAGCTCAAATTAAAAAGAGGCCGAGTGCTGTTCTTCTGGGATGCCTCGCAGTCGTTCTAATGAAATTATTTAAGAATGTGCAATTGCTAGATTTTAAAATACCGACGTGTACAGCTGAACGCAGCAAAACAGAGGAAGACTATAATGAAACCTACCAGGAGCTTCAGCATAAATGGAATCTGGGTTCAGCACAAATCTCCATGGAAAATGTGCCTTGCGTACGCTATTGTGTTCACATATTTCATTAGCCATGTTGTAGTTCATGCTTCTGCACTTCTGCTCCGCCAAGCACTTCAAGTAGCAAGAGCCAAGGACTTCATTATGTAACACCAAGTATGCAGATGACAGAAGAGCGTAGCCGTACTCGGATGTGATTGGCTGTGAACACTCTTGTGCTGATAAGGTGTAAAGCCTGAGCAGCTGAACCAAGGACACCAGAAGCGTTTGAGGGCACGTGTTTTTCATTCTAGCAACAAAGAGCATAATTGACTATAGCAACTGTGTCTGATATCCATGATAAAGTCCATTTATTCATTTATTCATTCAGTCATTCATACATACAAGCCTAGCTTTCAAAGTGGGGACTTTGTTCTTATACCATCAATGTGCGAACTAGTAGTTTTGATTAATTAAATAAGACTACACGCATATCCGGCTTGCCATATATAGGAGTATCGTTTTAGTGATTAGAGAAAGTACGCAAGAATATGAAGAATTTGAAATTCCCAGAGAAATTTCTACAATTCGAAACAAGACTGTCGTGAGTGAAACAACTGGTAGTAAAGTTAAGATATTTTGTTGATCCGGTTTCAATTACTACCATATGTTTGGGATTCTCGCTTTGAACTCAGAGATGTTTCTATATATATTGTGATCGATCAAAAAATCGTCCTTTTTGCGGGTACAAGTAGGGACATTTCACATTTGTCAATGTGAGATCTAAAAGTCAAGTCACGTTCCCATATTGTTAGTTTAAAAATGCAAAAACAGCGAAGCTGATGTACTTTTGAAGAAAAATATTATACGCATAAGACAAAGAACCAACCAAACAAACAAACAAACAAACAAACTCAATAACCTATTGCGCAAGCTCTATGGAACACATTGGCTACTTATATAAACAGTTATTATTGGGTCGCATTACATCCAAATTTCTAAAAAAAGAAGACCATTTAGACGAAGAGTTGATCAGTAATCCTGTTTAACAGCATGTATACAATTTTGTCTGCGCATGTCTGTGTTTTTGGTTTGAAATTCATTTGCATATCGAATGTAAGAAATTATGTTGACACGGAACATTTGGTTGGCGATCTCGTTCTTCAAAAATTATTTTCGACTACCGAAATACTGAGACAAATGAGACATAAGCAGTCTACCTACCGCTAGCACGTTTCTGTTCTAGACAAAATGCAAATTTATTCATCATCTCAAGTATGTTAAGGTCAGGAATTTTGCTTAAACAGATAAATTGCCTTAACCAAGGTTGCTGAGGAGACAAATCAACGATTTTTTGCCACATAGTATATTTTGATGAATTGAACATTTTGTGATACTTTTTGGGACCCTCAAGGTGTCACGTGATCTATGACGTCATAAATTACCTTTTTCAAAATGGGCCAATGGAGAGAAAAAGAAACGAAACGATATTTGCTGTTCTAGTATTCTACTAATGTGCTCTCTACAAAACTGCCCTCATCGCTGGTCCACCTCTCTTGTTTTAGGAGATATAAGCTAAAATATGAGGTCACGTGACCTGTTTTCCATATTCTCCCCTTATACTTGAGTGGTGGACCAGCGATGAGGGCAGTTTTGTAGAGAACACATTAGTAGAATACTAGAACAGCAAATATCGTTTCGTTTCTTTTTCTCTCCATTGGCCCATTTTGAAAAAGGTAATTTATGACGTCATAGTCATAGTCTTCCTCTGTTTTGCTGCGTGACACCTGGATAGTCACAAAAAATACCTTAAAATGATAAGTTCAATGAAATATCCTATAATGCAAAAAATATTTATGTTTGCTCGTCAGTAATACTATTTAAGGCTATTTAACGTTTACAGGCTATTCTGGCAAGAATTCCTGGCCTTAACATAGTTTCCAACAAGAAGGACAAATCTCTCAAGGATATCCTTGTTAGAGCCAAACTTCCTAATTCTACTGACACAATAAATCACCATCACTTTTGAAAACGGCCAAAGTAGAATGCGTGCTGGCGATACCATTTTATGTAATGTATAAAGAACGAGAGAGTGTGTTTTATCGGATATAAAGATCCGAGCCGTAGGCGAGGATCTTTATACCGATAAAACACGATCTCGAGTTCTTTATACGGCTTAAAAAACTCCAACACATATTAGAGTTGTTCTAAAAAAGAAAATCAAAAATATCTTCATTTATCTTGGAGAAAATCGAGGCTAAAGTGTATGTAAATTAGGACGAATCTTTATCAGATATAAAGACACTCGTCACGGTGGCGATTTTCATTGTGTTTGCCTTATGAATTATTAATGAGTTTTTTAATAACAAGTTACAAACTGTAATTGGAAAACGTAAAATCACTTGTAGATAACAGCCGGAGACAAAATATTAGTAAAACTATTATTGAAAGCGATGGAATAGTGTGAAACACGTCAACAGTTCTGTGACAGAGGAAGGAAACAGGACCAATTAACTACGACAGCTAACAAGATTTCGATATATTTAAGTAGCGTAGAAAATACTCAATTTAAACGAGTACGAAAAATAGAATATTTAACGATTTGCCAATGTAATTAACTTATAAAATTAATTTAATTAACTTAATTATGAAACGGATTGTTCTAAAAAATGGGTTTCTTAATTAGCAAAATGTGGTAGATTATCGTATAATCTATATAATCTGATAATCTAAATAAAAACAGACCTTGACTTCCATCAGGCACATGCATCACGTATATTATTTTAGTAAAATCTTCAGTAGCCTCCTTCGCAAATCCTTCACTGATTGGGTTTTCTGTGGCATCGGGGTCGCTTGGAGGTTCCTTTTGTAATGCCAGAGAAGTGTACAAGTTGCGGTGCCACAACTTGGATAACAACAACTACAGTCTTCTGGCACATTTTAGAATTTTATATTTTATTTTCTTTTTTCTTTTATTTATTATTTATATATTTTATTTTAACAGGACCCCAAGGACAACAGTGTTATACACTGATGGGTTAAATCCTGTATACAATTCGTTATTATTATTATTATTATTATTATTATTATCACAAGCTACTATTCAAAACAAGGATTTAGGCATCGCAAATGTTGATAATCGTTAATTGTTTCTCAAGAGGAATAAGTGCCGGTGGTGCATTTTGTATGATTATATGGAATAATATGGTTATAAATTACGCTGGTGCATCTTCCATTTCATAATATTTTTTATCCTTTCTTTAAACGTTTACATAAACCCTTGTAATCCTTGCTTTTTTCAGATTTGCGAGTTTGGAGATCAGATAAAAGGGGAATTAAAATGGACTAAGTGCTCCTTTTTTAGCATAGTTTTTCTTTTGTATAGACTCCTATTTTCTCTATAAAAATCTTTCACATTCTCGCCTTACATCATAACCTAGCACGAAGTCTACAATGTGGTCCACCAATAACATCAATTATACAAACTCTTCAAGTGTCCCGCAACTGAGCAATTCTGGCCAACTTTTTAACCTCAGGATAAGACTTTATAACCAGGCAACGTCTGCTTCTTCAACAGCATCTCTCTCTGCTGTAATAACGACCAGCTTGTCGTATCCCTTCATTGTCATTTTGAACACATTTATCGTTGTTGCCTTTTACAAGAAGCCAGCCATACGAACACAAGCCAACATTCTTCTTGGAGCCATAGCGGTAACCGATCTTGCAAATGGTGCAGTTTGCTGTCCGCTATTTGTGGCCAAAGAAGTACTTTATCAAATGAAACTTGATCCTAACTGTTACTTGGAGATAGCATTTAACTTGAGCATTTTTACTGTATTAATCTCTGCGCTACAAATTAATCTCCTTAACTGTGAGAGATTTCTTGGGCTAAAGGTTCCTATTTGGCATCGAAATAATGTAACAAAAAAGCGTCTGCTCATTGCTGTTATTCTCTCGTGGTTCATTGGTGCCATCTCAATTATCTTCAAGTTCTTTAGAAGAGAGGGAGAAATCTATATATTTTTAATTTCAATCGCGTCTTCAATTTCTACGATGGTTTTTGCCGTGATGATCTGGCGAGTAATTGCTGAGCGCAACCAAGTCCAAGCTGAATCTCAACAAAACCAGCCGGCAAACCTTACGTTTACCAACGCAGAAAAGAAAGCAGCAAAGCTTGCAACCTATCTTGCTTTGGGATACCTTTTAACGAGAGTTGTACCTTTGATAGCAGTTTCTTGGATGTTTGCCAAACCAGAATTAAGAAATGCAGTAGAAGCGATGTCATACTCCACGTCGTTCATAAATGCTCTTCTGAATCCAATCATCTACGGTGTCTTGAACAGGGACATCAGACAAGCCTGCCTAGACGTAATTACGTGCCAATAATATTAAAACTTTGAAAAAGAGGCTCATTTTGAACAGCAATAATTGACTCATAAAATTTCAATATAAATTTGAAGTCATTATCAAGAAACTGAAAGGGAACGATTTTATTATTACACACTAAAAAACTGTTAACTCGGTCTGCTTTTTATAGTATTTGGTTGCTTTCTCAACTGACCAAAATGGCATTTAATTATAAGATTAAACATGTTATTGTTGAATGCTCCATCCATTCATTCATTCATTCGTCCATCCATCTATCCATCCCACTATCTCCCGCCTTTTGAGAAACTTATATTTAACCAGTTGGAATCTTACATATATCAAGTTTCAATCTGACTTCCGATAACAACACTCTACGCTTACAGCGCTTCTAGAACTAACGAATGAATGGTCTTTTAACATAGAAAGAAATATTGTCGTAGACATGAAAAAGCCTTTGACACCGTTGACCATAATATACTTCTTTCGAAACTAAAGTTCTTTAGTTTTGACCCTAATGCCATGAAGTGCTTTAAGTGGCATACCTGTCCGACAGAACCCAACAGTGTTTCACTAATGGAGGTCTCTCTGATTCGTTACCCATTTCTTATGGTGTACAACAAGCCGTACCATTTTAGGGCCGACACTCTTTCTGTTTTAACAAATTAGAATAGAAATCACTATCGGAGAAAAGACTAGAACAAAAATTTATCATGATGTTCAGAGTCATGAACGGGCAAGCGCCGTCATACCTAACAGTGAAATCTTCCACAGCAACCCAGGCTCTAACATATAACGTGCGTTGTTCTTCTTCCAACCTCCATCAACCTAAAGTGAGGACTGAAGTATATAAAAGGGGTTTCGCATACTCTGATGCAAAACTGTGGAACTCCCCACCTAGTGATCCACTTAGCCATGGACGTTCATTTTCCATTGCTCCATTGATCAGAAATGCTCAGTTTTGCAAGAAAGAAACATGGAAAAGCAAATCATTTAATAATTTTACTGAGGGGGCTATAAAATGTAAAACTTTGAAAATGAATTGCAAGAATTTAATTTTGCTCGAAAAAGTACGACATTCCGGTAAACATGGCTAATTATTCAACGATCGCTAGTCTAAAATTTCCCTATCGAATCCAATTCACACCTGTATATGTAGTTACGTGTTGGTCGTGTTGATAATGACTTCCACTGCTCAGTGTAACTCATATATAAATTTTGCGCCCACAATATAATTCGAAAGTGCGGAGTTCTGGTTCTTGTTTCTGACTTTGACGCGTGATGTTTTCCCGTCTGGAATGCCTTCGCTTTCAATAGTTGAACATAAATTTGAAGGACGAGATCGCTAACCAAATGTTTCATGTCAACATAACATTTCTTTTATTCGATATGCAAATGAATTTCAAACCAAAAACACAGACATGCGCAGACAAATTGTATACATGCTCTGGCGTATACAAATAGGCCACGTTCGAGATATCAAGATTCCTAGCATGATAGCGAGACTCACAGGAGTAAACTGCCGAGTAACCACCAAGCAGAAAGAGAATTAGTGTATTCGATATTGGAAATTATTTATAAATTATTAGAAACTAGTTTTCTGACCCAAAATCACGAATAATGTGTCGCTTTTTATTCTGATTATTAATTAATGACCTATCGATCCAGTGACAGATTATTTGTGATTTTAGGTCAGAAAACTAGTCCTTTTATCTAAGGCAAAGAAAACATCCAACTAGCCCTGTGTTATTCATTTTACGTTTTGAAGCGCGCGTACCATTTGATTGGTTTCTTAATTAATTGTTTTTACTCGACCAACTTGTTTGACAAGAAGCGTGTATCGTTCGAACGAACAACTTACAGGCATTACAAAACAGAAAATTCTTCTAAAGCTATCATTTTGTCAAGACGTTGCTACGCTTGTGAAGGAAAGAATGAAGACAAAAGCGAAAGATCAAGAACTCACAAAAAGCATGATTGATCAGACGAAAAATCGATGCAAAACATTGAACCACGTACTGCGTACTGAAGTGAACTGCTTTCAACTTTTACGACCTATTTGTAAATATTTCATGCCATAATTCTGCCGTAAATAAAAATGGATGAAATCTGACGCACTATATTTAGAAAAATGAAAATAATTGTAGTTAGATGTGAATTCTTCTTCGAGTGTGGATTTTAGCTCCATTCATTAGTATTGTAGTGGTTTAGCCGTTAAGATATGACGGAGTGTCAGAACTTTTTACTTCGCTGTGCTATCGTTAAAGGAAAAATATTACAAAGAAATGCATGCAACACCGTACAATGGTTGACAATTGACGTCCGGTACTTGATACATTTCTACGGAAGCGCTGAGAGGACTTTGGACTTCGGACTTTGGACTTCGGACCTCAAAGTTTATTTGTTGGTCTTCCTGTGTTTCTACATGACCGGCCTGTTGCTGTTTTGATGTCAGCCCGGTTAACAGATAAGAAGATGGAAAGTGAGATGGAGTATAAGTTAAGATTATATAGATGAGATTATGTGATTCTTCGGTTCTGCATCGTGCATTATACGATTGATCCAGTATCAATTATCAATGTCCTTTGGGACTTTTTTTCAATCATTGCCAGATTTAAAGTCGTGAGGGGAATGGGTACAAGTTCCTAAATAAAATACTCACATAATCAAATAGAACACATCGACATTCACACATTCTGAGTTCAAGTGACAGCGGAAAAACAACTAAGCGGCTGTTTTCATTGTTTTTTCATAAACTGATAATGAAGTATGAAAAACAGTAATTGCTACACTAATATTTTACTGGCTTTAGTAAAAACTGTTTACAAAACCTTGTGACGTTACAGTAAAGCTTCGCGGGGATATTTTATACTAAAGCAATGATTGTTCTGTTGATCAAAATGTCACCTCTCACAAAGTAATTATAATATAAAAATTAGGTACTACCTAATAGCGGAGCTCCCATTTCTATGTTCTTGATTCAAATGAATTGGGATTCCTGTGTTAATTGCCCCAATTGTAAAGGTCTTGAAAGATGAAAAAGTTGAAATGAAGATTATGAAAATGAAAATTAAGGCATTTGCTTTGGTTTGTATATACTCTCTCCCTTTGGTCTCCTGTGCATTGTATGGGCTTGTAAGCTTGAAGTGACCTTTATTATAGTATATTTCAATATTCAGATACACTGTCAGATTTCATAATTGACTTTGTAGTGGTTCATAATTCTCAGGAATAGAAAGCAAAAATCTCCAAAACCTTATTTCATTGATACAAATAATTAACCCTTTTCAACATCCTGGATATTGCAGAACTGCATCTCTTGATTTGCTTGTTTTCACTATATTGTGACATCTTGTTTTTTTTTTTGTGGTTTAGTGTTGTTGTTGTTGTTGTTGTTGTTGTTGTTGTTGTTGTTGTTTTGTTTTGTATTTTTAATGACACACTAGGTGAATACTTGTCTCTTCCAGATTACACTGATAATACAATTTAAAGTGATGATAAAAACAGCTACTTGACACAACAAGAAAACAAGGAATTACTGAAGTATTTTCAATTTGCATTTACTAGTAAGGTCTCATATGGGCTCAAGGAGCAACTTCATGCTCAATGGTAAAACAACTCTATTTTGCATGCAAATTCTTTCCTTTTTCCTGTCATTAGTCAATCAGTTTCATTAAATTCCAGACCGTTCCAAACTTGAACTGTATATACACATTATCCGGGTTGAAATGAGTTCAAAATCAATTTTTTATAAATTTTATTATTAAAAGTAGTGCAAAAAGTTCACTGTAAAACAATGTCATTATACATTTAAGTTATTACTTGAGGGTTTGTCTAAACTTAGCCACAGTTCAACGTGCATAAGCGTCTATTTTTTTCAAAGTCATCAGTCCCAAATAAAAGATAAATGATCAAATATAGGTACAACGGACTTTTTGACATCAGATTTTTTTCTCTCAGGGTCTTTACCTTGAAGTGCTTTCCTTGTTGTCTTTCGAAGCGTAGTCCTCAGTCCTTGTTTCACACTCGATGCAGACGATTCTTAATTTTCAACTTTGGCTAGATTTTTAAGCAGCTTTACTGAAGGCATCTTCACGAAACGAAGAATACACAATCCTCAATGACTCATTCCTTATGAGAAGTTTTTTGAAGCTACGAATCCAACTAAAAAGTCGTCCAGTTTTGTAAATGTTCTCTGTGTCCTTCGTCTTTCGAGCAGTTTTTGAAACGACACCGGGCCCGAAAAAAATTCAAACGTACGGTTTTTTTTGCTTTAACTCGTCAAGATTAGCACCGATTAATGATCATGAAAATCGCTAAATTTTTACGAGGTTTTCAGAATGATATTTTTAAGTTTTGCAAGTTTAAAACAGCAAGGAAACTTGTAAATTTTCAGTTTTCAAAGTGTCAGCGCGCGTCAAGTTGGCGCCAAAAAGCAATCAGCCAATCAGCATCGCGATGGGCACGGACGGACGGACGGACGGACGACGGACGGAAGTGACGTATACTCAGCCATGAAAAATCTACTCGATGGTTACCAATTTTCTAAAGTATGGTGATCCGCTCTCACGGGCCTTGGGCCCGCGCAGGAGCTCCGCTATTATATTATATCTCAGGGACTCATGCCCAAAATTTTGATTATCATTTGATATTTTGTTCTTTGTGTCTAAAATGGCTGGTATACAAAATATTGAGCTAAAAACCCCATGGTGTTCTTATAATGAGAGACTATTAAACGTTTGTCAGCCCTGTCCAGTGCAAGTACGTTTACTAGGAGTTTATAGCGGAGCTCCATACACATAGAATAAAAGGCAACAACAAAAAGAGAGAACCACACGCGCTAGAAATTTGTCACACCGTGTGCCCGCTCACTGTTTGCTGTTCTTCCGACTTTGCGCGCTAAAATGTTTTATAACATTTTACGCCTCATGTAACTCTTACGCTTCTCTTTTGCTTAGCAGCCTCCCGCGTGCATCCATAACTCAATGGACGCACGCTGAGTGTTGACCATTTCTTCATAAAAATACAAATATTTTGACCGCACGCCTACTCACTACAAGCAACAGCTGAAAACGGCTAAACTAGACCGCTTACCGTCTCCAAGATAATCTTTTCTCCAATTTAAATTAATATTTTTTTATTTTGTATACTCAGAGAAAATTGCTATCACAACAAAGGATCAGAGCAAGTATAATTCGATTATTCCGAAACCAAGCTGCAGTAATCACGAAAAATAGGGTGAGATTTTTTGTTTATTTTCATTTAAGAATATGGAAATCATATGGCTCTATAAGCTAACAAAGATTTCCTCATACGGGTGCCAACTCAAATTCCATTTATAGTTGAAGTGTATATACAAAATATTTCAGACATTTAGGAAACAAACAATATCATTCCTGAAACTGCAGTTTAGGAAGCTTCTTGGGGACATTTTGGCCTTTATTTTTTAGTGGAGCTCCAAAGATTTTAGTTCAAATTCATTGTCAGAGATTTTACCGAAGGCATTATAATACTAAAATGATAAATCGCCAATTAACATGAAAATTACATCTGGGCGAAACTGAGTTATTAAGAGGGTTATTATGAATACGTGTTTAATCAATGAGTCGTAGGGACGGACGGACAGTTTTATAATCTGAGTCAATTGAAGCTCACAGTCGAATCACTTGGCAACACGGCCAAACATGTCCTTTCCATTCAGCCAAAAAGCACTGCTTGCATACATTGAAATTCTTTGCAAAGGTGCCTGTTGCGGCTATATAGCAAGCATTGTTTTCTAAACTCCACGATGGCGAAGTCAACCGAATGTTTCAAAATCTTTACTCAGGGGCTCACGCTTAGCGGTCTAGAGACAACGCCATGCTCAAAAATTAAGTTTTTTAGTAGTATAGTCGAGAAGGACAAAGTTTATTTAGTTACATGATAACCTTAGAAAAACTCATAAGTATGAAAATGCATAAAACGGTCTATGAATATGCAAGAATAGCTTTAATTACATACCTTTAGAGAGAGTATTCCTCTTAGGGAAGAGAGGTCTCAATTCATATGGGACGTCTGGTAGAGTTCGTTAGCTTCAGTGAAATACAACACCACAAAAGATGGACTAGTAAAATAACGTTGGCAAATTATATTAACAAACACGTGCAAGGCTATGAATGGTTGAAAGAAACAGCACAGAAACTTAGTGACGAGCATGTGGAATCAATAATCACTAAAACTGAAATAATAATACATAAAAAAAAACTGAAATAATAATACATACCAATAGTCGACGATAAAACGTAAAAGTTGAATAACCTAATAAATATTAGACACTAAGCGAAAGTAATGAGAATTGGCTGATAGGCAGGTGGAGTTATCCAGGTTTTCACCTTTGTGGGTGGTATCTTGCTAATTAAGAGGATAATTAACAATTATTCATCGAAATAGAGTCGTAGATGGGTTTTACAACAGAAAGTTCATTGAAAGTTTGTAATTAATTCTGAAATTTATCTACAAGAAATAAGTTTTAAAATTCAAGTAGAATCAATTACACTAGTCAGGAGATTTGCCACTCAGGACAGGAGTTTTTTGAAAATGTATATATAAGATTGGAGTTTTCAAGACTAAAAATTCAATCCAGCTCCATGAAGTGAAAATACCAGTTCCTCTCTTTAGCGTACAGCATACAATCTTTTTTTTTTGGATTCACACCATGAAACATTTTAGATCATTTTTTGTAGCATGGAGTAAAATCATGATTTCCCCCTCATTTAGAGTAAATAATTGTGGAGCCATGTATTAATTATGAGCTGATGGCCTAGTAATGCAGGAACCAATCGGCAGAGCCCGCGATTGTTCATATCCAGTGGACATTATGACTTCCCGCCGATCTAAGTATGTCATCATAAATTAGCGTTTTACCCCCCGCAAACCCCCTCTCCAGAATGGGTTTGCGGTGGGTGTTTATGCAAATTTCTATTACGTTGCCATACAACAAACAAATAAAGATTCGGAAACAACTCTGGTAATGAGCTTTTATCATGTAATTCCAAAAGTCACAGCACAGAAATGTAATTACCATAGCTGGAAAGAGCATGTCAAAATTAGTAAAACTGTGAAGTTTGAATGAAGTAACTTTCAAACTCACAAAAATATGAATTTTCCAAAATCGAAATTTTGTATGAAAACATTCGCTGGTAGGCAAGTGATGCCTACCAGCAAAGGTTTTCTTACAAATTTACACTTTTCAAAAATTCATATTCTCGCGAGTTTTGGATTTGATTCCTCCAAACTTCACTGTCTTGCTAATTTTAACATGCTCTTTCCAGCTATGGTAATTCTTTTTCTGTTTTATTACGAATTTAAAAATACCTGATAAAAGCTCATTGTAATGAGATGCATAATTATAGTATGAGTGCGCATGCGCGCGTGTGTGTGTTCCGCGTGGTGAGAGAGTAATATACTTAAAATCGAGTCGTACATGAGCTCATAGCCGACGCCGAGTCGGCTATTAGCCATGGACGACGAGATTGAGTGGAATAATTGTTTTATTATATCCACATCCACTGGATTCTGAGAAAAATATATATAATTTTAATTATTTTCAAGTTTAAAAAATATTAATGGAAAAATAATTGTTAAAGGTTACTTCCGGTTTTCGAGGACGTGACAAATCATACGAAACAATAATCAAGCCGTAAAATAGTTTCAAGCAGCTATCGAACTCAGTTTTGGACATCTCGGTGATATATTTGTCCAATTTATTTGAGCTCTGGAACCAGTCTACAACAAAAAATGTCACAAAAGGTCACAAAAAGTGTCTATAATTAGCCGACATGAGGACTGTAAACAAACCGGCAAATAGCGACAGAGACAGTAGATTTTGGGTAAAAATCTGTATTAATAATCATTGAAAAATAAAAAATGTACTTACCATCAAATACTTTTACCCCAAACTTTGTTGCTTTCCCCCCTCCCCCCCCCCCCCTCCCCCTTTTTTTTTGTATTTTTTGGAGTTTTGTTTCCTAGTAAAGATTTTATTTCGTCCTCAGTTAGTTCGGCAAAGCGCTCCGCCATTTTGATGTTCTCTACTCACGGGATATGAGCTGATAGCCTAGTAGTAGAGGAACCAATCAAAGCGCGCGATTGTTCATATCCAGTGGATGTGGATATAATAAAAAGTATTATACAGCACACAGTTTGTAAACAGTATTTTCCTCAGAATAAATCAGTACAAGACCACTAGCTCGAGACTATTACATGGTATCAGGAGTAAACCAAAATGGCTGTCAGTGGAGTGGAACACCGAAAATGGAATGGAGTGGCGAAAATCTTCGTGAGAACTGGAGACGTTTCAAGCAACATGCCGAGCTCATGTTCACAGGCCCACTAAAGAGTCGATCAGAAGCAGAAAAATGCAGCTATCTTCTCATCTGGAGCGGCCAGAAAGAACGCATGTGTTACGGAACTACTCCGGGATCACTTTGACGGCAATATCAAATCATACCTTTTGTTTGAAATCCTAGTATTTAAAAGCACCTGAGATAATTTTACAAAGTTTCACTCCACAAACAACTATGCAACGACCAGCAAGCAACTTATACACTCGACTGACCTACAAAGCTTATTACACCAATATTTCTAGTAGCAGGTAGAGCCATAACCCAAACAAGACTCACGTTACACTGTCAGGCATATCCAATCAAGGTGTACACCAGAATCTTCAGATCTGGACTGGCCAATAAAACTTTCTTGCACAACCTTGATCATGGAGTTTCATTTGTACTATGGACTCTACTTTCTAAATGTCAATCTTGCTTGAATTTCAATCACACCTTATAACTGCGTCATAATGTAAAAACTGGAGTATATACTAAGATTCTTTCACACATTACCGTACTAAACCTACAAAACCATTTGGTAAAGGCTTGGGACTATTCCGAATCTACAAATCTAGAATTGAGATGGAATATAAAATCTAGGATAATTGCTTAGGCTAGCACATTTTTGTGCAGTTGGTCCTGCCCCTGCGAGGTCCAACAACTAGCCATAACAAAATTGTCATAAATATCTACGTCACAAAAAGTCCCTTGCCAAACTTATTAATAGACTACAAAATCACTGAGAGTATGAAATGCATGGAAAAGTGTCGCGTAACACATGGCGAGATATATCAGAAGAAGACGACAAGGTAAATCAGAGACAAGACCTCATCGCGAAGTACTCAGAGTGTTTCAACAGAATTGGAAAATTCCAGGGTGATTACCACATCACTCTAGACCCGTCAGTACCACCCGTGGTTCACCCTCCAAGGAAAGTACCAATCAGCTTAAAGGACGAAATCAAGAGAGAATTAGATGACATAGTAAAGAACGACATCATAAATATAGCCAAGATTCATGAACTAAGGTGAGCGCACTGCCTGGGTTAACAGCTTAGTGTACAGAAGGAAGTCCAACGGCAAGTTGCGTCTATTTCTTGACCCAAAAGATCTGAACGCAGCAATGAAGAGAGAGCATCACGTAACATCAACATTAGAAGAATTACTAGCTACCAAAGCTGAGCGGCACTGAAGTATTCTCCATAGTCGACGCGAAATGCGGCTACTGGAATGTGGTTTTGGATCAGGAATCCAGTTACCTCACGACGTTCAATTCACCCTACGGACGCTACCGTTTCTAGCGTATGCCCTTTGGACTGAAAATGTCGCAAGATAGTTTTCAAACAAGAATCTACCAGACGTTCGAAGGCTGCAGCGGTGTAATAGGCATCGCAGATGATATTGTAGTCTATGGTAACTCAGAAAAAGAGCACGACGCCAACATACATGGCATGATCAACCATTGTAAGCAGACCGGCCTCAAGCTTAATCCTGAAAAGTACTTTGTCAAACAAGACAAAATCAAGTTCTACGGAATAATCTGCAGTAAAAACGGCATCCAACCGGATCCCAGCAAAGTTTCAACTCTCGAACAGATGGGATCTCCAACCAGCAAACAAGAAGTCCAAACGTTCTTAAGCATGGCCAACTACAGGGCTCCATTTATACCAAAATTGAGTACACTCACGGCACCACTGCGAGAGTTGGTAACAGAGAAAACATCGTTCTGCTGGAAGTTACGTACCAAGAAGCCCTAGACGAAGTTAAAGACTCCATAAGCAACGAAGTCACGCTGACGTACTTTGATCCCAAGAAACCAACAGTCCTCCAAGTCGACGCGTCATTAAAGGGACTAGGTGCAACCTTACTTCAAGACAACAAACCGGTTGCTTTTGCGAGCAAAGCCTGAACAGGTGTAGAAAAACGCTATGCTAATATTGAGAGAGAGCTGCTAGCTGTTGTGTATGCATGGCTGCGAGAGATGTCATACATGTCTATTTGTTGGGAGTTTTCTACAATATTGTACATGTTTTTGGTGTGTCAATTTTCAGGCAATGAGGACAACGAAGATGAAGAGTCATGCAGCGAGACGTTTTAGTTTTTCCAATGAAACACGGCAGATATTATAAATAGTAATACGTTTATATAATTATCGTAAAAACGTTGAAATTTTATAGATAACTTGCATGGAATAAAAACTTTTTAAAAATAATTTCTGAGTCACAAATATAAGTATGGTTTCTACGTTGTAGTTTCTGCGTTCCGTAAGGAAAACAGGCATCTCAAGATTGTTGGATGAAAACGCTCACGAAAACTTCGTCGCGCAATGCACAGTGGCCACAAGAACACAGAGAGTTTTATACACTCTTATATATCGGCAGGAGACAAGCAACAGAAGAATATGTCCATGATCCTTGGCAGACTTCCATAGAGATATTCAGACTACAAGCAGTTTAAACAACCTTGTCCAGCCAACTACTGCCAATAATTCGCTGGAAATATGTCCTGTGTTGTAAATCAAGCCACCATTAGCACTACGACTTCAGCCGTCAAATCTAAGAATTCCTCATTCTTTGCTGATGTTTACAGTGTTGAAGGATGCAGTTTTCAGGTCTTCAGTGGATGTTCATATCCATGAGAAACGGCGTCGTTGTATAATTAGACGAATAAAAACTTCGTTTTTTCCAACAGAATTTTGCTTTTACCTGATTTTCGGGAAAAAAGAAAATTGCACCAACGAAAGTGCTTCACATTTGTAAGAATTCAGTTCAAATAAAATGTCAATTTTTGTGCTGAAATTCGGTTGATTTTTGATTCTCTCAGTTCACTGGGTGATTTACATTTTGCGATCCTATGGCGGGAAAACGGCGCGCGTGGACCGGAAACAAAATCACCAAATACCTACCGTGGGTACCAGAGGCCAATCTCTCTCGGGCCTCTGGTACCCGGGGTAACAAATACCGGAAATAGGGAATAAAACTAAAAAGTCATATAATAAACGGTTTATTAACCTCGCTACCCTCGGTCCGTAGAGCAGCGATAGTCTTGTTTCAACGAATGTAAAAGAAAGAGTCACTTGAACTCAGATTCTATTTAATCGTCTATATATCGACGTAATAAAATGATTAAATTCAACATGCAAATGTTTTACCATGCTACATATGCCAACCATTGGACTCTGTAAAGAAGAGCTGCGATAGTCTTGTTTCAACGAATGTAAAAGAGTCACTTGAACTCAGATTCTATTTAATCGTCTATATATCGACGTAATAAAATGATTAAATTCAACATGCAAATGTTTTACCATGCTACATATGCCAACCATTGGACTCTGTAAAGAAGAGTTTAGATACTCTTGTTTCAACGAATGTACAATGCACCACCTGGAGAACTGATATTCTTCAGATAATCAGAATCACTTGACCCACCACATGAATCGTGGACTGGATGGCAACCCTCGGCATTTCCGTCAAAAGTGAGAATAACGTCGCTTTCATGATGATGGACATATCTTAGTTGAGGACCACATGTTCGAATATTAAGTTTGTTTGGTTTAATGCCCTGACACACAGTGGTAACATTCTTGACAGTATTGCAGATGATAGGTCCCTCTTTCCAGTTAATAAGGTCGCCACGATTTGGTTTACAGGAAAACCAGTTGATGATGTTGGGCTTGACAAGAAACTCTGTACCAATCTCTTTCCACAACGCAAAATCCATGGCTGAATAGGCGGTATCGTTCAAAGGAACTGTTGTCGATATTGGAACCCATGATCTATTGTTTTGAGGTACTGGCCAGTTGGGATAGGGAGTTACAGCGTTCTTGCTTTTGTTGAAATCGGCAAAATTTGTGAAGCGATAACTGTAGACTAGGGTCCAGCCTCCGCCATCGGTGATCATGTCGCAGTAGACTTGGAAGGGACTGGCATCATTTTGAAGCTTGATCCAGTAAATGCCGGATGTAGCATTTGGGCCATCGAGCTGCAATATTCTGTTACACGATGAGGCGGCAAAACTTGGGGAGGATCCTGGAACTATAATGAAATAATTCGAAATAGAAGTCAACAAATTCAGCATAGCATGTGCTCACCCATTTATTTGCACGAAGAAGCATCATCCGAAGCTCAAATTAAAAAGAGGCCAAGTGCTGTTCTTGTGGGATGCCTCGCAGTCGCTCTAATGAAATTATTTAAGAATGTGCAATTGCTAGATTTTAAAATACGGACGTGTACAGCTGAGCGCAGCAAAATAGAGAAAGACTATAATGAAACCTACCAGGAGCTTCAGCATAAATGGAATCTGGGTTCAGCACAAATCTCCATGGAAAATGTGCCTTGCGTACGCTATTGTGTTCACATATTTCATTAGCCATGTTGTAGTTCATGCTTCTGCACTTCTGCTCCACCAAGCACTTCAAGTAGCAAGAGCCAAGGACTTCATTAGGTAACACCAAGTATGCAGATGACAGAAGAGCGTAGCCGTACTCGGATGTGATTGGCTGTGAACAATCTTGTGCTGATGAGATGTAAAGCCTGAGCAGCTGAACCAAGGACACCAGAAGCGTTTGAGGGCACGTGTTTTTCATTCTAGCAACAAAGAGCATAATTGACGTTAGCAACTGTGTCTGATATTCATGATCAAGTCCATTTATTCATTTATTTATTCATTCATTCATTCATTCATTCATTCATTCATTCATTCATTCATTCATTCATCCATCCATTCATTCATCCATCCATCTATCCGTCCGTCCGACCATCCATCCATCCATTCATTCGTCCATCCATCCATCAGTCTAACTATCTCCCGCGTTTTTGAGAAAGTTATCTTTAACCAGTTGGAATCTTACATATCAAAACATGATCTGTACAATCTGACTTCTAGAACTAACGAATTAATATTCTTTTAACATGGATAGAAAAATTGTCAACGGTGTCATTTTCGTAGACCTAAAAAAGCCTTTGACACCGTTGACCATAATAAACTACTTCTTCCGAAACTAAAGTTCTATACTTTTGACCCAAATGCTATGAACTTAAGTCATACCTGTCCGACAGAACCCAACAAAATTTCACTAATGGAGTTCTCCCTGATTCGTTACCGATTTCTTATGGTGTACAACAAGCCGTACCATTTTAGGGCCGACACTATTTCTGTTTTACATAAATGATCTTCCAACTTGCGTAGATTTCAGGAACACAAGGCTTTATATTATGCCAATGATACAAGCTTAACGTTCTCGGATGCTGAGATATCTAGCTTCAGTTAAACAAAAATATCGATTTGTGAAATATTACCACCTGACTTTGTGCAAGTAAATTAACACTAAATGCCCTCAAGTCAGAATTCATGTTAATTGGAACAATGCAACGCCCTTCCACCTATATATGAAACCGCTGACTTTCCACTGTGTGTAGATGGTGTCGACTTAAAGAGAACAACTAATAACAAATGCCTTGGTATACAAATTGACGAAAATCTGACTTGGGGCCGCATATCGAATATATCAAAAATAAAATTTCTTGTAATTTAGCAATCTTAAGGGAAACTAAACCTACTCTTAAACAAGACTGTCTAATCACGACCTATAAATTAATAGTCGAACCATACTTCGATTATTGTTGTCTTGTCTGCATGGGATGGTATAAACGAGACGCTAACCAATAAATTACAAAGTAAAACTTAGCTAAACTTCAAAACTGCGCAGCTCGAATTATAACAGGCACTCCATATCAAAGTGTCTCTAACCAACACATTTTTAGCAAATTAGAATGGAAACCATTACCGGAGAAAAGACTAGAACAAAAAGCTATCATGGTGTTCAAAGTCATGAACGGGCAAGCTGGCGCCATCATACCTAACGTAACTGAAATCTTCCGCAACAACCCAGGCTTTAGCAAATATAACGTGCGTTGTTCTTCAGCCAACTTCCAACGACCTTAAGTGAGGACTGAAGTGTACAAAGGAGTTTCGCATACTAGTACTCTTGTGCAAATCTATGGAACTCGCTACCTGGTTCGCTTAGGCTTGAACGTTCATTGTCCATTATTTCATTGACCAAAAAGCTCAGTTTTGCAAGAACGAAACGTGAAAAAAGCGAAATATTCAATAATTTTTACTGGGGAGTGCTGTCTAAGATGTAAAATTTGAAAATGAATTGCAAAAATTTGACGGGATTTAGTACATTCCGGTGAACATGGCTAATTATTAAACGATCGCTGAAGTCTAAAATACCCTTATCGGATCCAATTCACACAGTAACGTGTTGGTAATGACTTCAATTGCTTAATGTACCTGATATATAAATTTTTCGCCCACAATATAACTTGAAAGTGCGGAGTTCTGGTTCTTGTTTCTGACTTTATACTGACTTTTACGCGTGATATTTTCCCATCGGGAGTGCCTTCGATATAAATAGTTATTCTGCACAGCGCAATAGCGGTAGGTAGACTGCTTATGCATAAGCTCTTCAGCCAATCTCAAGTTCTATTTGGGACCGAAATTCCCTGATCCAGAGCTTTTTTTAAGAAGTTATTTAGAAGTATACTTAGATGCTTTTCAAAATGTAGATTTTCAGCGATTTGGCTAGATACCTCTTCGTACAATTATATTGTGTGACCAAGTAGGTTGATCATAGTCCTTGATAACTTGGTTTTCTGCAATTGCAACATCCCTAGTGCTTCATGCGGATGGCCCTGGGAACGAAGTTGGGATTCCTGTGGCTATAACAAGCTATAAGATGGCTGACTCTTAGTTCAAGTGACTAGCGGAAAAACAGCCAAGCAGCTGTTTTCATTGTTTTTTCATAAACTGATAATGAAGTATGAAAAACAGTAATATTAATAATAATGTTTAAGGAGGATACCAACTTCAGCGGTAAAGGTGATTTACAGAAGGGTCCTAACATAAAGAAAGAAAGAAAGAAAGAAAGAAAGTTGCAGCCTCACGTATAGTGATTGCTACACTAATATTTTTAATTACTGGCTTTAGTAAAAACTGTTTACAAAACCTTGTGGCGTTACAGTAAAGCTTCGCGGGGATATTTACTAAAACAATGATTTTTCTGCTGATCAAAATGTCACCTCTGCCAAAGTAAAGGACATTATATCTCAGGAACGCCTGTACCAAATTTTGGTATTATTTGATATTTTGTTCTTTGTGTCTAAAACGGCTTGTATACACAATTTTGAGCTTAAAAACCTATGTTGTCCTTATAATGAGAGGCTATTAAACGTTTGTCAGCCCTGTCCAGTGCAAGTACGTTTACTACTACTACGTGGATGGCATGGTTGGCTGAGCGGTTAGAGCGCTGGCCTTTCACTGCTGTGGTCCGGGTTCGAGTCCCAGCTCGAGCGCGTGGATCATATGTGAATTGAGTTTGTTTGATGTGTTGTTCTCTACCTTGCTATGAGTGTTTTTCTCCGGGTTCTCCGGTTTTTCCTCCCTCAGCAAAAATCAACATGTGAGTCGAGTGATTATTTGCAAAATACTTAAGGTAGTTCGGGATTCATGAATTTTTACGATAAACTTGCCTTTAAAATTCCTACAAAGAAAGAGACGCATAGGAGGAAATAAAATGTAAAATAAAAATGGGGGGTCACCGAAGTCAATCTTGAGATATGAGGGGGGAGATGTGGGGTATTTGGGGATCTTTTTACGAAAAATGGCCTCGCGATATCCGGTCAAATTATAAGAATTTTGGAACAAGCAAATGTATTTAAAAGCAAGCAAACTTAACACTTGGAACTAATTTGTTGCCGAACAAGAAGCGAAAGATCAACAATAATATGCGAAAAATGGCCTTCCAGAATACACGTTTTTGGAGGATCAGACAGAAAAATGATAAATTTACTCAAAATCGAAACGATAGAAGTATTCTTTTTTTCTTTATACGAAAAGTTTATAAAATTGTGAGCATAAATCATTCATAAAATCAGGGGGTGGTCACCGTATTGTTTAAAGAGTTAGAGAAGAACAAAGGGTAAAAAATCTTCGAAAACGAATACAAAAAATCAGCCATTGTAGCGTTGTTCTCTGCTCCTACTTTACACATGTTTTGATAAATTTGTTTGCAGAATCTGGTCGATAAAATACTATTTTTCTTCACCAAAAAACGAATTTCTTCCGTTTTTCAATCGCTGACGCGCTAGTGCCCAGACTTCCCACGGACAAAAAGTAATAAAAGTAATAAAAAAGTAATAAAAGTGCGCGCGCGAGTTGTGCAGTAGCAAGGGCCCTGAATTACCTTAATGCAGAGGTAGTGTGTGAAAGAGTACAGTGTTCCCCAATTAGTGCGCAAGCGATAGAAGACTTGGACACTTAAATAAACAGCTTTTTAAAGCGGAGCTCCATAGAATAAAGGCAAAAACAAAAAGAGAGAACCACGCGCGCTAAAAATTTGTCGCACTGTGTGCCTGCTCACTGTTTGATGTTCGTCCGACTTTTGCGCGCTAAAATGTTTAAAAATACGAATACTTTGACCGCACCCTTACTCGCTACCAGCACCAGCTGAAAATGGCTAAACCAGACCGCTTACCGTCTCCAAGATAAACTTTTCTCCAGTGTAAATAAATGTTTTTTTGTTTTGTATGCTCAAAGAAAATTGCCATCACAAAAAAGGGCTAAAGCAAACTGTAATTCGATTATTCTGAAACCAAGCTGCAGTAATCACGAAAAATAGGGTGAGACTTTTGTATATTTTCATTTAAGAATATGAAAATTATATGGCTCTATAAGCTTAACAAAGATTTCCTCATACGGGTGCCAACTCCGTCAAATTGTATTTACAATTTCAGAAATTTGGGAAACAAACAATACAATACCTGAAACTGCAGTTTAGGAAGCTTCTTTGGGACATTTTGGCCTTTATTTCTTCGTAGAGCTCCAAAGAATTTAGTTCAAATTCATTGTCAGAGGTTTTACCGAAGGCATTATAGTACCAACATGATGGTGAATTGCCAGTTAACATGAAAATTACATCTGGGTGAAAGTGTTTATGAATATGTGTTTAATCAAAGAATCGTAGGGGCTGTTTGACGGACAGTTTTGTGATCTGAGTCAGTTGAAGTTCGCAGCCGAATCACTTAGGAACACAACCAAACATGTCTTTTCTATTCAGCCAAAAAGCGCTGCTTGCATACATTGGAATTCTTTGCAGATGTGCCTGTTGTGGCCAGCAAGGCATTGTTTTTTAAACTCCACGATCGCGAAGTCAACTGAATGTGCCAAAAGTTTTACTCAGAGGCTCACGCTTAGCGGTCTAGAGACAACGCCATGCTCAAAAATTGAGGTTTTTTGTATTTATAGTCGAGAAGGACAAAGTTTATTTAGTTAAATGATAACCTTAGACAAGCTCATAAGTATAAATTTGCATAAAACGGTCTAATATGCAAGAATAGCTTTAATTACATACCTTTAGAGAGAGTATTTCTCTTAGGGAAGAGAGGTCTCAGTTCATATAGGACGTCTGGTACAGTTCGTTAGCTTCAATGAACTACAACACCACAAAAGATGGACTAGTCAGATAACGTTGGCAAATTATATTAACAAACACGTGCAGACCTATGAATGGTTGAAAGAATGGACGATTAAAAAGTGGCACAGAAACTTAGTGATGAGCATGTAAAATCAATAATCACTAAAACTGAAATAATATCACATACCAATAGTCGATAAAACTTAAAGGTTGAATAACCTTAGAAATATTAGACACTAAGCGAAAGTAATGAGAAATGGCTGATGAGCAGGTGGAGTTATCCAGGATTCCACCTTTGTGGGTGGTATCTTGCTAATTAAGAGGATAATTAACAATTATTCCTCGAAATGGAGTCGTAGATGGGTTTTACAACAGAAAGTTCATTGAAAGTTTGTAATTTATTCTGAAATTTATCTACAAGAAATAAGTTTTAAAATTCAAGTAGAATCAATTACACTAGTCAGGAGATTTGCCACTCAGGACAGGAGTTTTTTGAAAATGAATATATAAGATTGGAGTTTTCAAGACTAAAAATTCAATCCAGCTCCATGAAGTGAAAATACCAGTTCCTCACTTAGCATACAATCTTTTTTTTTAATTTCACACCATGAAACATTCGTAGGTCATTTTTGTAGCTTGGAGTAAAAACATGATTTTTTCCCCTCTTTTTAAAGTAAATTGTGGAGCCATGTATTAATTATGAGCTGATGGCCTAGTAATACAGGAACCAATCAAAGCGCGCGATTGCTCATATCCAGTGGATGTTGAAATAACAACATGGTCCACATCTAATGTAATATAATATATATAATAATACTACGACAGAGCTCGACATTTCCTTTGCAAATACTTTTCTACTGGAAAGCAATTTGTTTGGTATCACAATTCTGATATGGACGATGATGAGTTTAGAATTTTAATATTTTTTTTGTAAATTATATACCCCCAGTATGATAAAAGTCACATTACTAATAAGTATTAATTCATGAAACATTAAGTTGCTTGTTTTTTAATTATCCATTTTTCGGCTAATAAAGCCACACTTCAGAAAAAGGCTTGTATAAGTGCCCTTAAACTAGTCCTATTTTACCCTTGAACGACTAGATCATCAGGGATGACTTGCTACTAGGAGCGAACAACTAGGACCAGGACTCCTAATTTGATCAAGTTTTTGTTTCCTCAGATCTGGTTATTTTCAGATTCATATTTCTCGCATTCAAGCATGTACTGATTGTCTAAGCCACATTACTTGGTCGTATCAAAGAATGGGTTTCCATCAACTAATTGCACTTTCTGTTTTAAGATTGAAACAAACAATAAGGGGGATTCTTTGAGACGGCAGGAAAGGCGTTATAAATATAGATGGATGGGGAAAACGATAACCCCGCAGAGAAATGCGAATTGTCGCTCTTAGTAATGGGGTCTTGTAATCAAGGAATGTTGTATCAACAACGTATTCATTAACGGTAAAACTTTTGCATACAAAATATGCTACTATACAAAACAAAGAGCGAGTTAAACGAAAATACGATCTCATCAACGCAGAAAAAAACTTAATATGCGCGCATTTGTTTTTCGTTGATTTCGTTGTTGTTAATGGAGCTCCACGCTCATAGACTGAAATCAACAAAGAGAAAAACCAATGGGAAACAACGCTCACTAGAGTGGATTTCGTATGACTTTGAAAAACTACGGCACGGTCACGGCACGGCACGGCCACGGCACGGAACTTCGCCTGCTGATTTCTTCGCAAATTTGTAAAGAAATCAGCAGGAGAGGTTCCGTACCGTGGCCGTGCCGTGCCGTGACCGTGCTGTAGTTTTTCAAAGTCATACGAAATCCACTCTAATTGTTACACTGTGTGTCCCTCCTCGCGTTTCGTCAGCCTTTTGCGCGCGCGCGCGTTAAATGTATAAAATACGAGGGCAGAGAACTCAATCACTAGCAGCATAGCCAAAGGAATCTGATTTGTAGTTTAAACCTTGAATATGAATAAACAGAAAAAATGTGGATTACTCGTTCCAGATGTTTTAAATACAAGCCGGCATAATGAACTTATGCTAGACGTACGGGCTACCGTGCCTTTTCGACAGAATACGTAAAGTACTTAGCCATCCAATCTAAATTGAAAGTACAAGACTTTCCGACGAGGCAAAACTCCCACTTCTCTCGCTCAACTATAATCGGTATCGGATCTGATTCAGACTGATACCGAAAGAATAATTTATGAGCTCCGACTAGGGGGTCTTGATTATATACAGCATATAAAAAGCTGCGTACAGAGAAACACTTAATAAGTATATTCTGTAATTTATAGCGGTTGTCAATAAAACGCGAACTTCTATAGTTACTGGCTCTCGTTCGAAAACTGAGTTTTTATGGACGTCAATCAAAAATCTTGTTCGTGACATTCTGATGATAAAGCATAAAATCAGACAGGTCTGGGTTCTGAAAGTCCGATTCTGAGCACAAATCCTTCGAAACCATTTATTTTAACACTGAACTAAGGCTAATTAGTTCTAATTAGCTAATTACCTTTTAGGAACCGGCCAGAATGCAGTTAATTGAAATACAAAATGTCAAGGAAACGCTTTTGTTTGGCCCAAATTAAACGAAACCCCAGAGCAGTTTTTTCAATGACAGAGAAACCGTTAGAGGGCGTGTGTGAATGAGGATTGAGAAAATAATTAAAAACTGACTATGATGCTCTTTGCTAAAACCACATAGAGAATACTGTAAGTAATTTGTATGATGAAGGCCCATAGTCGAATTTGTATCAGTAAGTAATTAGTAAGCTTGATTTTTTTTTAATCAAAGGAGGTCGATACATGCCATTCTTTTCGACAAGGAGTTTATTTATTTCTTTTCTTTTCTTTTATTATCATTTTTAATTGAAGCTTAAATATTTCCATCAATTTCCATCGTGAACGAGAATGTTACTGTTTGCCTTTAATTTTTTTTTTAATTCATTACTTCTAATAAGTCGAGAACAGACTGAAACAGACAGATCAGAAGCCGTATACAATCGTCGATATATAAAAAATTAACTTTTACAAAACCCCACCCGGATCATGTATCTTAAGTGTTTAAGCTTTCATTTGATATATATTTTATCAGTCAGGCCGGTGAAAAAACCCTCCGTCACTTTAACAATATGTTTGGAGGACTATCCTTTGGTACACTTACTGTATGTTTCGAACTTTGAGCCCATGGTCTACTATTGTTTTGTGCGGTAAATCAATTAATTTATGCGCTAACGAGAAAAACCCCACAATGTCTTGAATACATAAATAAATTACGAAGATTTTGGTGTATTTTTTGTCAGGATACATGATGATTTAGCCCGTCATTTTCGAGGTTTTGATCGAGAAGCCAAATATGCTTTCGCATAGCTCAGATACACGTCAGATAGATATCTCAGTTTATTGTTTACGACATTCTACATGAATTTCCAAAAAAGGAAGTCTCCATACGGCAAAGATTGAGATAGTACATAGGAAAATAAATACAGCCCGACATTATTCTTCGATTTGGCTGTGCCCAAGTAAATCTTTTTATCAAGACTCTTAACAGCTCATTGATTCTTCATATGGTACCGTATTTCTACTCTGAACGAGTAAATAAATAACAATCTGTACATGGCTTTATTTCAGTTCATGCTATGACTATGCTACGGGTTTTGGCTTTGATTTACTTAAACATATTTTTTGTTGTTATATATATATATAGCTAATCGCTGTCGGCGTAAAATATAGCAAATCTTCGTTTTGGCATTTGTTATGTGTAGTTCGTTCACCGTTATTTTTTATACCTTTTTATACCTTTCTGTGCACTGTTTACGCACTTATATTTTATCTTCATTCGCGCGCCAGCTTGTTTGGTAAGTACTTGGTGTATGCAACAGTAAGTATATATAATATATACAATAGTATATCATTAAAAACCCAATTCTGGGTTTCCCAGGTGAACGGTGAGCGCGGCGCGCAAAGCAGGATTGGACAAAATGACCGGCCCTGGTTCCCAGGTCCTTTTTTCCCTTGATGAACAAGCAAAATTTCAGAAAAATTATTTCTGAAAGCTTTTAATCACATAATTTAGCAAAAGAGTTTGAAAGAAGTCTCCCTTGAATTTTTGACTGCTCCTGTCCCTTTGCCATCGTTTTATCAGCGATCAAAACTGTGTCACGCAATACCGTCACGATATTTTGAAGGAGCTAAGAACTTATCATTCTGCGAAAATATTCCACTCCTAAAGCGAGTATGTAAGCACATTTCATCGCTATTATCTTTGTTACGAAACTTATTTTGACTCGAAATCTTGCCTTTTTTTATTTGGTGACAATACTTGAATTCTATTTTAGGCTAAAATGCAATAAAATCATAACTTTACGTGATTGACCGAGTTGACCGAGGCGAGCGTGTTGATAGTGCGAGCCTCCCCCAAAAAATCAGTTTACAAACAGAATATCGTGCTTTACAGCAGTATAAATAAGGGCTATGATTTTAAAAATGTGTTTTTTTTCAACATGGAAGTATACTTGAGGGTTTTGGCGAGTCTACACCTGCATGAATTCGCTAATAATTTTTAGATTTGTCAACTGAACGGAATACGAATTACTAGTACAGTACACATTGCCAAATCAAAAGTTTATTATAAAAACTTACAAACATTTGTACAACAATTACTTACACGTTAGACGCAGGAAGAAGACTAAATTTACAGTTGTTTACCACATATCTTGATGAAAAACAATTTAACTATAAACTTCAGTTGCCAAATGGCGGATTCACATACTCGCCGACCGTGAAGTAAGTAGCCTGGGGATGAGGGCCGGTCGCAAAAATGCTGAACGCGCTCTGATTGGTTGAAATTAAAATCTCCGTTCACCTGGTCCCTAGCGTCTTAACAGCGGGCCATTTGTTTGAAAAAGATAAGACAAATCGCCACATCTACCTGGCCTAATGTAAAGAGCATCGATACTTTCCGTATGATGCGCTATTAGAACTCCATATTATTGTTATTATTATCATCATCATTATTCTTATTATTGCTGTTATTATTATTATCATTTCTTCTTATTATTATTATGTGAAACACTGAAATTGAAATTTCACATTTTCAATGAAATGAAATTGAAATTTCATTTAAAAGCAACGCTTGTATTTTTATTGTTGGAAACAAACTTAAAATTGTCCTTACTTTATTATCTTTATGTATATGTTCTG
Organism: Telmatactis stephensoni; assembly: GCA_029948255.1. Classification (NCBI taxonomy): domain Eukaryota; kingdom Metazoa; phylum Cnidaria; class Anthozoa; order Actiniaria; family Isophelliidae; genus Telmatactis; species Telmatactis stephensoni. Next base: position 479,659 of record JALIZF010001734.1, on the reverse strand, counting down.
TTAATTGGTTTTATATTTGGTTTGCTGTCTTAGGATATTATTCACTATATGTTATGAGATCAATTCAGCACATTCAGACAATTCGAAAACGAATGCATTGTTTAAACTTTATCTTGAAGAAGGCACTAAAGTGTAATTGAGACTTAGCTTCTTTTTTAAATAATTTAACTTAAAAAAGTGCAATTTATCCGAGTAATTGAAAACAAAAAATTAGTCCTCTCTAAAATTATGCAGTGCAGAATCAGTTCGTCTTATACTGACATCTTCATTCGTAAACAAATGAAACTTTCAATCATGTTGAACGAATCGAGCATTTTTTCACAGTGCGGAAAATGAAAGGACTTGCAACTTCCTACACTTAGACAGAAACATATTCCTGGACTACTTCGGGAGTAAGATAGGTAGTGCCTCCAAGCTTAAAGTGGAGCATTGTTTGTCAGTAACTCTTCTTTATAATTGTCAGTCGGAAAGCCTGTTGTTCTTTAAAATCAGTCAAACTTAATTGGTAGTGAATACTGAAGTCGAGAAAATAGAAGTTATATTTTCTACTGAAATGCATTGGGTCTCCTGCTGTGGTGAATGACAACGTCACGGTGCCGCGGTTACTTTGTTATCTGCACGTTTCTTCTGATTTTAGCAAGAATGACTACATTTTGTGAATGGAATCGTTTTGGATAGATAATGTTCTTGTTCGGATCATTAAAAAATATGTAACGATAAACAAGCACCACTACTAGATCTCTCATCACAGGAAACGAAATGTATTTCAGTGGAAAATATGCATGATCAGTCCACATTTATTGGCTTCAGTATTTATTCATTTAAATTTAAGTCCGATTTAATGCTTTTAATATTTTATTATGATTTATTGATTTTCAATTCTGAGATAAAAAAAAAGACTTTTGAAGATAAGCTTCACCTCTTTTATCATGTCTTCTTCAGCTCAGTTACGTTAGTCGAAAAATGGAACAGATGTCTTTGAGCCACTTTCATTGGGTAATTTGTGCAGCCCGCCTCCGTCAAAGAACTGGAGGGTTTCTAAAAGAAGTTAATTCAAAAGGGAATGACAACTAAAATTCAATGTTAATTGATTCTTGGAATCCAGTCATACAAAGGTGTTAATTTATGACCTATTTAGGACAATTATGACGTAATTGTAAGTCTAGCCTTCCAAATGTCAAAACTTTAGAATATATAACCTCTGTTCGGGCCCTTACCTTCGAGGAAATGAGTTAGCCTCTGCTTGTATCCATGCAAACAGTGATTATTGATGTCTTCTTGACTAACTGAAGTTTTTAGAACTTTACAAGTATTTTATATACAATTTACATACATAGAACAAAGAACACCATATTAGTGGTTAATTACATAAAAAAGATTACGGTTCATTAGTTGTCCTATTGATATCGTGAAGGCCTTTTAATGGGCCTTCCGAATTTAGAACGGGCTGGAACATCCTCCCCCTTCAATGGCGAAGAGCCATTTCTTCTCTTGTTGGGATTGGATTTTGTACTTGAATGCTGTGGAATTTGGACAGCGGAACTTGGACGCTGTGAAACTTTGTACTCTTCCAATAAATGAAGACGTTGAACTGGTCTGTTCACCAGTCCTCGTTTCGTCTGAATTCTGACTGTTCTGATTAGACCATCTGTTCCTGGAAATGTTTGAACAACCTTTCCCAGCCTCCAATTTCCTCTAGTGACGTTGTCATCGGTGATCAATACAACATCGTTTTCTTTGAGTGGTGTAATCTCTTGTGTCCACTTCTTTCGTACGGTTAGACTTGGCAAATATTCGCGCATCCAACGGTCCCAAAAATGATTCTGTATCTGCTGCTGATAATAATAACGTTCATTAAGTGGGACTTCTCGTAATTGTATGTCTGGTACGCTGCCAAGATCTCTACCTATTGCAAGCAGTGCTGGTGTTATTACTCTGCCATCTCTGATGTCATCGCCAATGAAAGTCAGAGGTCTGGAGTTGATTGTGGCTTCAATGCTCGTCAGTACTGTATACATTTCGGTGTAGGTCAATATAGCCTTTCCTAGTACTCGTCTTAGAGGCTCTTTAATCTGGCGGCATACTCGCTCCCAGTGTCCAGCTCGGTGGCTTGCCCTTTCGGTGATAAATTTCCAAGTAACATCATCATTTGCCAGTCTGCTTGCTACCTCTTTAGGGTTGATATTGGCTAGCTTTGACTTCTGTTTTGATATTTTAAATACTCTGGCTGCCTTATGAAACGTTGTCTGGTTATCGGAACGAATAACCTTAGGAACTCCACGACGACTGGCCATGCGTCTATATGCTTGTAAAAATTCTTCTGTTGACATATTGTTTGTGAGTTCCAGATGAACAGCTCGCGTGTCTTCGCAAACAAATATGCATATATAAGCTTTGGCGAGAGTTGTTTCTCCTTTCACTTTGAGGTATAAAGGACCAGTAAAATCAAGGCCAATGTTGGTAAATGGTGGCACGATCTGCACTCTCTCAAGAGGGAGAGGCGCCATCTTTTGCTGTGTCGGTATAGTTCTCCAATGCTTGCAGATTAGACACTTGCGCAGTATTCGTTTCACTTCTCGTCTTCCTTGAAGCGGCCAAAATCTCTGACGAATAATTCCCAGTGTTGTTTCAGGTCCTGCATGGTTGGCCTTACAATGAAAGTGTAATACTAACTTCTCGGTCAAAATGTTCTTTTGAGGTAATATTACTTGGTGTTTTGCCTCTTCTGGAATCAAGGCAAACTGCAATCGACCACCCACAACTAGAAGATCTCTATTAATCTTTGGGTCAAGTTTTACAATTCTACTTGCTTTTGGTACTTGTTTCCCTTCTTTTAGCTCTTTCATTTCGTCTGGAAAGGCGTTTTTCTGTACTCCCTTTATCAGAGTGTGTTCAGCATCTTTGATTTCATCCGCTGTTAGATATCCCAGTTTAGGTCGTCCGTGTAGTCGTAACCATTTAAGTATCCATGCGGTAACACGAACCAACTTTTGCCAGGTTTCAAATCTATCTTCAAGTTGAAACGACTCTGCGCTTGTCATTGCTGTGGCCGTCTTCTTGGCTTCAGAAAGAAGCATATTCCTTTGGGGAACTTGTAAATCTTCTAAACTTGGTACTGGATTTTTTCCTGTTGGCCATTTCTTCTGACTTTCTGCTAACCATTCTGGGCCATTCCACCAGGTTTTGTTATGAATAAGGCTTGAAAGCGTGTAAGCAAATCCGCAGGATTACTTTGGCCAGGGCAGTATTGCCATTGCTCGGGTGGTATAATTTCTTGTATCTCTTGAACTCTACTGGCAACAAAAACCTTCCACTTTTGACTTGATTGACTAATCCAGGCAAGAGCGACTTGACTGTCAGACCAGCATATCATATCTTGGACATTTATAGTTAGAGAATCCAGAACAAACTTCATTAGCTTAGCAAGAACGTATGCTGCCAACAATTCCAATCTTGGAAGAGATATGCGTTTGGTCGGTGCAACCTTACTCTTTGCCATAACTAGATGTGTTCTTGTACTGTCTTTGTTATCTTTACATCTGATGTACACTGCGGCGCCATAGGCTTTCGTACTGGCATCACAGAACCCATGAAGCTGTACTTCTGTCACTTTGTCTAACTCAGCATAGAAACATCTTGGTACTTCCAGCTCCTTTAAGGATTTCAATTCTTCTTTCCATTTCTGCCATTCAATGTTGATCTCTTCATCCAAAGATTCATCCCATTGGATTCCCTTAGACCACAATTGTTGAAACATGATCTTTGCTCGTATGGTGAAAGGACCAATAAATCCTAGTGGATCGAACAGCTTAGATGCGAGGCTAATTAGACTTCGTTTTGTTCCTTCATCTTGTGCTTGAGAGAGTTTCTCTCCTTGATTAAATAGGAAAGTGTCGTCTTTCGTATTCCAGGACACGCCAAGTGCTTTCAGTGATTCTTCTTCTCTACTTATTGGTACAAGCGTAGTTGGTCCTCTTATTTCTGGTTCGATTAGATCTAACATTTCCTTCGAGTTAGTATACCACTTAACAAGCTCAAATCCGCCATTCTTCATGAGGGCATACAGGTCTTTATATAATACATAAACCTTGTTGATGTCTTGTTCACCACTAAGCAGATCATCAACATACATGTTTTCTTTTATTTCCTTTGCAGCCTTTGGAAACTCATCTTTGTTTACTGTAGCATGGTGTTGAACGGTTGCTATTGCTTGAAAGGGGCTACTCACTACTCCAAACGTAACTCGTGTCATACAATACACCTTAGGATCTTCATCTGGTCTCTCTCTCCATACAAAACGGTGACAGTTTTGATCTTTCAATGCCAACTTGATCTGCAAGAACATTTTTTTGAGATCTGCCATTATAGCTATTCTGTGCAAGCGGAAACGGATAAGAATTGATACCAAGTTTGGTTGAAGAGCAGGTCCAGGTAGAAGACAATCGTTGAGTGAGATCCCTTGTTGATTTCTTGCCGAAGCATCAAAAACTACTCTGCACTTAGTAGTTGTTTTGTCTTCACGGATGATTGGATGATGAGGTAAATAGTAAACTGGATGCATCTTTTGATCTTCTTCAGTTATTTCTCTAGCGTGACCATCCTTAAAATATTGTTGCATTGCTTCTTTATACATCTCTTCTTTTTTTTCATCTTCATGTAACGCTCTTTCAACCTTTAACATCCTTCTTAATGCTTGTTGGTAATTAGATGCCAACTCTGGGTGATCCCTTTTCCAAGGTAATCCAACTTCGTATCTCTTTCCATCAAATGAAATAGTTGAGTGAAATTGTTGTAAGGCATCATTTTCTTCGCCGCTGATTTCTTTCTTCTGCTGCTGGTCAGTAATTCCAATGGATTCTAACTCCCAGAACTTCTTCAAGCTGAAGTTTGTGCTTTCATTAAGATCGTCTTCCAATCGTACAACTGCACAGTTTGTTATGGACTTATGGTGCTGTGAATCCTCGTGTGAGGTACTTCCAGTACAGCCTGACAATAACCATCCAAAAATGGAATTCATTGCAACTGGTGTATGCATTGGGCCCTTTCTGATTCCATTTAACATAATCATAACATAACATAACGTCTATTGTTGAGGCTTCTCTTGGGAATTTGTCTGCCAGATTAAGTCCCTTGAGATGGTTATATCTGCTTAAGTCGACTTGTATTGGTTGAAGAGGTGCACAAACAGAACTTACAGACCATGCAGATAAGTTGATCCTCTTCCTATCATCGTGGATATTTGAGATTTGAAAGTTAACGTTTTTGACCTTCGTTGATCTTGACTGTCCTCCGTGCATGAAAATGGTCATGGTCTTTGGCAATCCATTCGACGTCAGGTTTAAGGCTTCTGCAATTTCGTTTCTAATATAAGAATGATCGCTCCCACAATCCACTAAAACACGGACAACGATCTCTTTGTCATTAGCGTGAAGTTTGGCCAGAGCTGTAGGCAGTAATCTTTCTTGGTTGTTGACGTGAGCTGTTATGGATCCAGTGAGTAATCCAGAATGAGCAGTAATTTCACTTGATGACGTGTCTTGCACTTCTTTACGGTCAGATGAATTATCAGGAAGTACGCGATGTAACAGCACGTGATGTTTCTTGTTACACCCTTCAATCAGGCATCCTGGTCTTTTACAGGTAGCACTATTGTGATTCGGTCCAACTGGATGTAAGCAGTTAAGAGCGAGATTCAGTAACTTTTTAAAATTTCTGGACAGAAGTGAAAATTCGTACTCAAGTTTATTTCGCCAAAAAGATCCTTGTTGGAAACTATTTTCGAAAAGCACCTTTAAAAACCCCTGCGATTTTTTTATTTTCTCAAAATAATTTTTTTCGAAAATACACCCTGGCGCCTTCCGGGCGCCGGCTGGAAATAGTCAAAATTGTGCATCTTTATGACCCTGTAACGCACTAGCAAAAAACTCCACCATTTATTTTGTTTTAACCGTGCATTAACAATCCCTTTCTCTTTGTTTACCTGTAAAAATAACTTTAGAAAGTTTACTTTTCCTAGTTCTTATGGTTCTCTGAATTCACCTCAGTCGATCGATCTAAAATCAGACGAAATTTTGAGCAATTTTTCAACTTTATATCTCAAAGAGTATTTCTTTCTAGATTAAAATCTTTGACCCAAAGTAAGGTCTATCACTCTAGTATCGCTGCACTAAATATCGTTTTTGGCCCGTTAAATCCCACTTAGCAAGAGCAGAGAAAGTGAGAGCTATTTTTAGCAAAGTCAGTAATTTGTCACGCAATGCACGATTTGCGTGACAATTCTGAAAATATTTGAAACATTGAAAACATTGTACTTTTTGCTTCAGCAACCTATTTCTAATCATTTGTTATCGCTTACATGACTGTTGGTGCCCTAATCGCAAGAGCAAAGCTAAGCCAGATAAGGGAAGTCCACAAGAAAACAATAACCAAATCACACTAGACAAGTTTATTCTGTTTTTTACATGCTAATGACTCTGAATATTCTAATGAAATGTAATGAGCTGTACTACCTTGCGAAAACTAATACAAAATAACTGCAGAATCCAATACAATTTAACTGCAAAATGTGCGTAAAGGGCAATATATATATATAAAATCAGCTATCCTCTCAGAATCGAAAAACAAAACAAACCACTGAGCCTTTGCTCACACCGGGTTTACTCAATCGACTTTTTGCAAAAGCTTATTAGCTATCCACTGGACATCATTTAGACATACTTCTTTTATTGACATGCATTTTTACGGTGTTTTGGGCGTTTTTCTTGTCCATTGAACTCCGAACAGCTCATTAGAATATATACATCACACCCAATCCAAAAAACGTTGTCGCATCAAATCCACGGTGTACACTCTAAGACCGCACACAGGGTTTTGGTAGTTTTTCTTTTAATTAATCTAATCACTATTGTCTTTCGTTGTGTGATGTTTGAGCATTTTAAGCATTCCAGCAAGCGTTATGAGCAAGTCACAGATACACCTTTCATTGGTACTTATAGTAATAGTGAAGTGGAAATAGCTTATTGCTAATAATTAATACTTCATTTATTAAATTTGGTTTTCGCAATTAGTTGAAACAATTGTGAAAGTACTGCGGTTTTCGAGTATTCTGCGAACTCTGACCTTCAAACAGTCCGTTAATGGGGTTTCATAAAATCAATATTAAAGTTCCTAAAATCCTACCAAATCAGACCAAGTAAGATCTTTAGACGACATATATTAGCCATACTATCATTGTGGTATTAATAATTCTTCGTATTAGTGATTTTTACTTTTGATTGACAGAAGCATAAACGCAAATAAGCGGTTGGCGTTTGAAAGTCAGAGTTCGCAGAATACCGAAAACCGCAGTAAAAACCCACGACAAACGATTCACAGTTGCAAACATTAACGACATTTTGTAACATTTTACTAGACAGCGCAAAAATGACGCCTCGCCAAAAAACGCCCCTTAAAATTTTATAAAAATAATTAACTAGACCAATAAGGTGATTATTTTGCTGCATGAGAAGAATTTAAACAAAATGAAAAAAGGGAACTTTCATTGTCATGTATTGCTACACTTTCATCTGACGAGTTTGTTAGTATCTGTACGAATTACTTGTGAGATCTTTTTCGTGCACGTGAAGTTCATCATGGCTCGATACATAATTTATTCACTAAAAGCACAAAAACAAGAATGCGTCATGTAGCTTTAGTTCAGATTACTATATGTAAGGGACTGGTCATTATTTACAGGGAGGGGGCTGGTGGAAATGAAAAAGGTAACCACTCAATTTTTGATGGCCTATTCCCCTTTCTACATACATACACACATAACATTCTTACAGAGTGAGCGTAAAAATCTGTGCCCCCCTCTATTTGCACTACCCCTCCTCCCTGTAAATAATGACCAGTCCCTAAGAATGCTAATCAGAGTCCTCTTGTAATTACTGAATTTTTCTAGTGAGCTACAGTAACAAAGCAATACGCCATTAAGCCATGGCAATAAGCCATAGTACAACGTACTACATATTCATTAGTGTCTATTAATTAAGATGTATTAAGCATATAAAGATATTAGGAATATTTAAAGGAATTTTCATAGTAAATTTTATAGTATTTTTTAGCAATTCATAATTCTTAGTATAATATTCAGCAAATTTCATAAAATGAATGTTATTCTTATTACTTTTTCTTATTATTATAATTATTTTTATTATTATCTATTTTTATTATTTTTTAAGCGCATTTGATCATTACGCCATGAAAAATGCGCTTTATAAGTTAATAAATTATTAAATTATTATTATTTCCACTTCACTATTACTGTAAGTACCAATGAAAAGTGTATGTATGACTGTGTTGTTGATATTGTATCGTATCGGTCTATTATTCTATCTCCTTAGCTTTAAAACAAGGTAAATATTTTAATATTTTAGAAACTTGAGATATTCCTGTGTATTTGTATTGGCAGTATCAAGTTCTGGGTGTGGCTGTAGATCTCAAACGAAAGGGACACAATATCTTACCAAATAGGACAGGTTGATGGTGATAGTGTGGATGAAAACAGTTATTTTCATTAATTTTAAATTTAATTGAATCCATTAACATAAAACTGGAAGTATTCGAAAAGTACTCGTAAAAAAAGTACTCGTAAAGAATTATCAAATTTAATGGAACACTTCGTTGATGCAACAATCTTGAAGTGAAAATAAACTCCACTGGTGTAGAACTGGAAGTAATCAATGATTTTTGGGCGTGGCGCTATATCAGAAATGAGTCAGCATGTTGTCTTCTATCATTGTTCCAATTCATGCTTGTGCCAAATCATGCTATTAGCAAAAACTGAACAATTCTCCATTATTTGTGCACTATATTCCTGCACTAGTAGAGCAAATTCGTCACTTATTCGTATACCGCAGGTTTACATGCTAATAAACTATGCTTATATATACCTAAAGCTGGCGATACACGCTGCAATTTTACCTCGCGCTGGCAATGCAATTTCAGTTTTTGTTGCAGAAAAAAAGTTACAGCGTCTGGCATCACTCTGTAACATTCAGTACGAGCGTGCGATGTTTAAAATGGTGTAGAAAAAAGTTCAAACTTTTGAACTTTCTGCAACAATTTTTTTTGTTGCGAAACATCGTTGCCGCCTATGTTGCCAGACATGATACACTCGGCAATTTCGTTCTCGCAACAAAATCCCTAAAAGTGCATTGCAATCACGAGAAATGATTGCAGCACGTATCGCCGGCTTAATCCAATGCAAAAAACGTTGTCGCATGCATTAAGCTCACAGTGTACATTCTAAGACTGCAAAGGATTTTGGTAGTGTTTTGGTTGCATAAAACATAAATACAAAAGGCATAATTGCTCATAACGCTTGCTGGAATGCTTAAAATGCTCAAACATCACACAACGAAAGACAATAGTAAATAGATTAATTAAAAGAAAAACTACCAAACCCCTGTGTGCGGTCTAAGAGGCTGTTTATATGGAGGCGAGCCAGCCCAGTAAGCGGGCTGAATTCTTTTGTTTTGTTTTCCCTTGGGGCCAGAGAACAAAAGAATTCAGCCCGCTTACCGGGCTGGCTCGCCTCCATATAAACAGCCCCTTAGAGTGTACACCGTGGATTTGTTGCGACAACGTTTTTTGGATTGGGTGTGATGTATATATTCTAATGAGCTGTTCGGAGTTCAATGGACAAGAAAAACGCCCAAAACACCGTAAAAATGCATGTCAATAAAAGAAGTATGTCTAAATGATGTCCAGTGGATAGCTAATAAGCTTTTGCAAAAAGTCGATTGAGTAAACCCGGTGTGAGCAAAGGCTCAGTGGTTTGTTTTGTTTTTTCGATTCTGAGAGGATAGCTGATTTTATATATATTGCCCTTTACGCACATTTTGCAGTTAAATTGTATTGGATTCTGCAGTTATTTTGTATTAGTTTTCGCAAGGTAGTACAGCTCATTACATTTCATTAGAATATTCAGAGTCATTAGCATGTAAAAAACAGAATAAACTTGTCTAGTGTGATTTGGTTATTGTTTTCTTGTGGACTTCCCTTATCTGGCTTAGCTTTGCTCTTGCGATTAGGGCACCAACAGTCATGTAAGCGATAACAAATGATTAGAAATAGGTTGCTGAAGCAAAAAGTACAATGTTTTCAATGTTTCAAATATTTTCAGAATTGTCACGCAAATCGTGCATTGCGTGACAAATTACTGACTTTGCTAAAAATAGCTCTCACTTTCTCTGCTCTTGCTAAGTGGGATTTAACGGGCCAAAAACGATATTTAGTGCAGCGATACTAGAGTGATAGACCTTACTTTGGGTCAGAGATTTTAATCTAGAAAGAAATACTCTTTGAGATATAAAGTTGAAAAATTGCTCAAAATTTCGTCTGATTTTAGATCGATCGACTGAGGTGAATTCAGAGAACCATAAGAACTAGGAAAAGTAAACTTTCTAAAGTTATTTTTACAGGTAAACAAAGAGAAAGGGATTGTTAATGCACGGTTAAAACAAAATAAATGGTGGAGTTTTTTGCTAGTGCGTTACAGGGTCATAAAGATACACAATTTTGACTATTTCCAGCCGGCGCCCGGAAGGCGCCAGGGTGTATTTTCGAAAAAAATTATTTTGAGAAAATAAAAAAATCGCAGGGGTTTTTAAAGGTGCTTTTCGAAAATAGTTTCCAACAAGGAACTTTTTGGCGAAATAAACTTGAGTACGAATTTTCACTTCTGTCCAGGAATTTTAAAAAGTTACTGAATCTCGCTCTTAAAGCACAGCTTCTTCTCTTTTATTAGTTGTAATCTTTCTGGAACAGACTTTCTTTGAATCATGTAACAGTTGGAGGAATCATGGGATTTTTCACAGAATACACATCCACTTGAATTTTTCTGTTTGACATCTTCCCGTTTTGAGGTGCTGTTGAGTGCAATTGCTGACGAAGATGGAATTCTGTCAGTTCGGGTAGGAGTTCGTCCTGGCCTTTGAGTATTATTTCTTCTTTCTTCTAGAACGCTGTGTTGTGTGCTGACATGAGACGTTTCAAATGCTTCTTCCGACATAACATGAGATCTCATGAAGTTGAAGAAGTACTCCACGGTAATCTTCTTGTCGTCTTCTTCATTCTCGATTTTGGAAAGCTCGTACTCCCATTTCCGTCTGACTGCTTGCGGTAATTTTGACTGGAGTATAGGAACCATGATGCGATGACAGTGCTTCAAGTTAGGTTCGTACGATTCTAGTGTATGATAGCGGTTGACCATTGTGTCATACAAGTATCGTAATGATTGGGCGTTGACCTTGTCTTTCTTTTCGATGCTTAATATCGAGTCTACTAAGTGTTCTACGACAATACGTTTTCTTCCGTATCTCTTTTGCAACGCCTCTATCGCTCTCGCGTAATTCTCACTAGTGACCTCGATGTATTCTATCGCTCTTTTGGCAGCACCCTTAACGTACATCAGTAGGTAGTTAAAACGCTCTCTGTCTCCAAGCGTGTCATTCTCGTGTATGCATGTTTTAAACTGGTCCCACCACGGAACCCATTCTAATATGTCGCCGCTAAACTCCGGTAAAGTAAACTTCGGTAAACGTAGATGGTTCACTCCGGAACAAAATTTGCGTGTCTCGTCACCTTGAGATTTACATTCATGTTGACTTTCTTTCTCTTGTTTTAATTTAATGTAATTTTCCGCTTTTCGTGAAATGCGTAAAATTTCTTGTTGAAAATTGGCCCACTTTCTAATTTCTTCATCTACGGCAGTTTCGTCCGACATTAAAGCAATAATTTCTTGAACAGTACTGCCATAATTTTCTTCTAAAGTATTTAAACGACGTAATGTACAGTGCATTTCGATGTGGGCGTCGGGAATTTTCTCTAACTGTTCTATCTCGCCAAACATCATCTCAATGCTTGTTCCGTGCATCTTCAACTTTCGAATTAATCTAGAAACTTGTAGAGAGCTGTTATCTTCAGGAGGTCGTAAATCGTTCCCGCCCTCATCAAGGCTGTGTACAGCTTCGTCGTTTTGCACATGCGAACCAACAAATAACATTAATTGTTTACTTAGTTTTTCAAAGTGTACTGATATTTTCTGATCTATTTCCTTTTCTCTCTCATTAACTTTCTCCATTAAACCCCTCACTTCTTCTCGTAATTGAACAGGACTAGAAGTTAACGGTGGTGAGGTAAATGAAGTAGCTAAAGTAGGCGTTTGCTTACCCTTTCGAAATGAGTACAATCGTTGGACTAATTCCTTCTTGTTTCCAGCGGTAGATAATCCATTCGCTTCCAGTTCATTTCGAATATCAGGCGCCGTCATTGAGGAAATTACTTCTTTGCTGGTCGACATGTCTTAAATTTGGATTCTTTAACCCATGACTGACTTTGTAATATGAATTTAAACTTGTAACTTGTAACTTGTAACTTGTAACTTGTAACTTGTAACTTGTAACTTGTAACTTGAGCTTGAACTTGTAATTTAACCTGGACTTCTAAATATTCTTGAACTTGTAACTTGTACAACGGTTAAACCTCGCTCTGCTACCAATGTTCGGGCCCTTACCTTCGAGGAAATGAGTTAGCCTCTGCTTGTATCCATGCAAACAGTGATTATTGATGTCTTCTTGACTAACTGAAGTTTTTAGAACTTTACAAGTATTTTATATACAATTTACATACATAGAACAAAGAACACCATATTAGTGGTTAATTACATAAAAAAGATTACGGTTCATTAGTTGTCCTATTGATATCGTGAAGGCCTTTTAATGGGCCTTCCGAATTTAGAACGGGCTGGAACAACCTCATTTCAATCTTCGAGTTGGCCATAGATTGGACTGAAAACTTATTGTAGATACAATGAAGGTTATTACCTCAAAAGAAAAGAAAAACAAACGAGAACATTAAATATTGCTTTATTGAAAGTTAGTAAAACCAGATGCTAATAGAATACAAGTAGTATAAACATTGAACATTAATCGGTGACTGGTCCAATATTTTATCTAAGCGGCGGAGGTCTGAAGATTAAAGCAACCCAACCATCTGGGCCTTCCGATTTATTTATAAACAGTGAATTCAAGCGTAAAGTGAAACTTTTCAGAAGCAAGTAGAACAGAACCACAACTCGAACATCATAAGGAACGACGTATCAAACTATACAAGGCATCAAACAAATTCGAATAGTGAAGAAATATAACTTGTCAGTTTTTGACGGCTGCTAAGAATCGAACGGTTCTCAACGATCAACAAATTGACTCGAGGCGGAGAAAACTGCACGCGTGGATCATTTTTTACCACTTTTGTGTGAAAAAAAAAAGAGAATTGAATTCGACGAGAAGTAGTTCAAGCAGACATGAATGAGTCGTCCAATTCCACACAAGAAGCTAGTATGTGCATCAGTGAAACTGTTAAATATGCATCTCTCATAGTAGTAGGTGGAGTTGGTATAATTGGCAATGTTTTCATCATTGTACTTGCTCTTAAATTCACCCAGAGAAAGTCTCTGCATCATTTGATTATCAACATGGCCGTGTCTGATATTCTTGTGGTCATCAGTCGATTGCTCTGGATGCTCAAGGCTCCTCTTATACCTGATAAAATTAATCATCTCTTTGCCAATATTCTTTGCAAGGTTCTATATCTTATCCGGGTCGCATCGGAATTAGTGACTCTTGTATGTTTGTTGATTATAAGTATCGAAAGATATCGAGCAACAAGTCGACGACCGGTGTCACAGCCGCAATCCCTTTCAAAGAAGAAATGCGTTCTAGTAGTGCTGAGTTCGTGGTTTGTGCCCATGGTGTTCCTTCTCTATGCATTTTTCCTTTATGAAGCAGAACTGAAATCCCCAGAATCGCGAATGTATCGATGTGTTTTGCACCGAACGCATCTATATAATGTGTTTTTCCTTTTCAAGTCAATCTGCGTTATTGTGTTTTACTGCTCAATACTAATACTTAGTATCTTAACGTCCGTGAGACTCTCAAAGCCGCAAAACATTGAAGCAAGTCTTTCTGATGCACAAAGAAAGAAGCGAAAGAAGCGCATGGTCAGTGCTGTGAGGATGGTGTTGTGTTCCTTGCTACTTTACTCATGTTGCTATCTTCCAGACATGGTTGAAGATGTGATCGACTCTTTCGATCGACAAGACCAATCTAGTAAGACTTGTAGTGATGAAATTATTTATTTCCTGCTCCATTTTCCTAAAGTCGTCAACTCTTGTTTAAGTCCATGCATCTATATCGTGTTTTTAGCTGACTTTCGAGATGCAGCCGTTAAAGTACTTCTTACAAAAAAACCTGGAATATCACCGCAAAGTTATTCATTACCAACAAATTAAAACCAGAAAGCGTAGCTGTAGTCAAGATTAACACTAAACTTTCCTTGAGGTAAACACAGCATTTCTCTGTGACAAAATGCATTGAAAACGTAGGGCAAATCACCTCTGAAAAGCTTGAAAAGCATATGATAATATCAAGAAAGCTTTAGACCTTGTCGGCTATTGAACTGCGTTAAAAATTTGAAAGCGGTGGATAAATTGCTATCGGGAATTAAAACTGAGTTAGAAACTTGAGAATGCCTTGATTCTTGTAAGCTGATTTTAAGACGACGAGAGCAGAAATTTTCCGAATTTGGTTGTGTAGAGAAAAGCTGAGGGTAGTGTTACCAATAAGAGCTGTAAAGAATATTAAAATATATACTAAACTAATATATATATATATATATATCAAAAAAGCAAACTGACCAGGTGAGAATTTTGAGTTTAGTAATGTAGATACAATTTTAGTTATTCATACATTGCCAAAATGTCATTTACTGCAACCAACTGAAAACTCTTGCATAACCTGTATTTTTTCACACATTTGTTTGAGAATGCCTACAGATCAAATTAACATTATAGACTCTGTCATTTTTGTTTTTCCTTGAAACTTTTGTTGTAAGCACATTCAGCTTTGTAAATTCTTTCTAGGAACATTATATTATTATTATGGTATTATAATTATAATTATTAAATATTCTTCGTTCGCGGTTATTTGCTATGAATAGGAAATGTCTTTTAAAGGGTTTACTGACAGAACGTTGCTGTGCAAAATAGGGTCTTGCTCGATGTGTTTCTTCAATATTTGTATCATGTACAGCCTTTTTCTTCAAAGCCAAGCATAGGATTGGCATAAATTGAATTAAGAAATATGGAAGTTATTTGCATTATTCGATCATTTATGACATTCAAAAAGTCATAAGTTTATTTGGAAACAATTCTTAATACGCATGCTTGGTTTATGCCGCTAGAAAGCTTCAGAATGGTTACACCCGTTTGATGAGTAAAATAACTGTTTATTTTAAGTGTCGAAGTCTTCTAGCGCTTGCGCACTAATTGGGGAACACTGAACTCTATCACACACTACCTCTATATTAATCGAGTTAATAGAAAAGATAGAATATCCAGTCCATGCAGCGATTGAAGAACTGCATGTTATAGTCCGTAGTTTAGAAAGGTCATGTAACCCGACTATTCGAACTATGAAACAACTACTGATTTATTTTAATACATTTCAATGGACGGTCAATTCTAATAATTTTACAAACAGCTGGTACTATTTTTAGGATGTAGGTTTCAGAGTTACTTGGTAAAATTGGTTCTCAAAGTTGAGTATCTGACTTCATCCTCGGGTATCCTATTTGGCATTAGATCCTCTCCTCTCAAAAGGCGTTCAGAAACGCTAGTTTTCTAGGAATATTGCCGGCGTGTTTTATTTGTTTAATTTTACACTATTTTGGAAAATATTTCTATTATTATTATTTTTTTTTTTTTTTTTAATTTTACTCGTCAATTTTTAAGAAAACGCTATTGCAGAAAATTTTTAAAATCGCTCAACCTTCGAAGGTACGCCCACTAAAAAGCACAGTCAAGCCATCTTAACCGAACCTTTGAGCCTTCCGCCCATTAATGACCGCATTTTTATTTATTTATTTATTTTTTTGTCGCATTCATATGCTTACCCCAGGACACTCTAGGCGGGTAAGCAATATTTTGATCTTACCAGGTTGATACGAAAATTTATTTAACACCTACAGCCGTTACGATGGTCGAGTGTCGTAAAAAAATGCCAAGCTGGGCCTCCTGTGGTTACAACGAAGATGTGAAATTTTTGTAGGATTTTTAAGCTAAAATGAGCAGATATCTGCACATAACTGAATCGAAACTGAAGGATAGAGACAGTGGACAATAAAAACTTAAACGCTTTCGGTTCCCCATATATTTGTGTTATGATTTATTTATTGTCAATACGGTAAGATAGAAATACTTTCGAACAAAAACCTCACGATGATTTAAATCGATTGGAAACGAGCGCTTTCAAATGCAGATTTAATTTTTCTTTCGCATCGTTGTACTTGCAGTCTTTCATTTATATGTTTTTAAATGATAATGTGCTGTCAGTTAAAGTTTAGCCCATCTATTCGAAAAATATTAGAAATTACAGATGTTTTTGTGGCGTTGATGATCTCGATGAAATTAATGTTTTCAAACAGTCCATTTTTATCTTCTTTATCGTAGATTCGACAAATCTCTTCAATTGTAGCCAAAAACTATTAAAATTTTTATAGGCTGGCTCCAATCATATCAAGCCACCTTAATTGTGCTGAGTAATTTGTGCAGCTCGGTCATCTGGAACTTGGGGCTTTTGAAAAGGGGTTATTTCAAAAGAAAATGGAAACTGGCTAAAACTAATTATGTATTACTGAATGAAATTGGTTCTTGGGATCCAATCTTGCAAATCCACTTGCTATTGAAATAAGCGGCCAATTGCAAGTCTGAACTTCCAATCAAATCTCGAGGCTTTATAATAAAATCATTTAAATCCATGAGTTGACCATAGATTTAGATCTTCTTATAATGAAGGTTATTATTTCAAAAGAAAACAAAATTCCAAATGATAACATTAAATATGCTTTATTGAAAGTCAGTAAAACCAGGTGCTAAGTGTACAAGTGGCCAAAATATTGAAATTTAAATGTCCACTCAATCTCATTTTTTAAAAGCTGAGGTTGTCTCAATAACGAAACAAAACAGGCAACTATCCAGACCCTCCAATTGAAATTGGTTCTTAGGATCCAATCATGCAAAGCCACTTCCTAGGGCAATAAGCGGCTAATTGCAAGTCTGGACTTCCAATCAACTCTCGAGACTTTATAATAACCTCATTTAAATCCATGAGTTGACCAGGGATTTGGATCTCCTTCTTATATGATGAAGGTTATTATTTCAAAAGAAAACAAAATTCCAAATGATAACATTAAATATTGCTTTATTGAAAGTCAGTAAAACCAGGTGCTAAGAGTGTGCAAGTGGCCAAAATATTAAACATTAAATGTCCGCTCAAGCTCATTCTTTAAAAGCTGAGGTGGTCTGAAGAACGAAACAAAACAACTATCCAGACCCTCCGATTGAAATTGGTTCTTAGGATCCAATCTTGCAAAGCCACTTCCTAGGGCAATAAGCGGCTAATTGCAAGTCTGGACTTCCAATCAACCGCTCAACTGAGCTCATTCTTTAAAAGCTGAGGTGGTCTTAAGAAAGAAAGCAAAACAACAACTATCAGGACCCTCCGATTTATTCTTTAAACAAATCTCCAACTAATTGCATCCAAGATTAAAGTGAAACATTTCTCAGAATTAAGCAAGAGGTAAGAATCAACAACTCGAATAGCATGAGGATCTAAGTATCAAACTACATGACATCAGACAATTTATTTCCGCTAGTGAACGAATAGAGATGCTGCAGTTCAGACCGGTTGCCCAGACTCAGTTTTCAACGATCAACATATCGGACCACTTCAAGAAAAATCCGTGAACGCGTAGATCACTTTCCATCATATACGTGTGAATCGAAACAGAAAATTTTGGAGGAGTTCAACAGATTTTCGGTCAAAAAATAGGTTCAAACAGACATGAATGAGTCCTCGAATTCCACACAAGATGGTAGTGTGTGCATCAGTGAAACTGTTAAATATACATCTCTCATACTAGGCGGTGGATTTGGTATAATTGGTAATGTTTTCATCATTATACTTGCTCTTAAATTCACCCAGAGAAAGTCTCTGCATCATTTGATCATCAATATGGCCGCGTCTGATATTCTTGTGGTCATCTGCGTCGTGCACTGGAGGCTCGGCAGTCCCCTACCTGATAAAATGGATCATTCCTTTGCCAATATTCTTTGCAAGTTTCTATTTCTTATCCGCACCTCATCGGAATTAGTGACGGTTGTTTCCTTATTGATTATAAGCATAGAAAGATACCGAATAACAAGTCGACGAGCGTTGCTAGCGCCGCAACCCTTTTCAAAGAAAAAATACATTCTAGTCATGTTGAGTTCGTGGTTTGTGTCTATGGTAATCGCACTTTATACCTTTTTCGTTTTTGAAGCAGAACTGAAGTCGCCAGAATCGCGAACCTATCGGTGTGTTTTGCACAAAAAGCATCTATTTCATGTCTTTTACCTCTTAAAGTCAATCTGCTTTGTTATCTTCGCTTGTACTGCTCAGTATTAATACTTAATTGGCATACTAACTTCCGTGAGACTCTCCACGCCGCAAGAGATCCAAGCAAGTCTTCCTGATGCACAGAGAAGACTTCGAAAGAAGCGCATGGTCAGTGCTGTGAGGATGGTGTTGTGTTCTTTGTTACTTTATTCGTGTTGCTATCTTCCAGACACCCTTCGTGATTTTATCCTATCTCTTGGTCAACAAAAGGAATTCAATAAAACTTGTAGGGATGAGAATATAAGTTTCCTGCTTCATTTTCCTAAAGTCGTCAACTCTTGCTTAAGTCCATGTATATATATCGTATTTTTGTCCGATTTCCGAGAAGCAGCCGTAAAAGTTCTAAGAAAGATGTCAAAGATATCACCGCCAAGAAATTCATTGTCAACAAAGCGAGAGCACACTCAAGATACACGACTCTGAAAATGTGCCGGCTGTAATTCATATGGCCGCAATCGTTTGAAATACGTCCACTTCAAAACAAGGTTACGGGACTAGACCGAAGAGGAGTATAAGTAGTGCAAACTTTTACTTTCTTTGCGGCTTTAGTAACGATTTTAAACATCAAGGAATGAATGGAGGACTTTTGTGTATAAGCCCGATAAAGCCAGTTAAAGGACTGTAACCACACAAGCACCGAGATTATTGGAGTAAAACATCCGAACTCATTGTAATTACTTTTTATCACAAGAGATAAGGTGCTGCCATGTCTCATTTGCAATCAACTGTACTAATTGATTATTTGATATACAGAAACACAATTTATAGGATTTCACTAGGAATCATTTTCTGTTTATTTCCAAACAGTTCCTGAAGAAGTCATTAAACTTTTACTGGATTTTGAAAAGCGAAAGTACTAAACAACAACAACAACTAACACTTGACAACTGTGTCAAAACTCTTCCTGGAATTTGTTTGTTGGCCTCATATCCTGGACACTTAAATGTCATTTGAAGAAAAGAAATACATTTTAAAAGATCTTATCAGGAGGGATAGTATGTTTCTGTTCTAGACTGAGTTCCTGGCAGTTTGAACTGAAGCTTTACAACGAAACTGTAAACGACTGCAAGGCAATTGAAAAACATATAAAATTCCAGAGATAAGCTATTGCTTGTTTAGAACTTTACATCCTTTTTAAAGAACACTTTTAATGCGTCAAGCGAATCATGATCAAACTGATAGAATCATACTCAACGGTATGAATACTCTTTGTTAGATTGCGTGACAAGATTGTGTGATATGACGTAAGATGGTCCGGTCGCATTAAAGGCAGCTCATGTGACGGGGCGGGCACTCTCACGGGAATGTCTGCCACGTTTTCGGACCGCTCGCAAGCTCGAAAATGATTGTGTTCTAAAAGGATCAAGTTGTACTAAATATCTATCTACTGCATTAAAGGCGTGTACGAAAACGTGAACTTTCATCTCTAACACTCTTAGCTTATCTTGGATTTAAACTCAGTCATGTTCAACTACATGACAGGTCAAAATCCACTGAGACCAATACGGTAGGTAAGTCTATTGTGTCAGTGGCAAGTACAAAATCTCCTTATCCAGTACAGAGGGGAAACTTTGTGTCAATCTTTGATGACTATCAAATTTACGAGCGGTTACCACGTCTATCGAAAGGCACTCGAAGATATCTACTGAACATGAAACTTGTGAAGAGTGAACCACCGGGTTCTAGTTTTGTTGTTGCTAATGACAACCAGACAATAGCGGAAGTTAAGGTACCTTGAATGATACTTACAATGAGCGTCTAAAATATTGTGGTATTGGTGAGGGTTTTTACATGGTACTCCTTCAAGTGGACATACTCAAAGTAAAAAAAGTTACCTATAGAGTTTTTTAAAATTTAATTTATTTGTAAAAACGGCCCACACTACCTTTTAGACATTGCGGAACTGAAGATTTGTCTTTCGTCCAGCTCAAAAATTTGAATGTTTGGAAAGCTAATTTGTATTACTTGTGAAACAGTGCAGATATCAAATATATGAGGAATGTTCACATAAAAAGCATTCTAAAGGATTCTGTGTGTATCCAATAGCAAACGACTGCAAACAATTCTAGAACAAATCTAGAACAAAAGCATCTTAGCAAAGTAGAGCCTTTTTATGTGCTCGAACCTCATATATTACAGCCCAGCAATATTTTATTTACTTTTCAGTTAAATGTTTCACCTAGTCCACTTTACATTGAAGTATGTTTCATTGGTTTTAATCTTGATCTAAAACGCTCTCCCATATTTCCTTTCGTATCGAGGCCTAGCCCGGGCCCTAAAATCGCCGTCATTTTGGGCGATCTTATGCGATTTTAGGCGATCTTGGGAAATTTTAGCCATTTCAAGTTGGCACTCTTAGGCGCTCATGGGCGATATTAGGCGATATTAGGGCCCGGGGTAGGCCTATCTTAGGCGATATTAAGCAATATTAGGCCATATTAGGCATTATCCTATAACTACAAACGCACGAAAATGTTTGACAGATGATTTCTCCAATAAAAATGTCAAAAATGTTGGCGTCATGATCTAGCTCTTTTGTAAAGCGTAATTTTTGGCTAAAATGTGTAATAGTTATAGGATAATATGGTTATTTGATGTTTTTTTATGGAATACGGGTGAATATTTCACGAGAAATTTATGTTATTTTGTATACAACTCGCCTAAAGGCTCGTTGTATACTAATAACATAAATTTCTCGTGAAATATTCACCCGTATTCCATAGAAAACCATAAAATAACTACTAAATATTGAGCGATCTTGGGCGATATTAGGCGATTTTAGGGCCCGGAGTAGGCCTATATCGTTGGGTTTACAATAACTCATTTATGGTTTTGAATGAGACATGCTCTCAGAGTTAAAGTTTATTGCTTCTATTTTTGGAAAAATTCAACAGATAAGATGTTTTGTGACGCTGAATAATCAGACCGATCTCCATGAAATTAATGTTTTTGGAAAAGTCCATTTGTTTATCTGCTTTATGGATTCTGCCCTCGTTTGTGGCTACAGCTGTAATTAAAGTTTGATTAGTGGTTCCCTTCTCATATCGAGCCATACCTTAATTGTGTTGGATAATTTGCAGCCCTGGAACTGGAGTCCACAATGTGTTATGTAAAAAGGGGCTAAAATGAAATTCATTATTTCTTGAGTCTTGCAAAGGCACTTATTGGATCAATTAGGGCGTAATTGAAAGTCTGGACTTCCAATGAACTCATTTCAGTGAGCGAGTTGGCCATAGATTTAAAAGCTGTAATTAAAAATTGTATTGACAGCTTTGCAGTGAAGGCTATTTTTTCCCTGAGAAAACAAAACACAAATGAGACCGTCAAATATTATTGCTTTATTATATTCGTAGTGGCGCTCTGATCTAAAACGCTCTCCCATATTTCCTTTCACATCGTTGGGTTTACAATAACGCATTTATGTTTTGAATGAGAAATGCGTTCTTACTGAATAAATGAGTTTCATTCTGTAGAATTGGATTAATCCCTGATCAGTAAGAAAGAGTAGGCAACGAGTATTTTTTTCTGGTGTGCCACAATTTCATCGTATTTGGAGACTTTTAGAAACTCATTTTGGATCGTAAAATGTTCCATCTTAGCACATAGTGTTGACAAACATTGGGCGCATTTCCACAACGCACTAAACGGACTGTTTACATATGTATCATCTGATTGGACAGCTCATGCAATGGGAATGGAATACTTGGCTGATTTCAGCAGCAGGTTGTTTTTGGGAGCAAGCGTTGCGTGACGATACAAGCTGTGGCTGCGTCGGAGACTAATGGTTTTGTTCAATCGACGAAAAGCTAGCAGCAAAGCTATTTGCATCTAAATAACTATTGATTTAAATGTCCAAGTCTTCTAGCGCTTGCGCACTAATACTGTACTCTCACACACACACACTACCTTTACATTAAGTATTTTGCAAATAATCACTCGACTCTGTTTTAATCGAGTCACTTAAAAGTCGGATGAAAAAATTATCGTAGGGTTTTAGATTGATGCGGGATTTCTAAATATATCAATATTCGGTCGGAGAAATTGCGCAATTTGAAGATAGCCCCTCTGTTTAACTAAAACGGATCTCAATCGACAATGTGAAAAGTTGATTTATTGCCTAGCTGGTGGCAGAAACGCAAAGCTAGTTAAAAAGATCTTCAATTTTACCAACAGCTGTTGTTGTATTTTTGTAGGTATTAATATGGAAGCCGTATGAATCATAGCCAGCGACCTCAATTGTGTTGTATAATTTGCGCAGCCAATTTGGATCTGAAGCTTTCGAAAAGATTAAGTGTTAATGATCGGACAGAAGAGACTGACAAATAAAATTCAATATTACTTGAGTGTGAGGATCCAGTGATACAAAAGTTGGACAGTATTAGGACCGTATTGTAAGTTTTGACCGTTCTATTCAAGGTATTTCGACATTCTGAAAAACCCTTATTTTAAACTGTCAAGAGCGTACAGGCTGTCAAAAGTTATGAAACAAAACAATATATTCTGGACCATACACCCGACCTCAATAAACCCTCTAAAGAACATCAAAATGTCAAGGGGACCGATCTTAGAAGCAAATTAGATTTGATCTGACTTTGGAAAACTTGAAGAGGAAGAGTAGTGGAACAATTAAACGATAAAAGAAACAATTCCCATAGGCGAACGAATCGCACTGCTCATTTAAGACAAGCTGCCAAGTAAAGAGCGACTCTCAGCGACCAACAAATCAAACCGCGACCTCACGAAGGAATACATGCATGAATCGCCTGTGTATTGTAAAGATTTCATATAACGAGAATCAAATAGGTTGAAGTAGTCATGAACTCATCGGCAAACTCCACACAAGACAGAGCTGCGTGCATTAGTGAAATTGCTAAATACACATCTCTCCTTTCTGTAGGTGGAGTTGGTATAATTAGTAATGTCGTCATCATTATACTTGCTCTTAAATACACGAAACGCAAGTCTCTCCATCATTTGATCATCAACATGGCCGTGTCTGATATTTTTGTAGTCGCCACCTTTTATCACAAGCTGTTTGGCAACATTCTGCCTGATAATATCGACTTCACCCTTGCCAAGTTTCTTTGCAAGTTTATATGTCATTTGCGAAATTCATCTGAGTTAGTAACTCTTGGGACTTTGTTGATTATAAGCATTGAAAGATATCGAGTAACAAGTCGACAAGCTGTACTAGCACCACTAGCCCTTTCCTCGATGAAACGTGTTCTAGTGGTGTTGAGTACGTGGTTCGTGTCCATGGTGCTCAACGTCTATGCACTGATAGTTACTGGAGTAGAGAAATCGTCATCAAAGCCAATCCATCAATACTGTATTGTTCGAAGAACGGCGATACGTGATGTGATATTTCTCCTTAAATCGATCTGCATTTTTGTTATGTACTGTTTAGTATTAATATTTAGTATTCTGACATCGTTGAGACTCTCCAAGCCGCAAGAGATCCAAGCAAGTCTTCCTGATGCACAGAGAAGACTTCGAAAGAAGCGCATGGTCAGTGCTGTGAGGATGGTTTTGTGTTCCTTGCTACTTTACTCGTGTTGCTATCTTCCAGACTTTGTTGAAGATATTGTTGCATCTTTTCATCGACAAGACCAATCCAGTAAGACGTGTAGTGATGAAATTATGAGTTTCGCATTTCATTTTTCAAAACTCGTCAACTCTTGTTTAAGTCCATATATCTATATCATATTTTTGGGCGACTTTCGAAAAGCAGCTGTAAAAGTTCTATCAAAAAAGTCTAGAATATCACAACTACAAAGTGAATCAGAAGCGGTAAAACGAGAGGACGTTCAAGATACGCGCCTCTAAACTCTCGATTCCAGTTCTTGTAGTAGCAAGAGACGAAAAGACGAACAAACTCTTCAACAGAAGTGCAGGTGGTTTCCACTCCGATCGCAAAGAACATTTGGAGAATTCAAAGAATCACCTCATTCACTTCTGTCCATCTCCGTATTGACAAAACTATATATGTCTAGTTATCAAGAGAACATGAGGTACGTAAGATAAGAAATCCCCGTGACCCATTATATGCCCCATTTGATGCTATTTTTAGAATCTCGTCACCATGACCGCGCGCATGTGAACATGTAGTCGGAGGAAACACCGCGGTCAAACCACTGCGCATGTGCAGCAGTTAGGTGACAGAACAGTGAATATGTATGGGAAAACATTTCAAAGCGTCAATTTATGAGAAACTCCATAAATATTTAGTTTCCATATTTGCCGGGGAAGAAGAATATGTTCCGTTTAAATTATTCTTCGTGTACACCTCCAGAATTTTTTTGCATCTTGAGATATTAAATTTTCACAAGAATCTACTTGCTTTTATTTGTAGTTATGCTAGCTACAACAACAAAATACGCTTTTGGAGCACACTAATGAACGCAGACTATTTATTAACGTTTCTTATAAATAGATTTCGGCCAAAAATCCTACTGTTTCATTAGTAGTACAAATGCAAATTTGCTGCTCTTTCACCTAATTGCTGCACATGCGCAATCGTTTGACTGCGGTGTTGTCGGAGGATCGGAGAACATGGCGGCTAATAATGAGCCAAAAATACGAGAAAGCCTCCGTGAATTCCTTCTCTTTAAAAGGAAAATAGAGGCCGGAAAAAAATGAAAATGAAATTTCTCCGAATAACTTGTTTCTTCCTCAGATACACTTGTTTTTTCCTCTTCAAACTAGTTCGACTTAAGGACGGTGGCCACGAATTTGCAGCGCGCACTTTTGTCTGCGCATGTTACTCAATGAGCGCGCGCATAGACGTCAAACAAATTTGGAATAATAAACGATTTTTTTACATATCGTGTTTCGCACACAAACTCGTGAAAACATACTAGTTTGAAACGAATTTTGGAAGAAGAAAATTCTGAGTTGGCGAAGAAAAAACACATGGCTTTTTATATTCTTAAAATAACTTCGATTCTGATAAATTAAAAGCTGCACTAAAAAACAGTTCTTTTGACCACCGGGACTAACGAATGCCGTTGGCCGCCATCTTGAAATGTCCCATAATGCATTGTATTTACTTGCCACTCTCTAGGGAGGGCTGGGGATTTTGTGGTTATTTAGGCAAATTCTAATAAGTTTTTCGTGCGTTTATCAGCAAATAACTTTTTAAAAACGCGTGGATACCCCATAATATTTATTTTCTCATTTGCTTCTAGGTTAACTAGGCTGCATGTATACAAAAAATTACGATAAAAAAATTCTTTCGCCGTATAATTTTCTCCGAAATAGCGTTTGACATCCGGTTTCCTGAGAATTAAAAACAGGCCAAAAAATCTAAAAAAACACGTACTAGTAATTACAGTAATAACGTTTTTTGCTTTCATTTTGAAGGATTCAATCTTTAGATGCTTTTATCACTTTCGCTGTACTTCTTTATGAAATAACATTGGAGATAATGAAATTATATTAAAGATTTAAAAAATCACTGGTCAGCGGTTATTGGCCATGTTTACCATTAATTATCTCCGTGAAATGCATGGATACCCCCAAATTTTTTTTCGTTAATTAAAAGACCTTTGCCCATTCTACAAAGTAAATATAAAATAACTGGAAAAAAAATGGTTCGCCATTATGGGCCACCGTCCTTAATCAAGACCATTTTCGAATTGTTTGAACTCCATTTGCCCTTTTTCTCAAGTTTAAACTCGTTTTCGTTGATAAACGTTACACCACCACTTTTTCCGGAATTGTGATCTTGAGGCAATGCGAAATCTCGCACGCTCTCAACCAATCAGATTCATGCTTAAAATAGCATCAAACGGGGCATATGATTGTCCAAAGACCTAATACGCGCGATTCCTTCTCTTACCTCATCTTTTCTTGGTAAGTCAAATGTTGCTTTTTAGATGCGTTTGCGCAATCATGTAAGTGAATGGCTGCGAGAATTTTATTTTTGGTATATATACTTCTTCAAATTTGAGAACGTAATAGGTGCTCAAAAATTGCTCGAAAATGAATTATGTTAATATTTATTATGTAATAATGGTCCAAATGATGGTTAGATTTTTAAAACGCTTTAACATGCAGGATGAAAGTGCTCTGAAAACACTCGAAAGAAACACTCCTAAGTAGGAAAAATTAGGAATTGAATGTCACAATACTTTTTTTGCTATTAGTTAACCTAGACCTATATATATCCCGATATAATTAACGAAATTTTCATCTTAAAATTATGCACGTGCACATGCTGTGAACAATTTGCGAGTGCAATATGCTAATTAGCGAGTCGAATGGTTGTCTCAATGCAAGTTTTGAGCTGGCGTTCGGGTCAACATCGGGTTTAAGTTTCGGGTCGTTTTAGTGCTTGTATTGGAATGAGCTGTTGCAATATTGCTGTGTATAGAACAAGTAATGCCCTACTTAAACGCCAAGCAAAAATATGCCTGCGTTTTTGAGATTTTTAAAAACAACTTCTGATGTACAAAGTTGCGGAGAAAATGTCTCACAAGAGACTCGGAAAGAAAAAATATATCTACACATCGATGAAGAGTTGAAAGTCGGCTTTTTCACGTAAGGTAAGTGTATATTTTAGCAATATTTCCAAAGTGTTCTCGTGGTGTTTTGCGTACTTCGAGTATTTTTTACGCTGTCGTTATATCCAAGAATAGAAATACAGCATCTGTGGAAACTTTGGTGATTTAAAGAAAATCAAACAGATTAAATCTCTTAAAATTGCTTTGAAATGTTGTGCATTTGTCTGAATTTTTCTATGCAGTTTACCGCTTGTCTGAAGCTCATCAATTTTGCGAGATATTAGAGGAAAACCATTTTTGACGATGTTCGATTTTCGCTATTTTAAAAACGTTGATCGATTTAATTATAACATCATATAAAACTTCAATCTTATGCTCATAATTGGTGTGGAAACCAAGTCCATTGGTGCGCATTAAGTTGTCCATTGCGCCAAATGAAAATGTGCGGTGCGGTCTGAAAACAACTACTCCGAGTCACCTTAATTACATTCAAACTCACCAAGTCATCATACAAAATAGGTTGGCTATCCTTTCAGTAAGACTTATTTATCAGTCAGGTCATCGTCTTCAAGAGCTATGTAGATTTGGTACCAACGATTGTAGGCATAGTTTT
Source organism: Telmatactis stephensoni (assembly GCA_029948255.1). Classification (NCBI taxonomy): domain Eukaryota; kingdom Metazoa; phylum Cnidaria; class Anthozoa; order Actiniaria; family Isophelliidae; genus Telmatactis; species Telmatactis stephensoni. The sequence continues at coordinate 452,003 of JALIZF010001734.1, read as the reverse complement.
GGGAGAATCTCGGAGGCAGCTTCAAGTTATCTCTTGCTTTTACAATTTCTTCCAAAACTCACCAAATTAAAAGTGCAAAAACTGCTGTTTACTGCTCCCAAAAATAATAAAGGGTTATTAACCGAGTGCGAGGTCTGTATGGGAAAATATCAGACCGAGATCTTGACAGCTATGGACGAGCAGTAGGCGAGGGTCGTACAAAAAAGACGAGGTCTGATATTTTCCCATACAGACAGAGCAAACGAGGTTAATAACTTATTTATTATATGGCTTTGAGAAGTCCCGCCAAAACAATTGCCAAACGCAAACTTTTCTTTTCATCCGGGACAGCGGTCCTGATATGGCAAAATACAGACCATGCGTTAGCCAATCATTATTCAGGAAATTATCTAGCCATATAATAATTGGATATAGCCCGATTACGAACGCTTAACTAGGGTGGCATGGTTATTTCAGTATTTATTTATTTATTATAACTTGTCGGCAAATTGAAGCAAAGTAAAATTTTCTGTCCATTTTTAAAACTATTTATTTCAAAATTAGCTTCTTTTAAAAGTGAAAAGAAATTTGCTTCTTTTTGCCAAAAAGTTATTTCTGCCGTTCGGTGTGCAGACGCGCGAGTCAACCGTAACATAAAGACGGGAATTTCGTCTAATTGTTTTAAGTTGGTTGTGAGGCAATTTTCTCAAGGTATTTACTTTAGGTTTGTGGCTATTTTTCTTTGAGGTGCCTCTTTATTTCGTACAAAGTGATGATAGTTTTTGACAATTTCTGTTCCTAGCAGGGGAAACCGGGAAATCAACTGAACGGAGCCAATCAAAACAGGCGATTTTTTCAGTTTTATCGAGTTTATCGGCTAAATTTTTTGAAATCGGCTGGAAATTGAAAGTTGTAGTGGAAAGTTACGGGTTTGAATGTTTAGTTTTTAGATATTGATTCCTTTATAATTTAAATCACTGTTGATTTTTATAGCTGTATTTCGATTTTTTCCGCTAGGTCGGAAGCTGAGTGCGCGTTGCCGCAAATGTAATATTACTGGGGCCGGTTGTACGAAGGGTGAATAGCGCTATCCAGCAGATAAATCCTTATCCAGCAGATAAAATCTATACAAAATCTATACATGCAGTGGATAACTCTTATCCGATGGATAACTTTATCCAACCTTCGTACAACCGGGCCCTGGACTCTATACTAACTTCACGAAATAAAATTGTGAGTTGGGATAGAGTACAAGAGGTTCTGAAAACTTGTTGTTTATGTGTTAAAAATAGCTTGAGTTTAATATTCTCTATCAAAGATTAAGTTTTTTCCATCAAAACTAAGGTCTTCAGATGTGAAGCAAAATAATAATTCTGGATGACTGATATAGACACATCTTAACAGCGGCCGCCATTTGTTCAAAAAGATAAGGCAAATCAACATGGAACAAAATTAAATTTCACATTTTCAATTAAATAGAAATTTCAATTAAATGCAACGCTTGAAGTTTCACTAAAAATTGACCTTCATTATTTTAATGAAAAGATTTCTGTTAGTTGATTTTATATTTGATTGGCTTCTAACGATATTATTGGCTGCCATGTTTTGAGATATTCATCAGATTTCAGAACATACTGATTAAAAATAAACATTCCGAAAATGAAATTTATCTTTAGGAACACAAAATTCATTGAAATTTCATCTTTAAATAAGCTTTTGATTACTTTTGTCTGAAAAGTGAAATCAATCGGTATTAACTTAAAACAAAAAGTCATCTTTAAAATTTGTATTGAAGAATTTTGTCTTAGAAAGACAGTATTGGATGATATGCGTGTGATATGTTAACATCTTTTATCTTTTTACGCAAACTTTGTCTATAGCAAAAGCTTAACACACTATCTAACAATCTTTAGTCAGGATAGGCTGGAGTACCCAGATTATCAGACGCTTGGAGTGGAACAATCTGAATGTAATTTGTCGATCCATTTCAAATTCTATCAGAGTCAAAAGCCTAGAACGTCTCTCAACAACCTGGAACAAATTTCCCACCCAAAAGGTGAAACATTCTTCAACCATGAATGCGTTGGCCAACTCCACACAAGATAATAGTATGTGTGTCAGTGAAACTGCTAAATATGCATCTCTCATAGTAGCTGGTGGAGTTGGTATAATTGGTAATGTCTTCATCATTACACTTGCAGTTAAATTCACCCCAAGAAAGACACTCCATCATTTGATCATCAACATGGCCGTGTCTGATATCCTTGTGGTCATCACTCTCATCTACAGATTGGTTGGTACTCCAATGCCAGATTACATCTACTATTCCTTTGCTAATATTTTGTGCAAAATTTTAACTCACTTTCGCATTTCAGCGGAATTAGCAACTCTTGTATCTTTATTGATTATAAGTATTGAGAGATATCGAGCAACGAGTCGACGAGCGTTACTTGTGCCGCAAGCTCTTTCTGAAAAGAAACGCATTCTAGTGGTGTTGTGTGTGTGGTTTGTGTCTATGGTACTTCCAGTTAATGTATTGATAGTTCATGGAGCGGAGATAAAATCGCCAAAATCGAGGATCTATAGATGTGGTGCTGTTCACGGAAAGGATTTGCATAATTTGTTACACCTCCTTCAGTCAATCTGCGTTGTTATCTTATACTGCTCAGTATTAATACTTGGTATCCTAACTTCCGTAAGACTCTGCAAGCCGCAGGAGATCCAAGCAAGTCTTTCTGAGGTACAAAGAAAAATTCGAAAGAAGCGCATAGTCGGTGCTGTGAGGATGGTGTCGTGTTCTTTGCTACTTTATTCGTGTTGCTACCTTCCAGACTTCGTAGAAGATTTTCTTCAATTCTTTTACTGGCATGAACAACCCAATGAAACCAGCGGCTGTAACAAAATTTTAAAATTGATGCTTCACTTTCCTAAAATCATCAACTCTTGTTTAAGTCCATGTATTTATATCGTGTTTTTGGCCGACTTTCGTGAAGCAGCAGTAAAAATTTTTACAAAGAGACTTAGAATATCACCACAAAGAGATTTAGAACTACCGGCAGGACAAAGGAATAGCCAGGATACGCGACTCTAGAAATATGAGGCGTAATTCACACAATTCGACGAAGTAAGGCAAGATCAACACATCGATGAAGCCAATGAGAGACATCAAAGACAGTGAGAGACACCTGCTTCCTCGAAACGTCTGTGATTCTTTAACGTCTCGCACCACCTTTTACTCGGCGGGCAGGCGAAGCCAAAAAAGTTACTAAATGCAGATAGGTCTTTACAGCGCATGTGCAGATGAAAAGGGTTTGAAAGCCCGCCGAATGAACGTTCGAACTAGCGTCTTGTTTATTATATAAAAATGAACATCTTACGTCGAGGTACAACAAAGTGCACTGAATACAATTAAGAATGGAATTTATAAAGCTTCTTGAAGTCGGCAATTATTTTGATGTTTTCGATATAGTTCATGCCAAAATATCGCTTTGCACAACGAAGATTGTTATTTTGTGCGCCAACAGTACATTTGGCCGGCATTTATAGTCAATTGAAAAAACGTTGTCGGGTCTAAAAACATAAAACATAGAAGCTGAGACCAAAATGGCGCTTGGGATGTCAATAATAATATTCTGATTTATTCATTTACGCTGTGCCTTCGATGCAAAATGCTGACAGCAAATGCAGGATCTGCGTTGGCGGGCCGTTTGGCTTCGATTTTTATCGGTTGCAGCGTAAATGAATAAAGCAGAATATAATTATTGACGTTATTGACATCCCATGCACCATTTCGGTCTCAGCTTCGATGTTCTATGTTTTTAGACCCGACAACGTTTATTCAATTGACTATGATATACAATACATACAGCATGAAATATGTTTATAATAAATAATAAGAACTTATGGCATAACTATAGTATGAAAATAAACCCATTCAGTGTCACATGCAAGCGAATCGAAGAATAATGACCGGATTTCTGCCTTCTTTAATTACATATTGTATGTTCGATCTTTGTTTGGCAAATGTACAATCCATTTTATAGGAAATACAAACGAGAACAGCGTCGTAAATAATACAGTAAGCCATGCCTGAGTGAACCGAACATTTTAGATTAATCTCCAATTACGCTAAGAATCAAAAGTGACGTAGATGTATCAAATAACGGTGACCCGAACATACACCTATTTTAAAGAATGTTGTCGGGCGACAGGCTTCAAGCCTACGCGACTAGACCGCAAAGGAGTATGGGTAGTTGATAAATTTACTCTTACTGGTCTTTATTTCAAGCATCAGTGAATAAGGACTTTGTTGCACAAGCTCAACACTTGCTGGTTGAAAATCGTCGTGCTGATATTTATTTGGTTTCATAGCTTTTAGTAATTCCTACCCATACTCCATTTCGGGTCAGTCGCGTAGACTTGAGTCTATTTGCCGACAACGTTAATTGAAACAGGTGTATATGCCAATTAAGTGACGAGTTTTATTTTCCACTCTAGTTAATATAACAAAGAATGTTATTATGACCAGTGCGTTTTACAACCGCGCGTGACTACATAACTTAATTGCACTTCAAAAGGGATATAATTAAGTGGTAATAGAACTTTGTGTCGTGCAATTTTAGGCTGAAATCACAATCACAATCGTGATTAACAAATTAACAATTTTGTCATCAATTTTGTGATTTCAGTCCAAATTGCACTCCACTCAGTTATGTCATTACCATTATCAGCGGGTGTTTACATGACACTAGGATCAACCTAGCACTAGGATCACCCTAGCCGACAAATCATCCTACCTGCTATACATGCATTTACTGCATTCTGTTTAGTAGGATGATCCTAGTACCCGAAGTGAAGACACAAATTTCCATGTAAACAGAATGTAGACGGTGAAAGTATAGCAAGTAGGATAATTCACCTACTAGGATGATCCTAATGCCATGTAACTGGCACCCACTTAATCTTAATTAATTATCCACTGTAGCTAGTTCATTGGATCGGAGCATGTGCCTACTTCAACAAATAATTGATAATTTGGGCTTAAAAACCTAACGGCCTGTATGGGCTTCAATACTTCATATCATCATCATCATCATCGTCCTCATCATTGTCGTCATCATCATCATAATACGACCTTCGACGAATTAGAACCAAGGACATTCACAAAGACACTGTACTGTGTTAATACAAATAAATATCATATTTGACTTTCTTGGAGGGTGTGTTGAAAAACTTGAGAAAGAACTGCAAAAAATTACAAAAACAAAACAAAAAGAAAAAGATTACCTAATTACAAACTGAAGTGTCAAAAGTGGGTAATTTCACAGAACGTGGAAATAGTTAAAAAATTATGCACGGGACGTGTAAATGCACAAAAATAGAATAAAATGAAATGAAATGAAATGAAATAATAATAATAATAATAATTTATTATTTATATGGCGCAAAATTCATATGCCTGTGATATGCTCTAATGAAATGAAATGAAATGAAATGAAATGAAATGAAATGAAATGAAATGAAATGAAATGAAATAAATAAAATAAAATAAAATAAATAAAGTAAAGTGAAATAAAATAATAATAAAATAGAATAATAAATAGATAAAAAGCAAATGTGTCAGTGAGGAAAAAGAATTACAATAACAAATTACAGGAAAAAAACAATAAATTTAGACTGCAATTCACTTTAGTGCAAAGAAATATAACTTTGTTTTGTTCTGACGTTTGTTCAGTTGTACTTAAACTTATCTGGCCATCTTTCTGAGTTTGTGTGCTTTTTGAGATGCTTTTTGAAACAATAGTTTGAGACTGTAGTTCACTTTAGTGCAAAGAAGTATAACTTTGTTTAGTTCCGACGTTTGTTCAGTTGTACATAAGCTTATCTGGCCATCTAAGCTTAGTGCAGATTTCGTATAAGTATGAAAAGGACCGCGCCGTGCCGTGCAAGTGTCGATCATGCAGTGCCGTGTTTCCTATCAAAACCTTCGAAAATTCTGCCGTAACCGCGCCGCGACCGTGCCACGGCCTTTTCGCACTCATACGAAATCTGCACTATCTGATCTAGTTTGTGTGCTTATTGAAATGAAAACCTTGATCTTAGAAGAGCCCTCCACTGGCGGAGGTAAATGGTGCGAATTCAAAACAAAACGAAACGAAACGAAACGAAACGAAACGAAACGAAACGAAACAAAACAAAACAAAACAAAATAGTGGTAGACTCATCCCATAAGTCGGTCAGTTTGCTTGTTGGGTTTCCTGTGGTGATCTCTCACACACCGACTTATCACCAAAATGACCCAAAATCATTCGTTCGAATAGGCGATTTGTATACACCTAATTCCAAAATGGCGGACACTAGTGACAGCAGAGAGCATGAAAGCGAGGCATCAAAGTCCACAATTCATGTTAAAAGTTTATCTGTAGGAAATCTGTTGCTAATTTTGTCTTGCCGGTGTTTTTCTTTACCCGATATAAAAATAAGCCTTGATATTTGATGTTTTGGTTGTTTTACTCTATTGATTGTCACCACCATCGCCATTTTGGAATAGTGTATGGTGGTGTCTTTTGACGACAACTACCAGACTGCTTAGCCTTACAAATTTCCGTGCTTACTCAGATTTTCAGTATTTCCTCATATGAATAGCAGAACAGTTGGCACTTATAGGCCCTTTGCAGCATGTTGGAATGCAGCTCAATTTGGAGGGCAAACTGACAAAAGAATTTCAATGTCCTATTGGCTGGAAACAATTGTCTTTGCCCTCCAAAATGCGCTCATTCGCACATGCTGCAAAGGGCCTATTACTTTACAAAACAAATTGGGCAAAGCGTTTTAATTTGGTTGCTACAGTCAAATGACGGCATCATAAAAAACACTTTGCTACTAGAAAAGTTAATGATAATGTACAAATTGCTCATTAAGTGGACTTTTTTGATCCTCAAGAGTTTCCACATACAGAAATGTGATCTTGTAACCTTTTAATTTCAAATGGTAATCACACTTATGAATGACATTAATTCACACTGCATTGTAAAAAGGCTAAAAAGCATTAAAAAGCTTAGAAGAGCTTTTAGTACGGTAATTACTTGGTAGAAGTGATACGGTTTTAGAGATTTTCTCGACATCAACAAAAATTACGATAATATTGGGAAGATCCATGTATATTTCCTGTCTGCATGCCTCATCAAAAGTAGAGCGCATCCAATTTCGAGTGGAACCAAAGATAATTGAATGAGAAAAACAAACTCGAAACTTTGAGATGAGTATTTTACCTTCTGCCAATGGTTAGGCAACCCTAGAGAAATCCTAAGGTAGTACAATACAAAAAAGAGGAATGTGACAACACATCTTGAGGTGTAGGGTTTGAATAAATTAAGAAACTATGAGGGTTTTACTTGGACGCTTGAAGATGGAACGGCTTCGGTGCTGAGTTTACAACGTTATTGAATCAGTTCTGATGCAGGAAAGACGATGACACTAGCAAGCATACTTAGCTTGAAATACCCTTTAAAATGGAACAATGATGGAGAGAGGACAAAGATCAGCTTGCCAAAGAAACTTCCGACGCAAAGTATTATTGTTTTTTCCTTTTTCCGGATTGGTCCTATTTGTATTTTACCTGAAAATGTCAGAAACGCAAGGATTTTGGTATACAATAGAATTCCAAATCAGCTTGTTCGTTTCCATTCATTTAAACACCTCTAGGATTAAAAACTTTTGTTCTAAAGAATTCCACATTATAAAGGCAAAGAATCGTAGAATTCCAAATCAGCTTGTTCGTTTCAGTATGTTCGTTTCCATTCAATTTAAAACACCTCTAGGATTAATAACTTATGTTCTAAAGAATTCCACATTATAAAAGGCAAAGAATCGTATTCTGAGAGGTTTTGAATTGGTCGGAAACGTACATAGCAACGCGTTAGCCGATTTGATCTAATAAGTCTCCCAGCGAGGGATTTCATCCCTAATTTACAATTATAATTAAAAAATAGCATAGAAAGGAAAAAGAAAACAGCGAAGGACAGTAATTGGAGCGTTAATTTAAGTTTGAAGCAATGAACAGGACAACCAATTCTACACAAGACGACAGTACGTGCATCAGTGAAACTGCTAAACTTACATCTGTTGCAGTAGTAGGTGGAGTTGGTATAATTGGTAATGTTTTTATCATCATACTTGCTCTTAAATTCACCCGGCGATCAACACTCGATCATTTGATTGTCAACATGGCCGTTTCTGACATACTTGTGGTCATTACATTCGTCTACAAGATCTTAGGTGAACTGCTGCCAAATAACATCAACTACAGCTTTGCCAGTATTCTTTGCAAGTTGGTACTTCATATCACTGTCACATCTGAACTAGTTACTCTTGTAACTTTGTTGATTATAAGCATTAAAAGATATCGGATGACAAGTCGACTAACAGTGCAAGTGCCTCAAGCCATTTCAAGGAAGAAACGTGTTCTGGTGGTGCTTAGCTCGTGGTTCGTGTCCATGCTGCTTGGACTTTATGCACTCATTATTGGTGGAGCAAACTTCAGATCAACAAAGAATCGTCGATGTTTTTTCCACATAACTCTTCTGTGGCATGTGCTTTACCCCTTTAAGAATTTCTGTGCGATTATCATGTACTGTTCAATAATTATACTTGGCATCCTAACTTCCAGAAGACTCTCGAAGATGAAAGACATCAAAGTGGATATTCCTGATGCACAGAGAAGACTTCGAAAGAAGCGCATGGTCAATGCTGTGAGGATGGTGTTGTGTTCTTTGTTACTTTATTCATGTTGCTATCTTCCAGACTTGGTCCAAGATATCATTAGCGTTGGGAAAAACCCAAAGAAATTCAAAAGTTGTAGAGACCAAATTGAGAATTTCATGACTAGTTTTCCGAAAATAATCAACTCTTGTTTAAGTCCATGTATTTATCTAGTGTTTTTGTCCGATTTTCGAGAAGCAGCTGTAAAAGGTCTGACGAAGAAACCTAGAATATCACCAAGAAATGATCCAGAACTTACAGAGCAAGTAGATACTCAAGATACACGACTCTAACGATGATGCCAATTCAAGTCGATATAGCTTTAGTTTAACTGTAATTCGTAAAGCTGTAGCTTGAAATCTTCTTGAGAAATTATATATCAACAAGTTTTCAATGAGAACACTATATCATATGCACATAGAGATTTATTCACAAAAAGCTATTTAATGCCTAGTAGTATAGTAACTATAGTTATTGATGGTGGGAGAACCTACGTAGCACTTGTTGATGTAACATATTCATAAAAAATATAATGAATAGCTCACAAAATAATAGATAGAAAGATAATAAAATGCAATAGATTTTATAACTGATATTACATCAATTAAGTGCTACGTAGTTTCTCAGTCCAGTATTTGATGTTCTTTCAATAATCATCGCAATCGCTCACAGGAAGCTAACGTTCCGTTTACAGTAGTCCCGATCAATTTGAAAACATGTTTGCTACGAATGAATAGAGTTGTCACTACCATGTAAACTTTTTAATTACAACGCCGAGCTTTCGGACAAAGTGTCCATCTTCAGGGCAAAAGAAAATGTTACATTCGTTACATTTAAATTGCGCGAGAGATGTCCAAAAAATATTTTATTACTATGGCAATAACTTGCGCGCGCTGGAATAGAAAGATAAACATAAATAGATATACATAATTAAATGGATTAAAAAGAAAAAAAACTGAAAAGCTATATCTCTAAGATTTTCCTAATAAAAGCTTATCTCTAAGATTTTCCTAATAAAGGCTTTGCTACGGTTTACTAGGCGTCCCATCGATCGATGCTAAAACGTTGTTTGTTGTCTAAGACTGATAAGTTCCTTTTTCAATTTACTGGATAAATGGTGCAGCCTAAGTAGTACGTGTTGATTGAGATCTTACTACATATTGTAATCATAAGATGAAGGGAAAAAAATGAAACTCGCTACTCAGTGGTCGCGCCTCATTTTGGAAGAAAGTCCAATCTTCCATTGTACTCGGTATATTTTTTAGACGACGTGTCAATTACGATTTTTGCATTAGAATGTCGTTTGCTGATTCACTTAATTGAATTTTCTTGTCTTTTGGAGTCCTTCAATTTGTTAATTTTGTTTTATTAAAAAATCAGGATCGTTTTACTCTATCGATCTTCTCTTTTTTTTTTCCGGCCATCTCAAAATTGACGAACTTGACGACTTGATTTTAGAAAACAACATAGAAATAAGAGGACGCACCATGAGTTATCTTATATTTACATTTTTTTGATATTCGAACCTGAATAGAGACCAATGTCATGTGATACTAGATTTGCTCGATAAGATGAAGATAAAAAAGAACAAATCAAGCTAACGGCTATTTTTCATGAAGAGGTATATTTAACTGAAAATGCCAAAAACCTTAATTCAACGAACTTGTAATTGACCATTAATATGAATTAAATAAAATCTTGGCTGTTTTTTTGAAGCTCATTTTTGAAGCATATTCATAACCCCAGAAACATTCAGCAAGCGATAATATTTGATCGTAGATGTGAATTAAATCAGTTGTTCGGGACGTTTTTAAGAAGCAATCAAAAAAGTATACTTTAAAACAGGTGACAGGTTCACAAACCGTTGATTTAATCATATAAATATGAATGTAAAAATTTTTCGTAGTGCGCTTTTTCGCTATCGATCTTTTTGTTGTGTAACAAAATTGTCTAATAGTGATAATTTTACTGATTTATATAGCGCTGTTTAACAGACGAACTGTACAACATTTCGGTGAGTAAAATGCATACAAATTACATGTTTTTGATGACTAATTTTTGAAAAGATTTGAACGTTTTCCGTTTCCTTTAGTTAATGAAAACATGTAATGGTTTTCCCGTAAAGTGTTTTTAGTTTATTAATTAATCTTCTAACTGAATTGGTAAAATCCATTCTATCCCTGCATGATGGGCCAGGGCCCCGAAAGCTTGGATAATAAAAATCCATTCACGTGAAAAAAACTCACTATTAATAGAACACATTTGAATAAGACTTACTATTTAAGAGAGACCTACAAGGACGAGGCCTACAAGTGTATTTTATATATATATATATTTATTTCTATCTATGTTTCTGTATAATGTACAGTATAAAGAACATAGAGTCAAACAGAAGCTTCGTACATAGTTGTTAGATATTGTGGAGTCGCACGCGGTTCCCTTCGCTACTAGACTCACGGTATATGAGCTACAGCGACAGCCAAAAGTTGTTCGAACACCCCCCTCTCCCCCAAATCAATGTTGGTTAACTTTTGGAAGTCCAGCGCGCGACAGCAAACCAGCCAACATTGAATAGGGGAAAAGGAGTTCATTCAAGGGAAGTGTCCGAGGACTTTTGGCCGCTGCTGTAGCTTACAAATCTAGTAGTCGGAAGAGCCAATAGGAGCGCGAGACTGCTCATATCCAGTTGATGTGGATGTAATAAATATATATGTATTTCAGGTGTCACGAAGAAATTATGACAGAGCTTCGAAAATAATTCATGAAGTTTTAATGTGAGGAAATCAGGAAAAAATTAATAAAAACTTTGGTACTCTAACCAGTAATATCTTCGATGCCTATTTTGTGTTTATACCGATAAGAATAGGCGACAAAATAAAATTTTGCTCTTGGCTGTGTATATATACATAGAGATAGATAGATCCCTTATGTTTTATCATCATTAACTTATTTATTTTCATTATGTATTTATTTAGTTATTATTTAGGTCTTATTAACCGAGCGAGAGGTCTGTACGGGAGAATTTTGACCGAGGTGGGGATGAGACCGAGGTCAAGATTCTCACGTACAGACAGACCAAGCTTTATTATATGACCTTTTTTCTAAAATAAAGAAAAAAATGCCAGTCTTTTGTTATTCATTTTACATTTTCAAGCGCGCGTAACATTCGAATGGCTTCTCAGTATTTTTACTTGGCCGACTTGTTTTGACAACCAGTTGGACACGAAGCGGGAAGTGTGCTGCGTTTGCACGAATTGACAAGACAAAGATTCTTCTAAAACTGTCATTTTGTCAAGTAATTGTGGAGAAGACAATGTAGGAAAAAGCGAAAGATCAAAAACTATTCATAAGAGGAAAGATTGAACACACCAAACGAACTCAAACGATGAAAAACATTTATACACGTACTGGAGTGAACTTTTAACCTTTCAAACGGATTTGTGAATGATTTTATGCCCTTGTTCTGCTTTGGAAAAGAATTAGAAGAACTGGATGCAATCTGACACACCATTGAGAGCAAATGAATAGTATTGTGGTGGTTGAACCGTTGGGACATGAAAGTAAATTCAGGATTTTTGATTTCCTTTTGAGCCGGGACAACGTTGCCTGACTCGTTGCATTTATGACAATTTTTGTGTGAACTATTTGGCTTAAACACTGGCATCAAGGAGTCTCCTAGTGGACATTGAATAATTATATAACTGGTGAGTTTTCTTTTCTTATTCCTTGTAAAAAATGTCGGTCAAATTAGGTGACAGACAGACTGTGGACTTTCAGTCGCTAAAGAAAAACAAAACTTTACTGTCTTCAGCAACTGCATGCTTGCCTTTGAAGAACTGTATTGTAAATGTATGGCAAAAATTAATGAAATTTTTCATTCAAGGAACCTAGTAACAGTCCAAAATAAGACATTTTATAGGTAATGCTTTGAAAAATAACGAGCACCATGAAAGTATATTTTGCATCTGTTTCACTGTCACTTTGTAATTTTTGTAATTTCTTGAAATTAAACTGATGATTTAACTAAAAAAATACAGTTGATCAGTTGATGAAAATTATTTTTGACATAAATCTGGCCGAACAGCACACTTTTGATGAAGAGAAATAGCTTTTTTTTTTCTTTGTTTTCAACTTTTAATATGCAATCGGACCGGTTATTACCGGAGAATCTAGACCGGTCCGAGATGTGATCTAACCAATCAAATCGCTCGATTTGCTAGTGTCCAGGCTCCAAAATACACGGTCATATAATAACAACGATTTACAGGTTTACCAACGGGCCCACAGTAATTGGTTAATCGCTGAACTGCGGTTTCCCTTCCATATAATTAGCATATGTAAAATATATAATTTCTCAGTACTTTTTACATTTAACAAATATAAAACGTTTTCCGTGTTTACATAGCCTGATGTAAACACGCGGGAAAGTTTGGGAGAAGTCTCGAGCGATTGTATAAAACCGAGCTGCAGGCTATGTAAACACGGAAATAAGTTTTATATTTGTTTTATAAAATACACGAAGAAAAAAGAGTGCCGAAAAATCTCGTTTTTGTTGGATATTACTCAAGAAATTCTCTCTATTTTGTCAAAGAGAAAAACTGTCCAATCAGCGTTGTCATTTTACAGTCGACCCTCGAGCCGTCGAAAATTCAGGAGAAACTTTCGCAAAAAAGAAAGAAAAGCGCCACTTTCTAAGGACAAAATAACTCCCCATTATTTCTAAGAGTTCTGAGACAACAACGAGGATGTTCTTTAATTGAAAAGTCGTAAAATGGATGAAAACTAACGATCATTCTTGGACCTGTGATGAAAAAAGAGCAACCAAGTCATGAGTGAAACTTTGCCGAGCCGACAAGGTCATTTTGTGTGGGGAAAATTGCTATTTATGGAGCTTTGTGATGCCTGGATACCTGAATTCTGCTTGCATAAGATGATTAGTGCCCAAATCTTACAATCAAGTAGTGCTCAACTAGTAATTTTTGTCAAGCTCGATTTCTGTTCTCCCGTTGATACGAAAAACAATCTCTCGCGATGAATGAACTTGACTCAGGCTGACAGAAAACTTTTCACTACCAACGGTTATCTAAATGTTTTTTTCCTTATTTACTGTTAATATCTTGCATTTATTGTAAATATGATTTAGGACTATTAAATAACAACTTACGTCACATATAGAAATATCTATCAAGAGAAAATACTGAGAGACTTGTCCATGCTCTCACAACGAGTATAGATTGGACTACTGTAAAAGCCTCCTTCATATGGTGTTCCAGACTATCAGATAAGAAAGTTACAGCGTGTAATAAATGCTAGCGCACGGCTCATCTTCCGCGCACCTAATTACGGTCACATAACACCTATTAAAAAAAACAACTTAAAAATCACTAAAATCTAAGTGATTCTTCTATTGCCTCACAGCAGGTGGGTTTCTTTTTACATTGATTTGTCATTCACTAGCGAGTTTTTGTCTGAGATACAGGTATATTTCTACACAGGACGCCATTCGTTTCTTAAAGACAAAATTAATTACCAGGGAAAAACTCAAATTTCCCACTTTCGACAAAATTTAATTTCAAAACTGTTTGAAAGTATAAGAATAGACTAACGAGCTGTGCACTACTTTGGGATGCGTCGGTGTATAGGGATACAACAAATCTGTAACACTGTTCCGGTCTTCTCGTCGGAGTAAAAGTAATTAAAAGTATGTTACACTACTTGTGCTGAGGGGAAAACCACTAGGAGGGTCCATCTCGCGCTATGGTATTACCTAGCAGAGCTATTTTTAGCAACAATGACTCGACTAACGCTTCTTGCAAATGAAAGGTGTTTAGTTGAAGAAAAAGTCTACAAAAGATAACATTAATCAATTCAAACTCTATCAGATTTCTTACAAAAACAAAACAAAACAAATATTCATTTACAAAAAAGGAGTTGTTTTTAAGTTACGTACTCCGGCCAATGGGTTTGTCTGCTTTGTTGCACATTTATTTTGCTACTGATCTTTAGAAATGAATGAAAAATCTTTTAGTCCCCAAAAATACCGCTTTAGTTAAAAAAACGTAACACGAAAAAAAAGCGAATCGACGTGTTCATGGTAGTTAATTGGCGTCACACACACATTTTTGCTTAGTAATAATTCGTCGTCAAAACTAAACAGAAAAACCCAAAACACAATCCAGTTTTCAGGCCATTTTCAGTGTTGGCAAAGTGGTGTTAGTGTGCTTGTACAAAGATGCCAAACAGTCAATCAGAGCTCGTTCTAAAACTAGCTCAGCTTGGTCGGTCGAGGATGGAACACGCATTAGTGCGAGATGAACTCCCCTAGCAATCTTCCTTTGCTGTTTTTTACCTCACCTAAATAAGTTAAAAATAAGTTATCTTTAATGATTGAAAAATATCCTGCTTGGTTAAATCCAATTCAATTGAAAAATGAATGAAAAATTTTAATTAAAAATCTTCCGTGAGTGTAAACGTTATTTGATTTTATATTTGAAGTACTTTCTAAGGGTATTACCACTGATTGGTACGTCATGACATATTAATCAAATTCTTGGCATGATAACAAATACTTGCCGCTTGCCCTTAAGCAAAGCAATGATGAAACCACCACCTTGGCGATTGAGACCATTCTTTCAATAAAAGTGTCATAAATTTATTGAAAAAAAAGGCCGGAATCAATGAAAGCATGTCGAGAACTAATAAATCAATTAGAATTAACTGACAATAATGACATTCTACATCGCAGAATTTCATCTTAGAAATAACACGACACAATTTTGCGCTCAATGTGAAGATAGGGAGTTGTAATGGTGAGACAATTGAGCAGGTTTTCGCTTTGGAAAATGGAGATGCAATGAACTGTTGACACAGACTTGGTGAAGGCTTCAGGGTTCAGTTTTCCTGAGTGCAAAAAACAATCTCCGCTAACTAGCCTTTCATTTTATCATCAAACAAATTCAACCGGCAAAATTCATCCAGGCTTGTAGTTGAACTGAACAACGAAAAGCAATTTTCAGTCTGGAAAACATTTTTCATAAGTCAATCTGAAGTGGAACTATTATGTGGAACTAAAAAGAAAATATTATATATATCCATTGGTAAGCGAACCAAACGTGCATTCATCCAGGATGGTAAGTCTATAACGTTTCTCAGAAAAACGATCAACATTTCAAATACACACCCAGAAAAGAAAACAGAGATTACTTTTCGTCGATGTGCGAATCAAAAAGATTTGAATCAACGAGTTGAAAAGATTTTTAATCGAACCAAGATACTTCAAGCCATGAACGCGTCAAGAAATTCTACACAAGCTGAAAACACATGCATCAGTGAAACCGCTAAATATACATCTCTCATAGCAGTAGGGGGATTTGGTATAATTGGCAATGTCTTCATTATTATCCTCGCGGTTAAATTCACCAAGCGAAAGACACTCCATCATTTGATCATCAACATGGCCTTGTCTGATATCTTTGTGGTCATCACTCTCATCTACAGGCAGTTTGGTGCTCCACTGCCAAATAACATCAGCTATTCCTTTGCTACTATTTTTTGCAAATTTTTCGTTCATTTTAAGATTGCAGTGGAATTAGTGACGCTTGTATCTTTGTTGATTATAAGTATTGAGAGATATCGAATAACGAGTCGAAAAGTGTTGCTTGGGCCGCAACCCCTTTCGATGAAGAAACGCGTTGTAATGGTGATGAGTGCATGGCTTGTAAGTATTGTGCTCACAATATATATATTTATACTGTATCGAGCAGAACCGAAAACGCCAGGATCGCGAATCTATAAATGTGTCGTTAAAGAAAGACGCATATATGATATTTTATTTCTCTTCAAGTCAATCTGCGTTGTTTTCATATACTGCTCAGTATTTATACTTAGTATCCTAACTTCTGTGAAACTGTCGAAGCCGCTAGAGATCCAAGGAAGTCTTTCTGATGGACAAAGAAGACTTCGAAAGAAGCACATGGTCAATGCTGTTAGGATGGTTTTGTGTTCTTTGCTACTTTTTTCGTGTTGTTATCTTCCAGACATTGTTGAAGATGTGGTCCAATCTCTTAATCGGAAAGAGGATTCAAAAAAGACCTGTAGCGATGTAATTGTTCATTTTATGCTTCAATTTTCTAAGTTGATCAACTGCTGTTTAAGTCCATCTATCTATATTGTATTTTTGGCCGACTTCCGAGAAGCAGCTCTAAAGGTTCTTACAAAGAAGCCTAGAATATCAACACAAAGTGATTCAGAGTTAACCCAGCGGGAAAACACTCAAGATACGCGACTCTAAATAGTGAGGTCCAGTCACCGCAGTCGTTTGATATGTAAATGGTAAAGAGGACTGATAGAGGTGGACTAGTTGTGCAGCATCAAAAATACTATGCCGTTTGTGGTGGTTGTCACAAATCTCCAGAAAGCGCTACCATTTTTATTACCTGTCCTGTTATTTGCGTGCAAGCCAAATTTTTCCGACTTTTTCTCCTCTTGAAGCACCGATCCAAGGAAATCAATTTAAGAAAAGTACCATATTAAGCCTTTGACGTCATAACTACCAAGAATGAGATGAGTAACGCGCGACACAGCAATGGCGGACATTATTGTCGTCGTAAAAAATCACAAACTGAAGATGTTTAACAACTCTTTTCGTTATTTCTTTTTACGCAAAAAAATGTTTTATTCTGCCCTAAAAATGATGATAATCCGACTTTTGTCTCAAATATGAGAGCATAAAGAATGTCTCTTCATTTTATGTGCAAATGGGCTGGAAGCAATGTGGCTTAACTATTGGAATTGGTTCATTGATGATGTGGTCAATGCTCTTGATCATAATATACATGTAAATCCAATGAAACATTTAATGAAGACCATGCTGCATTTTAATTATCATTTTTTTTAATTATTTACTCTCGCTCAATTCCATTCAGTTATATCGGGGTTTTTTTGCGGACGGCTCATAAAAGCAGCCGTAAACATGAAAGTTTTTACAACGAAGACTTGACTTTTGCTTCAATGTGATTCAGAAGTGGAAAAAGGAGAGAGAATTCTCAAGATACGCAGCTATAAAAATATGGACTAAGACTTTTTATAAAATATTTGAGATATAACGCGCGCGCTGATCGGCTGGCTACCATGTTTATATCAGAGGACAGAGACATGGCTCGCTCAAAAGACGTCGAAAATATTTTATAAAAGCAATATAAAACGATCGCTTATGTCTCTGTTCTGTGAAATAAACACTCTGGAAGATGTAGAGCACTCGAAAAGCAAGAGAAACCTTTTCTCTTGCTCTACATCTTCCATGTGTTTATATCACAGAACATGCGCGCGCGTTTTATATTCCTTAAATATAACATACACAGTACTCTAAGATGAAGAAGAATAACTTTATTTGCACTCTGTGGAAATATATACAGAAAATATATATACAAAACATATATTATTTACATGATAGAGAAATATAGTTGGTGAACACAGTTACTTTTGATAGCTAAAAATAAGCTAAAGTAAGGCAAAGTAGCTATGGACATGCAGATCGTTGTTCTATTATGTAGCATAGTGAATGGAGTGAAACCCCTCCACTAACTATAATTGTAGTTAGCTGGCACACACACTAATACACTGGAAAAGAAACACACACAAACACACATACAACTGTAAGGTATATGAACTTAAGAAGAGGTACATCAGTATATATAGAGACTTAATAGTAATTCATAAGCGATTCAACTAAATTACCTTTAAACACCTTGCGGGACTTTGTCTTAAGGTCCTCAGATAATGAATTCCATATTTTCACTCCAAGAAAACAAATGTTGAACTTTCCATAATTTGTTCTAATTTTAGATAAATAATATGCTTTTTTGCTCTATAGATATTCGATGAGATATTCGAATTCATTTGTAGGGATAAGGGGCATGAACCTTTGCATGTTTATACAATTAAGTTAGTGAATTTTGGCAAAGCTGCGAGAGAACTGGAGGTCTATCATTTCTGTAATGAGTCCAGAGTTCGATTCCCGGGCGAGTCATTACATGTGACTTAAGTTTGTCAGTTCGTCCTCGAACCTGCCCCCTAGCTTGTTACAATGTTTGTCTCCCGGCGATTTTTTTCCTCCATTAGGTAAAATGAATTAACTAGTGAGCTGAGAGAAGTGTTAGGGGAGGACACTCTGCAAGTACTGGAGTAGGACATTGAAATAAATAAGTGTTTTTCATTTTCTCTTTTATCTAATAGAAAGAACGACACTTTTGAAGATTTTTACTGACATGTTTTGGCAGTACGACTGCCATTTTCAGAGTGAGATTATTAAAACGAAAATCAGATAGAATATACTGATATGTCAAAGAGTATTTACATAACAACAAAAGGAAAAGAAAAGTAATGACAATCGTCTTTATTATTAATTATTATTAATCAATTATTGATTAAATATTATTTAGTTTCTTATTTTTTATTAATGTCGCTGCGTTCGGGATTCCACTTGAGTTTTGAACATTTTACGTCAAGAGTGTGTCAATAAGAGGACAGACAACTCAAAAATATATTCAATTTGTTAAATACAATGAAGTGAATCACATGTTGGACACTTGAATGGCTTTTCGATTCGTGTTGCTGTTATGCAGACAGACTCTCAAATTATATGATCTGCATCTTTATTTATAACCAACAAAATATATAATATCTTTTTAGTGTAAATAGTTAATACTGTAAATATAATTGTGACATTATTCTGTCTTTTGTCAAATATTTATATTTATGTACATGTATTACCTGGGCGGTGGCCAACTCGAAAGTTTACACTACTTTGGCCACCACACACGTATCAAATGACTTAACCTTGTAACTAATTTCTTATAACTTTTATAAATATTGTAAATGTATTTACCTCATGTAATCTTTATGTACTAATATATGTGTATGAATCAAAAAAGTCGAAAGTCTAAGTTTAAAGGAACTTGTTAAAAAGTATTTGTGAAAATGATTTGCACATTAGCCTAGCGTCACAATAAGTTTGTCTGTAAACGGCGATGCGCGCTAGAAGATGCACGAAATAAATGTAGAGATTTGTATTGAACAGTTAGTTACCATCCGTTGAATTTCGATGAGCAGATATGTGTTTCGACAGTAAGGTGAGCAAGTCATTGCTTCTCAACTTGTCCGTAAGGATATTCAGTCATTGCAATATTTTTCTTTCTGATTTACGCTAAAGCTGCATGTATACACGAGCAAGTTAAGTTTTCCTTCAGTAGCGGATCCAGGATTTTTCCAAGGGGGGGGGATTCCGTTTCTTAACCCAGCTGTGTATAATAATACATATTCTTTGGTCGATGTTTGACAAAAAATGGCTTGAAACCTCCGGGGGGGGGGGGGTGCGTGGACCCCTTCGATCCTCCTTGTCAAGAAATCCTTGGAGAACAAAGGGGTTTTTCTTGACAAACTTCACTGCGTCCGAAATCATTTTGTAAGACGAAATACTTGTCAAGTTTTCGCTGGTGTCCGTCTACAACAAACGTCTGAGCAAATCTTTGCCTTGACAAGTTTTCCATGACAAAGAAAAAACTGGTATAACAATTATCAACAAGGAAATCAGTCTTTATTTATTTAAAGACGGAAAACAATCGTTCAATGTAAAAAAAAATATTTATCTCTCAATGTAACAAAAAATCTTTTCTCTCTACTTTCACTAAAAAAGCATCTTGGTCAGTTATTTTAATGATTTCATTTTATCTCCTTGCATGTGAGGTTGTCGACTCGAAAGTGTAATGCTATTTCGACAACCACACACATCACACTTATTTAAAATACAAAAAGGAAATTATGTTTATGTTACGATGTAAATTTGTTTCTCTTTTTGTAAATATTAGGTATATAATTGTTGTGTGAATAAATAAAAGTCTAAAAAGTCTAAAGTCTAATTTAGCTTCCGCTAATCTTCCATTGGGCCATCTTTGCTCTCACACTCACTACCTTAAATATTTTGTAAATTTTCATTATCTATGTACACCAGCAAGGTGTAAACTTGCCAAGGAAATCTTGCTTGCATGTGTACTAGCTGTGGCCTAAGTTCCTATCTGTACTAATTCCTATCTATGCTAGTGCTCATTTCGAAATGTTTTGGCCTTAATCAAAACTTACAGGGCTCACCGGCCGCATTAATCGAAAATGTATCGATTCGATAATGCTCTTCAAAGTGTTGAAGAGTTCAGCAGAGTGTTCTATGTATGAATTCATATTTATTCGAATGATGTTAAGCCGATCTACATGAGGACGTTTTCCTTCACGTTTTTTTTTTCTTAACAAAGAAATCTTGCTCGTGTTCTACGACAAAAAATTGCTATAATTTATTTTCAAGAAAAACGTTTCAAGTAAAACTTGATCGTGTACATGCGGTAACATCAAAGTATTCAGGTCTCAGCAAGCAATCGAGATCAGCCTCCTATTTGTAAAATTTTGTCAGGCTCTGGTGTTTTATAAAAGGTGAATATAACTAATATAACGTAAATAGGATTTTAGACTTTTGTCGGCCATTCATTTAGACTTTTTTTCATATCGTTCATTCAAACTTTCTTTTCATCGGTCATTCATAATCAAACTTCCTTTGACAGTTCATTAAGACTTTCTTTGTCAGTGTCGATCATTCATTCAGACTTCCTTTGATCATTCATTCAGCTTTTCAAAATATAGCTTCAATCTAAAGAAAAGTTATTGAAAGGTAATAAAAAGTTATTCTATACTGATGTATTCCTTGTTTATTTTGTTTAGAAAGTTCTTTGTCTCATATGTTTTTAGCAGTACCATTTTTGTCTTCACTGAAATGAGCAAGTGCTCGTTTACTGAAGACTAGTTTATTTTTCTCGATGACTTTGAACTGAGCCATTTATGCCAAAAATCGACCAAAAACGAAAACAAAGCAATCTTTACACTTTGGATTATTTCTTTTTGATATTTTACTTGAATATAGTGGTTTAGTTATCTTAGTTTGTTTGGGTCCCAAAGTTTGAAAGCCAATTTTTTCACTTTTCAAAGTAATCCGTAGATGGAGGTTATTAGTCAACTCTGCAATCAAAATTGCAAAGATTTCTTAGCTTATAGTAACATTTGTATGTGTTCTTTTGTATAAATACCACTAGATTTTTACTATATGAGTTATGGGCTGATGTACGCTGAGTTCATGTCACTTAGCTAAGTAAGTCTCTTCGAAACCTAAATGTTCAAAAGCCGGTGAGAGAAATAACAACTTCACAATTAATTCAAACAGTTTCAACAAAGTGGCCTGAGCGTAGACTGTGAGCAGTCCCTCCTTTTCCCTCCAGAATCAGTAACAGCGACCCTCCTTTTCCTCTCCCTTCTCCCCTCCCCTACTAGCCCCCATTCTTCGCTCGTCCAGGTATTCTTGGCGATCGCTGTTACTGATTCTGGAGGGAAAAGGAGGGACTGCTCGCAGTCTACCTGAGCGTGAATCCATTTTGGCTTCATTCTCACTATAGGGAAGTCAGTAAAGAACAACAAAACAAAATAAGTTTAAATAAATGTGATGAGTTTAGTTACTCGTTTATGATTCAATCCTTCAGTTTTGAAAACCGAATCACTTGTTCAGCCTTCAGCTGAAAGCACAGAGTTCGTTGGCGTCTTGTCAGTCTAATGTCTATCATTGTATCATCGGTTTCAATGAAGACCACTCCATTTTACACAAAAACATACTACAGATCCTCATTCTTGAAATGTAAGTAAAACTCTGGAAAAGTCTTCCCATGAGATGAACTGCGTGATGTCAATGATGAAATGTAAGCACTATATTTCTAATTACTTTAATCAGAATCTTGAAGCATATTAGCCACCGTAGTGATGTATTATTTAATTTTGGTATTTTTCAGTTTGTTTTGCCAACTTTCATAATTTGATTTATAGGATAGCTGACCATAGTTAGATATGATAACTTAAATATATTGTATTTTTGCTCATAATTTGATTTTATATGACAGTTAGATATAATAACTTAAATACAACAAAATATATTGGTTTCTTTTTCTTTCTTTCATTTGCTTCCTTGTTTGTTTCTCTGTTTTGTAAATGTTTTTTTTGGGGACGATAAACTGTATCTGTAACACTTACTTCCGATAGGTACATTTTTAGATTCAACTCAATTTAGTATTTTATAACATATTTTATAACATAATTATATTGAATTTTGTTTCTAAATTTCTATCATTATATGTCAGTCGGGATGTCAAATGCTTCCTTTTCATTCTTTGATATTTATTTTTCTCTGCCTCAACCGTTATATAGCTATAATTTGACTTTTAGAACAATTAATATTTGTAACCATAGTGACGAATAAACTATACTTAACTATTGACAGTGTATGGTAAATATCATAAATTAAATGCAGGGGAAATCTATAATGTAGAATTGAAAAACGTGCCCCGAAAAATCAATTTCATGAGATTAAATGTCAATAACAATTTAGTGCAAAAGCGAGATAATCTCGTACGAAATAGTGCATTGGGGTCTGCTGTAAATTAAATTCCAATATTGGTCAAACATATGCAACATACCATGTTAAATTTCAACTGTTCTCGGGACTACAAACAGATATTGAGCTGAGCCACTACTAGTATAGTGATTGATTATATTTTATCACTTTCAGAACCCTCAGGACTAAATCAGTTCAAGTTAAATTTATTCTAAAGCAGTTAATTCTTGGTCCCTTGAACATTCTGAAACACCTGCTATACAAACTCCGATTAAAGAGTTTGCTAGTCTGTGTAAGAGACATGCTTGAGAAAAAGATCCTGTAAATTTCTACTTTTTTGCAGAAAAGAAAAACATGAAAAGATAGAATATTTGTTATGTATCCATGTATTCAAACAGAAAGTTGGTATTTTCTTCGGTTCGATTTTTAAGCGATATTTTCACGGCACATGCTGGAAACCGGCAAAGACCAAGGTTCAAATATTCACTAAAGAAAAAGTAGGACATTGAAATACAAATATTATTTTGACAATAATTGCCTTTTGATTTTTGGAAACACTCAGAATCTCTTTCTCTGAAAAAAAATTTTTTTTTTAACTCTCTCTCTGAGACTGATTTTGATTCAGAACTTCAAAAACGTCCTAACTAGACCTAACATATATGAAAATGAAGCGTAGCTCAAAAACATTTCGAAGAGACCTGTGAATTAATGTAGTCTTGCGAAAAACAGTAGTGACTACACGGAGTGATTATTGTTGTCGATAAAGAGATCCAAACAGCCTTGCTTGTGCTTAGATTCTCTCTTCATAATAAACCTTATGTTATTGTGCCGTGAGTTTAAGCCGGTGAAAAAAACAACTGAACATCCGCTTCCGAAATATACCGGCAAATAAAATGTGTCAAGGACATCGTAGGACATATCGTCGAATGCAGAACAACACCTTAGAAGAGATAAAACCATGAAATAAAAATGAGTGTGTGGAAAGTTTTGTAACCAAAGATGTCTTGGCCAGTTTTAATGCATATAATCACCGCCAACAAAAACCTAAGTTTTCGCGTTTGAAAACTCTTTTGTAAATTCATGCATGGGATTTATATTTGATTTTACTCCCTTATCGAACCAATATTCTTTAACAGTACTCTGTGCAATTGCAAGAAGTTTTAAATGGGTTATTACAGTCTGCCATAGACGACTTTCAAAAATGGCGGGCTCATTGTTCACGATAACGAGGCCAGAAAGGCCTCCAAAATCAACATCGCATCAAATGATTCTAAATATATATAAATTATCCTGTAAAATGCACATAAAATAGGTATTTTAAAAGGAAAAGGAACACATCGTCTTTGATAGCAATAGAAGTGTCGCCACGCTTATTTTCTGGTAACAAGGCCTTTGTGGCCTCGTTCTCATGTACTAGGCCGCCATTTTTGAAAGTCGTCTATGCACTGATACTTTTAGAGTCGCGTATTTAGAGTGTCATGTCGCTTTGGTGGCTCTGGATCACTCTGTGGATATATTTTACGCCTAGTGAGAACCTTCACAGCCGCCTCTCGAAAGTCAGCCAAAAATACGACGTAGATAAATGGACTTAAGCAAGAATTGACGACTTTAGGAAAATGAAGCATGAAACGTAAAATTTCGTCGTAGCATGTTTTATTCAAAGGTTCCTGTTGTCGATCAAGAGCACCAACCAAATCTTCAATAAAGTCTGGAAGATAGCAACACGAATAAAGTAGCAAAGAACACAACACCATCCTCACAGCACTGACCATGCGCTTCTTTCGAAGTCTTCTTTGTGAGTAAGGGATATTTGTTTGAATCGCTTGCGGCTTCGAGAGTCTCACGGAAGTCAGTATGCCAAGTATTAATATCGAACAGTATATGATAAGAGTGCAGATTGCCTTAAAGACGTATAAGACATTATACACACGCGCTCCGCGAAAAACACATCGATAGGATTGCGTTGCTGGCGATTTAACTTTTGCTCCATGAATAAAAAATACATAGACTGGGAGCACCATAGACACGAGCCATACACTCAGCACCACTAAAACGCGTTTCGTCAACGAAAGGGCTTGTGGAGGAAGCAAGGCTTGCCGACTAGTTGCTCGATATCTTTCGATACTTATAATCAACAAAGATACAAGAGTTACTAATTCCGATGAGACACGGATAAGTAAAAGAAACCTGCAAAGAATATTAGCAACGAAGTGATGGATTTTATCAGGTACGGGAGTACCTAGCATCCAGTGTAAGCGGCTGATGACCACAAGAATATCAGACACGGCCATATTGATTATCATATGATGGAGGGTTTTTCGCTTCGTGAATTTAAGAGCAAGTATGATAACGAAGACGTTACATATTGTACCAACTCCACCCACTCCTACGAGAGATGTATATTTAGCACTTTGACTAATGCATCTGATGCGGCCATCATGTGTGGAATTACCTGACTCGTTCATGGCTTTGGCGTTGATTCGAAAACTCCTAGTTGAAGCAAATCTTCTCGTTGATTCATACACGAATGGAAAGAGATGATTGAAGTATCAGTTGGAGATGATTGTATCTACTCCTGCATTTAATCTGCTCTTTTCTTGATTTGAAAAAGATGATGACTCTGAGAACTGTTCGATACTTTTTTCTAAAGCTCTTGCTACTAAAAAGCGTTCCATTGTGACTTTAAGGTGCTTTGTTGATTTTTTTTTACAATTAAATAATTAATTAAAAGTCTATTCTCTAAAATTCATCGTACTTCTTATTCCCAAAATTGCTTCATTGATCATAATTCATGCATACATCGGTTTCTTACTTGGATGAAGATTTGAAGGTCATGGAAATATTTATCTTTTCATAAAATCAACGGAGACGATGCTTTTTATGGTGTCATAGTTGATTAAAGTCACTTTGTTTTCAAAGGAATCTGTTTCTTTGCCTCCTTTTCTGATAAACAACGTAAAAAAGGAAGTCAGTCTCAAAAACACACGTCAGCGGCGTCTTTCAAAAGCGAAGGGCTTCGAGCAATGGTTTCTCCATTTTTCCGGGTTGTCAGTGCTGATCTTAACTGAACATTGTACAGGAGGGCGGACTCACTGGTTTCAATTTAAAAAAAAGGTCTGAAACGTGATAAAAAACACTCATAACATGTCATAGTGTCATATACTGTGACCATTTGTTGATTTTGTGTGCAGATATTAATAAACAATAAGGTTACATATTACGCGCCACTACTGATTATATTTATGTTAGTAAACAAACATCCATTGACTGAGGGCAAACTATACGCCCCAATTCCAAATGGATATTGTAAAAGAGGGCGGACTCACTGATTTCAGTTTAATAAAAGGTAGTAATGAATATATATGCATTTACATGTTTACTGTATTTTGAATGATTTTTCTAAAACCTTTAGAGAAGTATCTAAATATTGAGCAAGTTAGTTCGACTACCGATTTTTCTTCTTCTTTTATGCCGACGTTTTGGACGTCCATCTTCAGGCCAATGATGCCGTCTCCTATGTAAGAAAGAAAGAAAGAAAGAAAGAAAAGAAAGAAAAAGAAAAAAGAATAAACGAAAGAAAGAAAGAAAGAAAGAAAGAAAGAAAGAAAGAAAGAAAGAAAGAAAGAAAGAAAGAAAGAAAGAAAGAAAGAAAGAAAAACCCTACCTATGATCTTTTGCAAGTATTCTGCTTGAGGTCAAGGTTGTAGCACTAGCTCAGGAGCTTTCATCAGATTTACATGCAGATAAACTTGGATAGTCAAGTTAATCAAACGGAGCATAACCGTCGAATATTGTTTGGCTGAGCTCCTCAAATTTAATAATAAGGAATTACTGGTCTCGAGCTTGTTCTTATCCGTTTTTCTATTATTACATTATGACAACGGTTTAAAGGCTTTGCGTAAAGAAAACCCTGATTTACTACAGAAAGTCAATGACTTCGAGAACCTTAAAACCAAAATGACGAATGATGCTAGCGGTAATGAAACAGAAAACAGTTTACTGTTCCTGAGCGATGAGTATTTCTACCATAAAATATATCTTCAGTTACAAACCAACTATATGTACATGATTCATTGTTGGTTTTACGAGTTAAGATATTAGAAACAGTCAAGGCTTTTAGCTGTAGGCAAAACTTTATCCGGCAAGAGGATTTCAAATTGCTAAGCTATATCGATTTGAGTTGCCATCATTAGAGTCGTGTATCTTGAGCGCCTTCTTTTTTCGACAGTTCTGGGTCATTTTGTAGTGATATTCCAGGTTTTTTCATGAGAACTTTTACAGCTGCGTCTCGAAAGTCGGACAAAAATACTAGATAAATACATGGACTTAAGCAAGAGTTGATTATTTTAGGAAAATTGGTCATGAAATGTTCAATTTCGTCGCTACAAGTTTGGGATTGCTTTTGGTTTTTCCCAAGACTAGCAATATCTTGGACGAAGTCTGGAAGATAGCAAAATGAATAAAGAACCAAAGAACACAACACCATCCTCACAGCACTAACCATGCGCTTCTTTCGAAGTCTTCTTTGTGCATCAGGAAGACTTGCTTGGATTTCTTGCGGCTTTGAGAGTCTCACAGAGGTTAGGATACTAAGTATAAGTACTGAGCAGTACATGATAACCGCACAGAAATTTTTAAAGGGGTAAAGCACATGCCACATAAGGTTTTTGTCGAAAAAACATCGATGATTCTTCGTTGATTTGAAGTCTGCTCTAACAGTAATGAGTGCATAGAGTCCAAGCAGCATGGACACAAACCATGCAATCAACACCACCAAAACACGTTTCTTCCTTGAAAGGGCTTGAGGCGCTTGCACTGTTAGTCGACTTGTCACCCGATATCTTTTAATGCTTATAATCAACAAAGTTACAAGAGTAACTAGTTCAGATGAGATAGAGATATGAAGTATGAATTTGCAAAGAATATTGGCAAAGCTGTAGTTGATGTTATTGGGCAGCGGGTTACCGAGGATTTTGTGGAAGAAGGTGATGACCACAAGTACATCAGATACGGCCATGTTGACAATCAAATAATGGAGCATCGTTTGCTTTGTGAATTTAAGAGCAAGTATAATAATGAAAACGTTACCCATTATACCAAATCCGCCCACAGCTGAGAGAGATATATGTTGGGCAGTTTTACTGATGCACGGATCACTATCTTGTGTGAAATTCGCAGACTCGTTCATTGTTCGTTCGTTCCAAACTCGTTTGAAAATCAAGTTGCACAAAATTGAGTACAAACGTTCAACGATAATGAACCACTTTTACCGTATTCGATTTTTTGTCTGTTCAGAAGCAGCCCAATTCCGTTCAGTGGTCGTTTTACTTTTGGTGTTCCGAATAATGAGTTGATATTTAAAAAAAATTCGCTAAGACGAGCAGTCACTACTTGAGCTTTACCACTCTCAGCTGTTTTAAACGAATGAAGATCTAAGAAGGTGCCACTCCGGTAGACTCTGAAAGAATTTCGACCAGCTGTTGATCTTGAGGTCATTCAAAAGTTCATGTAATCCATCTTATTCTTGAGTTGGCGTTCTGCAGCGTGGCACATCTTCAAAGGGATGTTTAAGTTATTCTTCACAAATTGCTCTTGTACCACTACAAGTGACATTCAGATATCTAATGATCTTTCACTTCCTGGTCTAAAGATAGAAATGGAAAAAGGATATGATAAACTTTAATCAATCACCAACAGGTTCCCTTTGTCGGTTATAATTGTCAAAATTGTTAATATTTGTGACATGATCGACGATTTCTCAAAATGTCATCTTTTTGTACACCTTCTTCTACGCTTTTGAGATCTTAGACGATTTTTTCTTTGGATTATAGTTTTAAAAGTAGAGAGCTTAAATTTTGAGAAATAAAGTAAAGGGTTCGACAAGGAATCAGCCTTAAAACTGAAAGGAAACAGGGACTTTGCTAAAAATTATTTCCTGCTCTTGTTATCGCAACAAACAATCAATCAAACAAACAAACAAAGCTTTTTCAGTGAATTTAATATATCTATTTTCCTTTCAAGATCGCGTTCTAAGCTATTCGAAACCTTTCCTTTGGGTTATAATTACAGTACTGTTAAAAGACATTAACAAGACATGAAAACTTAATTGGATTTCCGTAGGGTATTAGAATTAGCAACCCGCTGTTCAATTCATATTAAAGTTCGTCATGGACGCCGAAGCTTGAAGGTCTTCGACACTTTCTGTCTTGAGCTTTTAAGAAGTGTTCCATTTATTTAGTACTTTATATAAGATACCTCGCCCGTTGATTATGATAAATTGAAAGATAAATTGAAAGCTTTATAATCTAGAGTATATTTAGTACTTATCAGTTTTCCCATAAATGCTTGATCATAGTTTATTGTTTTTCAACTCGGATAACTAGATGTTAAGATCATCCGAAGATATAGATAGTATCGTTTTATGACAAAATCAGCAAGAAGGATGTTTTATTCGTGTCATAATTGATTAAAACTTGATTAACCATGTTTCATCGCACATTTGTACTCTAAACACAATATCATAGCTACAAAGTATACATAATACATACATAAGTATGACGTGAAAATATCACTTTCATGGTGGAAAATCGAGGAAATAAATTATAGACGGATCGATCAAAAGCATGTTTTGAAACCGCAGCAAAGCACTAGACAAGCTTTGTCCAAAACCTATCGTTCAGCTTTCAGTTTTACAAAACTTTAACTCAAATATCAAATCAAATATGTACGAAGTTTTGAAGTAACCAAGATGGAAAGTTCTAAATGATTCACAATCCTACCTTTGCCGAAGAAAAAGTGTTCTTGACGCCTTCGTATAAAAACGTTTTCAGTCAAAAAGTTGTTTGTTGTTTGCCGTAGTCGCGTTGACATGTACAACTAAATGACGAACAAATCCTTTGCAAAATCTTGACTACTTCGCTGTAATATGCCCACAATAGTGTCTTGTCACATAGTAGCTAGTTTCTCTGTAAACGTGAGGTAATATTTTGATCCAAAAGAGTAGGAACCGACTCGAACCCGACGGCATTTTCATTAGCGGTTTATATTTAAATTTTGCCTCGAAAACATCCAATTTGACCAATTCAATTTACTCCGATCCTGTCGTTAGTAGGAAATCTCCTGACTTGTCATACTTAATGGATTCTTCTTATCTTAAAAACGTATATTTTGTAGATCAATCCCAGATTACCGACGTTCAATGAACTTTCTCTGTTGTAAAACAACTCCTTCGCTTTATTGTCTATACATGACGGAAGTGTGTTTTGTTTCAAAAGCGGGAATTTTTCCGTCAACAAAGATAAAAATCGTTTATGTTTCATAGCTAGTAGATGTGAATATAATAAAACAATTACTCCTTCATTCTCGTCGAACACGGCGAATTATGGTGTAAACAAACAAACTTTTTCCTTCTCAACTTAACTAAAAAAAAGCCATCTTGATTTATCAGTTTTTCGGCTTAGTTTTACCCAGCGTCTTGCGCTTTGCGCTTGTAGGAGCTCGGTATCTTAATAGCGGAACTCACATAAAACATTAAAAAAGTTAAAAACAAGGGGAGACAACCAGGCCAAAAATTTGTCATACGTCACCGCGTGCTGTTCGCTGTTCGCTATAATAATTGTTCGTCCCCTTTATATGCGTGCATTGATTGTTTAAACATATGAATGACTTGAAAGCGCGCTCACTCACTACTAGCACGAACTGTAAACCACGGCTTCGAGCGCGCGCCAAAAATAACTAAAAAATCCATGATTTGTAGCTACGATTTATTCTTGGATTGTAGTTGAAAGTAGCCACGCAAAAGGCTGAATTCAAAAAGTACTGTTAGGACTTTCTCTATGGACAGGTCACAATCTTACTAAAGTCTGGCTCTCTAATATAACTGGTATATCGGTTATAATTCGAAAACGGCGTATATCAAAAATTATAATGTAAGAGCTCCCCCAATTGTCTTGACATCCCAAATCAATGAGAGCGCAACCACTGCGAACTCCTTTAATTTACTACAAACATTGTCGCTCTTCGACTAGCAAGAGCTAGTTAGTTTTAATTTATACTAAATTTGAGCTACAAGGCAACCAATGAGAACTCTTTTGCTGCACGTCTTCATGGAGTGACTCGCAACTGGCTCCGTAATAGCATCTCAAATCCCCATAGAAATTCTTAAGAAGTAGTCCCTGCGAACACCTAAACCTCAATTTTTGCACGGACCACTAGGCGGGCTTCGCACTTACATTTGCAAACGATTATTCACCTGAAAAACGATACATTCAGCTGATATTGTCGCCTCAATATTGCCTCTATTCCATATCCATCAGTTATCAAAATGGTCTGTCCATAATTTACTGCAGTCACTCATTTTGAAACGTGTGATTGTGAATTCAATGTCAAATTATGCTGCTTTTCTGATTACTTTTACTCGATTTTTAGAGATACTGTATTACGAAGCTTTTAAAACATGATTCCGGTAAAGAATATGATAAAGAAGATCATGATATTGATACAAATATGACCAAATATGCGCATGTCATTTGTGCGGTGTTCTAGTTCTACTTTGTATGGTGGATGAGGACAATCAAAATGTTTCAAAAATATCAAAATGAATATTGAATATCGAGAACAAAATGGTCGGCAATTATAATAGGGAATACTTACCCTGAGAGAGCAGAGGAATAGGGGAATATTCTGCTAGAATATTAGAATATTCCGCTTCTCCCCCTGGGCTGAATACAAACTGACTTGTTTGAAAATCTATTCTGATCAATGAATTGAATAAGATCAGAGCGATTCATTCATATTCACTGCAATCTGTTGGATTTCGGTAACGGGTGAAGATGTATTAAAAGGCCTTTCAAAGTTGTGTACCTTCACCTTCATCATTTTGAGACAAAATCCTCAAAATTTTGAATGAATTCTTAATAATTCTTGATAAATTTATTTACCTGATTTGTACATCAAGATAAGACGTTTCAGTAGCTGATAATAGTGTTTTTTGTTGTTTTGTTTTTAATCAGGAAACAGAATAATTTCTTCATTCAACGGAAGAAAATTTCTGAGAATCGTCGAAGCGTGTCACCTGTGACCCACTTTCTCCATGTTTGTTAGTCATCATGACTAACAAATTATATTTTTTTCGTTCCTTTATTCATAAATATAACCTACTTTTCATTGTAGCTCAACTAGATATACGACTATAGAAAATAACGCATTCACTGGAAAAGCAATAAACCAGTTACAGTGTTCAATAATCAATTTGAACGAATGTAGCGAAATTATGCCCATTTCAAAAGAACTGGGTGGGAGTCCTAAGGCCAGGAAAATAGATTTTCCCTACGAAAATTTCCTCCATACTGTTTGATTTTGAACCAGTACTTTTCTTAAAATAATGACATTTGAAGGTAAACATTACAGTAAATAGCTTGAAAGAATTGGTTGTCATAGCAACACCAGAGCTAGTTTCAGTACAACGCATAAAAAATGGTCATGACCTTATACAATACTACTATAGTACTATAATACTGCCTACTACCCCAAACACTACTATGTGGCTCGTTTAGAGTGATTTTCATCGGACTGTGGAAACAATTAGTAATAGTCAGTGTTTAATAGTGTCTAATAGTTGTATTGCAACAAAAGAAAACAATGGGTGCAGAGTCTATTAGTGTCTATTAGCTTAGTAACTATTTCACAGTCCGGTGAAAATCACTCTAACGAAAGTTATTCCAGATATCCTGTACGAGTTTTCTAGACTATAATCTATAATTTCACGGTTATGTCTTGGTCAACCACAGCCTCGACTGCATGTAATATATTCTTTTCAGTTTGGTAACAGTCCTTGAAAAGGCAAGAAATGCACACAAATGAACCAGGGTGGTGTAAATGAACAAAGCAAATACTTTCGATTTGACAGGTTTGTGTTTTGTTCTGTATATGTAACTAAATATATAGTGTTACGGCAAAAAGGTCTAGTAGACCTTTTTGCTTAAAGACCACTATTATTTTTGAACTTCGGTCGTGCGCTCGAAAATGACAAAACAATAGGTGTCAACAACTGAAAGTCTGCGCGGAATGCTCGCGGAATGTGGTTTTCATTTGTTGGAGCAAAGTCGTATCAAACTTTTCTTGATTTTTCACTAAAACAAAAGAAATGCACATTCTGCACAAGCTTTTTTGTAACCTATTGTTTTATGGAACACGAAGTTGGAAAATAGTGGTAAAGCAATTAAAAAGGTCTAGTGAGTGAGCTTCCTGTGGAAGACGTGTGAGTCGTGACAGAGAGTTCATTTACACCTCCCTGGTTCATTTGGGTGCATTTCTTGCCTATTCACGAGCTGTTACCAAACTGAAGCCGAGGCTGAGTAGATGAGTAGGTCTCGGTTATTGTGAAAACCCTGAAAATCCTAGAAAATTTAGATATTAATGACATATAGCTTCCAATTTTTCTTTTTCTTTTTATTTGTTTATCAATATACTTTTTAAAATTTATCAATTTATCAATATTTAATATCGCACATAAAAATCATCATTTCGGCTGCATGAAAAATTAATTTCTAGCTTTCATTTTTAGCTGCTTTCAATTACAAACCATAGTTTACGAGAGACAAAACACGCCCCCGAAGAAAAAATTTTTTTAAGTGCACGGAGTGGTTAACCAAAATTCTAACTTTTGGGGCATTCATTCAGAAAGTCGTTCAAACCCCGGGATTATATTTTTCTTATTTGCTCTACGACAAAGCTTAGCTATCTACATGTTTCACCTGGGTAAAAAATTGAGCAATTTCATGTCTCGTCTGGCCAAACATATTCTATCCATATTTTATCAAAACCTCAGTATATGTAATTAATTAACCCCCGCGTATTTTACTTTAGAATTAATGAGAAGTGAACATTATACGTAGAATTGGTTCTTATACATTTGAGTTCCGTCTATGAGCAAGTGTAGTTCGACCTCTGATACGAGAGGTCTCGAGTTTAATTCCCCGTCGGATCACCTCACACTTGTTTCGACTTCTTTCCTTTCCGTGTAGCTTTAAATACCCTTAAAACGGAGCAATACTGGAAAGAGGGGGAGGGGAGGGAGGGTAAAGAGCGCACCGTCGGCTTTTTGGGCGACCAGCGTTCAGCTAAGGGAACTACCGATGCTTAGTTCTTAATATCAGTTTATTTAACAAGATTTAAAAATTGTCAGAAAAGTTTTTCCTAAAACTTAGGGAATATTCAAGGTAATTTCGGTCTTGATTCCATTGAGAATTCATTTGCAGCTTTTATTTTTGATTGGCAAGCCTTTGAAAGATAGAAGGAAAAACAACAACAACAACAACAACAACAACAAAGAAACTTGTCCAGTAGAGATAATCAGTTGATCATTTTTAAAAGATGAGATCGGTGGTTTTAAATGAAGGTTTTGATAGTGACAACAAACGCAAAAAAAAATTACAAACATTTCAATATTTTACTCAAAGATTTATAAATTTTTGCATAAAATAAATAAGAACTCGTTCAATTTCAATTCACAGTTTTTCTCTTCATTATGTATAAAAAATTCATTTCAAAGTCAACATTTATAAATGAGAATAATGTAGGTACCACACATTATACACAAAGAAAATTTACAAAGCGATAAACAAAGAGAAAAACCGCGCGCACCAAAGATTTGTCACACCGCGTGCCAGCTTGCTGCTCGGCCGCTTTTGCACGGCTAAAATGAAACGTAAGAAAATACGAATATTTTGATAAAACGGCTACGAGACCACCCAGAAAAACCAAGAGAAATTTTGATTTGTAGTGGCTTAAAAATGAATAGGCATTGTTACCTAATCATCTTATGTCGATTTGCCGTGCCTTGTCGACAGTTAAAATATAAAACGGAATTAGTAGCCATGAAATTTGAATTAAAAGTACTTTAGGACTGTCATTACGATCACAATGCCTAATCACCGCAATTCCACTTAAGACATGTAATCCAAATACCATTAAAGGTTAGTTAACTGCTTTTTTCTCTAGATACCAAAGCTGATACCATATGGACGTAAACTGCATCTTCCGGTTTTGAATACTCTAGCAAAGCGAAAGCCAAATGTGCCTATTTCTGTATGAAAGAGAGAAAATGTTACAAAATACAAATCAGTTTAGAGATTTGTTTTCAAAGTCCTTTTTCATTTCTTTATTAAGTCCTTTCATTCGTTCATTTGTTTATTTGTTTGTTTGTGTATTATTATTAGTTTTTAGGCTTTTGTTATTGTTGTTGTTGTTGTTGTTGTTGTTATTGTTGTTGTTGTTGAGACTAAAATGAAAAGATTCACAAAATAAGCTAAGCTACAGAGTACCCGCATGACGCCCGCGCGTCAAGTTATAACTGAATTGGCGGGGGGAAAAAGGACGCAAACTGGTTTTTTGACCTGGAAGTCAAATCTCAAAATCTTTTCACAGTGCATGACAAAAAGTAACAAAAACTAGAAGCAAAAAGACTGATTTACAAAACCACAACTTCGTTGGGTATCATTTTCTAGCACAAGCTTACTTCCCGCCAAGAGAAGTGAAGATTCTACTAGAACAGCTTTGGTGTGGGGGCGTGACGTGGGGCCTTTTTGTTGGACATTTATTTAACTTCCCCTGTTAGGTGTTAAACTCAATGCAAACCACAATATCTAGAGAAAGGTTAATTGGATTTTAAGGTAAAGGTATTAACCGCTTTAACCGACTATCTGTCCAGATGTTAAACTGTAATAAAATATGTAATTATTATTTTTGTTTCATTAACGTATTTGTACCTTTTTTTCTGTTTCTCTTCTATTTTTTTATATTTAAACGTTCTTCCGTTCTTAATCATTTCTCCTGTTCTTTAATAAAGTTCTGCATCTAGATTTGGGGGTTGCTTTTGTATCTATATATCATTTTGCTCCCCTATATTGATAGCACCGTCTTTATTCACGTCCACAATTAAATGTAAAAAGGTTAATTAATTAATTAAGCAGTGTTGTGGTTTGGATTCCATTTCTCGACTGCAACAAAATGTATAAAAGGAAGAAGCCGTCAATCTAGCTACATATTAGTAGATCTCTCATGATGTCGACGTTTGCAGTGTTCTTCGCTTTGTTCGCTGTTCTTGTGGCCGCTCTTCAAGGTATCACATAAAGTTTTGTAAAACAATGAGTCGTGCACTCCTCAGTTGACATGTTGTGGAACTAGCTAGAGTTATAATGTTTTTCTTTTCTTTTCATCCTGTTATTCTAATTTTAGGAGAAGCGGCTCCTCCTGGTAAGATCTAAAATGACATTTCCCTTCTTCGCTGTACTTTTTCTTTCTGTCTGCCTGTCTCTTTGTCTCACTGTCGTTTGTCTGTCTGCCTGTCTGCCTGTCTGCCTGTCTGTCTGTCTGTCTGTCTGTCGTTTGTCTGTTTGTCTTTCGTCTTTCTTTCTTGACTTCTTTCTGTCTTTCTTTTTTTCCTTTCTTTTCTTTCCTTCTTCTTCTGAAAATCTCTTTTTTCTAGTTCATTTTCTATTTCTTTCTTCCTTTTTCACTTCCCTTCCATCTATGTTTATATTTTTCTTCCTTCCATCCATCCTTCCTTCCTTTTTTTCTTTCTTCGATTCTTCCTTCTCTTCTTCCTCCCTTCCTTCCTTCTTTTTAGAATTCTTTGCTCTCTTTTCTTTTCTTTTCTTCTCTTTTACAAGTTTGATGATTTTTCCTTATAAATTTCTAGAACATCCTTTGTGTTCCGAGATGGAAGAGAATACCCCTGACTTGTGTGAGGCTCGGGTTAAAGACGATCCTAGGAACTACTGTGAAGACCACTTCGAGTCTTGCCCGAGAACGTGTATTGGCTGTAAGTGTAGAAATGCAATGTGACTATTATTGTTATTATTGAAGTAAGGAAAGTTAATTAGTGCCAATAGCCAGAATCGAAAAGAGAGAGAGAGAGAGATCAGAGAGAGTGAGGAAGATTTTGAAATCCGTTGCAGATTGCGTCATTTTCAAAATGCTTTTTCTGTTGCCAACTTGATTTTTAGAAAAAAGGTCTCTATACCTTTCTACAGTTACACCTTATACTGCTTTACACCGATATACCTTTCGACGGTTATTAAATCATGTATCAAGCGTTCGAAGGTGCGCCCTCTACCCCCTCTATCCATCAGTGCTACGTCAGTTTACGGGTATTTAAAGCTACATGGAAAGGAAAGGAGTGATGCCTTTACTTTATTTGGCTTTCTCCATAATTATTTACAATGTATAGTAACGTACAATACAGCATAGGAGAAGGGCATAGTTATAGTAAAAGCTAATTACATATGCCCTTTATATTGATATACACTTCGTCATAATAACGGTAAAATGGTATAACGGTAAAGGTAGAAACCATTATACTTGAAACAGTGCGATTGTAGCTAGATATATATGTCCCTATTTATTATAAAATGTTATAGAACGTCGAGAGGCCGCCTTAACCCAGTCGGCTATACCGAAAAGGAGCATGGGTAGCAAAACTTTTTCCTTTGGCTTTTTAGCAAACAAGGTCGAAGAAAGTAAGATGTGAGCTATGTGTTAATCTACATGAACCTCCATGTAGTTTTACAATTTTAGCAATTTGAGTGAGTCGGGTAGGCTTTGCCGGGCCTGATTTTCAGACGACACGGCTCGACTGCTGACCACTTGTCACTTGTAAGGGGAGACAGGTGGTCAGCAGTTGAACGATGTCGTCTGAAAATCAGGCAACGCAGGCTTGGGCCTTTGACCAACATTGTTTTTGAAATACATGAATATCTATAAGCTTTTATCAAGATGAAACTTGCTATAATGTTCCAAAGCTGTACTTGTCATGATAAAGAACAATTCAAAGATGTTGTATGTGGGATATGAGCTGCATTCCATTAGGGAATTGTGCTTTGGACTGCTTATCATGATCATGGATTGTTAGTTTTTGTGGCAATGGAACTATGAACCATCCAACCAAAATGGTTTTTTGCACTGATTCAAAAATGAAGGTTTCTGCGCTGCATGAGACTTTCCTCCACACTATCTTTCATGTGCAGACCAATATCTGCCTGCACGCTAGTGTTCGTTCATCATTTCAGCAATCTTGATTATGCCCATAATTTCGGCACTATAATCGATGTAACGACAAACGACGAAAGTCTGTATGGATGCTCGTCGACGTCTAAAGCCTGGTTTACATGGTACGATATGTCGGCCCGATTTTTTAATAAGCTTCGTTCGGGAAAAAGAGAAATCGGCCCGATTCGCGTTTGGATTTCTCGTGTCGGGCCGATTTTTTTGAATGAAAATTAAAGAAGTGCTAAAAACAATAAAACTCAAATCGGGTCTACATATCGTGCCATATAAACTGGGCTTAAAACACAATTATTGCATTCATTTTTACTGCCTTTTTTCTTTCTTATAGGCAGACGGAAAGAAAGTGAGTATTCAATAGCAACAGACTCCGTCAGAACTGACATAACCGTTCTGGTTATGTACTTGTGACTCAGTTCAAAACGCTATAGACCGCTCCCGAACTCGAATGACCAAACACAAAACAACAGATTGGTGGATAAATACAGTGAATGTATTAGACAAGGCGCATTTTCGAAAAATCAGATACCTGGAGGCATTTTGGGGTAGAGGCTGGTATCATAACTATTCTAAACCGATTTTTCATGCTGAATGCGAATATGACTGTTACCAAGACGTATTCTGCAATCTTATACGTGTAAATGACGTATTTTGTAAATTGCTACAGTCATTTCATACTAACAGCTTCTTCATGTCATTCCAAAAGTTCCCAAACTTAAAAACAATTACCATTGCTGGAAAGAGCACATCAAAATCAGTAAAACTGTGAAGTTTGAAGGATATCAGTTAAAAAAATCAATTAAGGAGATACGAATTTTCAAAAAACGAAATTTTGTATGAAAACACTTACAGTTATGCAAGAGATACAAACAAATTTCGATTTTTGAAAATTCGTATCTTCTTAGTATGAAATGACTGTAGCAATTCACAAAATACGTCATTTACACGTATAACTGAGATTGCAGAATACGTCTTGGTAACAGTCATATTCGGATTCAGCATGAAAAATTAGTTTAGAATAGTTATGTTACCAGCCTCTACCCCAAAATGCCTTCTGCACTTTTTGCGATCGACTTTTTCAGTTTTGCGCCTAGTCTATATAGATTTATCCACCCTAGTATGGACTCGAGTCTATATTGTTTCGTGATCAGTCATACGAAATCGGGTGAAAAGTCTATTCATTTGTTTGTGAGTGTCTATTTCTGGGTTTCATGCCGTGAAGTTATTTTCAATCCAGTTGGGACTTTCATCAGCTGATGAAACTTTTCAACAGAGGTCGAAATTCACTGGTTGAGACAAAAGAGCACATGGTGGTCAAACACTGACCACCATTTGAAGTAGATAATGCATAGATTCATCAGCTGTTTAAACCCAGCAATTGACTTTAATGTTTAGCGCGTATCCCCGATATACAAAGCTTGCATTTACTTTTATCCATATAAGGAATTTAAAAGACTACTTTTTTTAATTTTTACATGACATTTTCGCGGCATGATATTTCGCAATTTTGGATACCGTACATTTCTCTCTACTTTAAATTGCGATTTGATGAAAAAATCACATCGTAAAACCTTCAGTTAATAATTAATATATAAGCAGCACTTAATTTTCGCGACACTTTAATTTCACGAATTTTGCTAATTTGCGCAAATTGCGAAACCAAAGTGTCTCGAAAATTTCATGATGTAATAAAAGTACGCAGATAGAAACCGTGTATATTGTAGCTCCTAAAGTGAATTTTAAACGTTATTTAGTCAAGAGTGTTAATGTTAACTGTTATGCGGATCCTCCTTTTGGCTCTATTGCTAACTTTTCTTGTTCTTGTCTTGATTTTGCAGAGCCACCGGCACCCGTAGGTAAGAATCCATAAACTGATACATTAATTAATAGTCATCGGATTGTGACGTTTTATATTTAGAATATTTTTGGTACGTATTTTAAAATTTCGTTTCCAGTTGCTCTGCACGGACTCAGTAGTGTACTGCTCATTAGCAGTGCTTGTCTTTTCACTAGTGGCATAAGCATAAGCATAAGCAACATACACAGACTCAGTAATGTACTGCTCATTAGCAGTGTTTGTCTTTTCACTGACAAAAGCATAAGCATAAGCAACATACACAGACTCAGTAATGTACTGCTCAATAGCAGTGCTTGTCTTTTCACTAGTGACATAAACATAAGCACAATCAACATACAAGACTCAGTGATGTACTGCTCATAAACACTGCGTCTTTTCTGATCACTTTTCTGTGTGAGCACACAGGCCACAGTAATGTGTTAATTACGGCGTTAGATACAACAAATGATTGTCCTTGTGACGTCATAAACTGGTGCTTATATATTTCTCATTTTTGAATCTCTTTTAATTAGTTGACTGCGAGGATAAACGTAAAGATTGCCATTTTGTGATGCATTCCTATAACTTGGAAATATGCAAAGTCATGCCAACTTATGCCAGAGAGTACTGCAAAAGTTATTGTGGCTGTAAGTTAACAATTCACTTATTGAATATTTGGATACTAAGTAGGGTTTGGTGCTTGACCTGGCTCTTGTTTCAAAAAGCATGCGTAACTTAAAGTACCCGTTACAGTCATATAATGTGTAACTTATTTTTTTCGCCCGTTTTTTACTCGTGGATTGCAATCCGCGAGTTAACGTCTTAACCGGAAGTGTCACTCTCTTACTCACTCACTCACTCACTCACTCACTCACTCACTCACTCACCCATTCAGTCAGTCAGTCAGTCACTCGCTCGCTCGCTCACTCGAGTATCATAGTAAACTTCCGGTGCCTCAAACGATAGTTATCTGACTTTCTGTCCTCCCTTGCGCACGAACACTTCCGATCTTGCAAGCAATCCCGTGAAATAATATTTATACCAGAAAAACGAGTTGGTCTCATGAAAACGGTTTGGTAGGTCGAGGGAACGATGCATATGTAACATATTTTCTTGGCGCGTTTTTAATCAATTTATTTAAAAGGGTATACACTCCACAAATTTAAACGGATAACGCTTTCTACTGGATTAATCGTTATTCGCAGGATAAATAGAGAATATTACACGGTGGCACAAAGATATAAAGTTTCTCTTGGAGTGATGAAAAATATTTCTTTTTTATTATATAGACAGGAGTGTTTTACTGGGGAATTTATTTACCAAACGACTGCACAAAAACGGAAATGACGTCATCGATATTTTCCCTAGTGATTATTTATAAACCCACGGCGCATCGGAGCACCGTTTTAAATTTACGCCAACTGTACTCGTAAGCTACAAACACTTTGAGAAACAGGGCCTGGACGGCATTACAACATTTTAATATCTCGAATATAAGCTGGAATTATTTATGCTTGTATTAGAGAGGTTAAGAGGCGTAAAGGGCAAACGACGGAGCTGGAGGATCACACAACGAACTTTGAGAGAGTGACTTTTCGTCTTTACGCCAAAAAAAATGACTTGCCGTCGCGTTAAAACGACAACGCCTGGCGCGAAAAAATGCAGATCACGTGACTCTCGCGCGCTGCCGTCTACGTGAATCTTAACTTCTCTTTGTATAATTCAATCTGTACCGTAATGGAAGCATTATTCCACCCTGAAACATATACTCGTTGGCTAAAGAGCCCTTAACTGATGCGCGCATCGGCTGTATTTAGGGCTAGACCCGTTCATTTCCGTAGACACAAACGCACCATTTGCAAATGCAGCAGTCGTACGCGGACTGCACAAATAATATAATAAGAACAAAGGGATTGGAACTAGTGCTGCTTTGTGTCAGCTCTACAGTACAAATCTAGCTGCAGCTAACAATTGCTGTGCTCTGGCCATGGGACCAGCCAGCCATCATGTCCTCAAAGCTAAGTCTCCTTACCGGACCTGCTAAACATCTTGAAGTGTTTAGTGATTTATAGGTGCCTATCATATCTGAACCAAATACTGCTTTTAACTTACCTAGCGTCTAGTCCTGCAGATGTAACGCAGGTTAGGATTTCTAATAGTTTTCAATCTTATCTGTTTTCTTTAGATTGCAACACAGTATAAAAAGTTCATTTGGGTAATTATTGTTTCATTGTCTTGTTATAAAGTCTGTTTGTAACTTATAAAATATTAGTATCAATCTAATAACCCCGATTTATGGGCACTCCACACTCACTTAGACTTTATATACAAATGGAAACTTGCAAGTCATGTTTGGGCTGCGTCGGTGTTCAAAGAAGCAACAGAGGGTCTCAATGGGGTTAACAGTTAGCCGTAAAAGGGCCAAAAATTTAACCGTAAGCCGTAATAACAGGAAAAAACTAACCGTTAGCGGTAATGAAAACTGAAGTTAATCGTAATAGCTTTTTCCAGCGTTCTCAACAATAAAAATTAATTTTTAACCATCAAGAACAATGGAAATTAGTTATTAATCCACTTTAACCGTAATCGTAAAAAAGCCAAAATATTAACCGTTAACCGTAATAGCCATCACCCCATTGAGACCCTCGCAACAGGGAATGGATGGAAAAATTTAACACAGGTCCCCTATACCCCTTTGCAAAATGAAATCACGCAAAAATATTTGGTCTTTTCACGCGTCGCGGATAATTAAAAAACCTCTTTCACGTTTACATCAAAAGTTGCTTTCACGTGGACGCACAAAGATTTTAGACCTTACTGCGGTTTTCGGTATTCTGCGAACTCTGACCTTCAAAGAGTCCGTTGGAATTTGGTTATTAGTGTTATTCACT
This sequence comes from Telmatactis stephensoni, assembly GCA_029948255.1. Taxonomy (NCBI): domain Eukaryota; kingdom Metazoa; phylum Cnidaria; class Anthozoa; order Actiniaria; family Isophelliidae; genus Telmatactis; species Telmatactis stephensoni. The sequence goes on along the minus strand of JALIZF010001734.1, from coordinate 409,000 downwards.
TCCGCCCACCGCAACAAAACATCGAAAAATCAATACTAAAAGTTGCTAAAATCCTACTAAATTGATGACGTCATTTTCCTACCAAATGACCAAATATGATCTTTAGAGAGTATATATTATCTATACTATCATTTTGGTATTAATAGTTCTTCGTATTTATTTTGTGATTTTTACTTTTGATTAACAGAAGCAAAAACGCAAATTAGCGGTTGGCGTTTGAAAGTCAGAGTTTGCAGAATACCGAAAACCTCAGTAAATCACGTTTCACGTTAAAATAAATCACCCATTCACGTTTTACGCAAAAGGTATAGAGGACCCTGGTAACACAGTATAAAAGAAGAGACTAACAAGTGAACTACAATCCTTGCCAAAAGTAGTTGGCACGATGTGAATTTGACGGATATTCTTAAAAATGTAAACTTTGTGGCTGTACTTTTGGACCCCCCCTCCCCCCGTTCCATGTTGCTGCTAGCTAAAACTGAAGGTATTTCGGACTGATTGCCAAGTGGTAGGAGTTGGGATTTTCACAGTAACATTGTACAGGGGGAAGAGGGGGGAGCCAATTTCATTACCGTCCACTGTGCGCGCGCACTCCGACAAAATCGTGCCAACAATTCTGGCAATGATTGTAGTTTATGCTGCGTCATATTAAAAATTCAATAAGAAATGAAAAGAACAACGTAACAAGAGAGAGAATTTATTACTAACGTTTGGAGTCTAGGCTATTCATCAGAGTTGGCTCTTCGGCGAGTTTTGCTCTACGAAGGGCAAAGGCTCGAAAGTTCGCTCTTTTTATACAGTGTTAAAGATTTCCATCCATTCCTTGATATTCTCTACATAACACTGCACCTTGTTGAATTACGAAGGGAAACTAGAGGAAAATACTAGAGGTCATTTGCATCTGAAAACAAAATCAGGATGATCACAAATGTTTTTTAAGAAAATAATAATAATAAATAAATAAATCAACTTACATGACATTAAAGTAAACAAATTGGATGCCAAATAATTAACCTCTTCGAGATTTGTATTAACTAAGAATGGTTATTTGGTCTGAGATTGGTTTTTGTTTTGTTTTGTTTTGTTTTGTTTTGTTTTGTTTTGTTTTGTTTTGTTTTGTTTTGTTTTGTTTTGTTTTGTTTTGTTTTGTTTTGTTTTGTTTTGTTTTGTTTTGTTTTGTTTTGTTTTGTTTTGTTTTGTTTTGTTTTGTTTTGTCTGTCTTTTTTTCCTTGGCACAAATGTGAGTGCTCCATTATATTTTTCTCATTACTTTATGTTTTTATTGCTTTCAACAGAAGCAACAGTGGATCAGAAAACCTACATCGTAACTCCCTTCAATGTTTTGATTTGTTCATATCTTTGATTCAATCATTTCTCCCTTTTATCTCTTGTTGATTCCGGTTGCAGTCCTACAATGAGTAGAATAAAAATTAATCTAATAAATGTATATTTTCATGTGTCTTTATTTGCTTTAATTTTAATGTTTGGAGGATAAGCTGCAATCTTTGCCAGAATTGTTGGCACGATTTTGTCGGGATGTGCGCGCACAGTGGATGGTAATAAAATTGCCCCCCCTCCCTCCCCCTGTACAATGTTGCTGTGAAAACCCCGACACCTACCACTTGGCAATCAGTCGGACATACCTTTTAGCTGCCAGCAACATTGTACAGGGGGAGGGGGTCCAATAATACAGCTACAAAGTATACAATTGTGAAAAAATCCGTTAATTTCATATCGTCCCAACTAATTTTGGCAAGGATTGTGGGTTCCCTCCATCATGGCAGATGACCTTCGTCACTATAGATCATTTTTCTTAAGGCAGTTCGGGACCCTTGCTAATGCGCATCTCCCGCGCGCTTTATTAAAGAACATTCGGTTGTCCATGGGAAGTCTGGACACTAGCGAGTCAGCGATTGAAAAGCGAAGATATTCTACTTTTAGGGACGAAAAATATAATTTTATCAACCAACTTCTGCAATTTTTTTATCAACAAATATTGCACACTGTGTGAAATAGGAGCAAAAGCTCGACTTAAAAGCTTTAAAATTTGAGAAAATTTGTTGGTCGAAAAAGCCGGAAGAACAACGGTAAAACGGCTGATTTTGTGGTGTTCGTTTTCGAAGAGTTTTACCCTTTGTTACGTTCTTCTCTAACTCTTTAAATAATACGGTGACCCCCTGATTTTATGAATGATTCAAACTCATAATTTTACAAACTTTTCATATAAAGAAAAAAAGTACACTTCTATTGTTAGGATTTTGAGTAAATGTATTTATTTTTATCTGATCCTTCAAAAACCTGCATTCTAGAAGGCTATTTTTCGCGCATTATTGTAGATCTTTCGCTTCTTTGCAAATTGTTTGGCAACAACTCAGTTCCAAGTGTTTTTCTGCATCGTATGGTATCCTTCGTGCTAAAATAGCTCAGCTAGTTCGATGATGGAACCGGCTACAGCCCCTAGTAAGTTTCCCCTGGCAGTGAGAATGTCAAAATTCTAAGCAGGGAAAAGTGGTTCCGCAGAACAAAAAATTAGTTCTGACAAGGATCAGTACAATGTTGTGGACCGCGTCTGGTGCATCATAGGTGAATTTCATATATCGACTCGAATTAAATTTCAAGCTCTAAACAAACGGATTTGATAAAAGTGAAGATAATATTCCACTTAGAAGGCTTAGAACCAACTCATGCAGGTACAAACTCTATTAGGAATACAATGTTTACGTAGCGGTATAAAATGCATGGTCAAATTAAATGTGTCGATAAAATATCGCTGGCAAAACTAGTGCAGACTTTTGGAATTCTGCTCCGGTTTGAAATGGGAAATTGGTCTGAGTTTAGTACGTGGGGGAGGAGTACTCCTTTACAAAAGTTGTAGGGGTGCTCGACGGACCTTTTAGGGTCGAAAATATGACCCGCTAGCTCGTACATTTTAGAGTTTCCGGTTCATAGCGTACCTTTTAGGGTCAGGATAACGAAAATCACATAAAGATTGAAATGATCTCACATACGAATATTCTTTATTAACTGAATGTGGTCGTACCTTTTAGGGTATAAAATCGGCATCTCCGATAATTTATGCGAACCTTTTAGGGTCATTTTCAAAACCCTCCGTCGAGCACCCCTACCACTTTTGTATAGAACTCTGGGATTGGGCAAACAGTGATCGCTGATAGTTAAGGATGTATGGCCGCCTACTAGGAAATTTTTGATAATAACACCCCAATTTAAAGAAAAGAAGTATCAAGCTTTAATTTTTTCGTTTACAGACTAACAGCCAGAAGTCAAGCAAATGTTACCGCGTCGAGCTGAATATGTGATTGGATACACCATTCAAATGCTAACTGCGCATGCTAGTCTTTTTAACTCGTGGATTGCTTGAGCATACGGTGACATCATTGCAATCCACGAGTTATAGTGAGGGGTCGAATACTACTACTACTTCGTGTATGACTACATGAAATGACACTATTCAATCTATCTATTGTCTAGCTAGAATGGTGCCATACATAAAGTAGTAACCTTGTGTCACTCACTCACTCACTCACTCACTCACTCACTTTCCTGTAAACTTCCGGTCTGTCAAACTTTACTTTTGGCTTTTTCCCGATAATACGATACCGTGTTAACTTCTGTTATAATAATTTTTGGCGATCAGTATAGCACTCGAGAAGCTTTGAACGCAATGTAGCTGTTTTAAATTTGTGTACAAGCAGCAATTTTTAGACACACGATCTAAGTTCGGTAAAAATTGCTCGGTGATACAAGCCATTTTATAAACATGTCTATGCTTTGCGTTGATAAAAACGATTTCTTTTTGACTTCATATCTATGCAGTGGTTGTGGATATTTAACAAATAGAACAGCTTTTTCCGTGCTCCGTTCAGTAATACAGGAAGTGACGAGAGACCGAAAGAAGTGTAAGGAGAGACGAGCCGTGACTCGTAAAATATCCAGCCTTACTCTACACAAAATTGTTTAAAAAGATTTATTTATTTAAAAAAAGTCAAACTGAGGCTCTAACCAACGATCACGCTCCTTGGTCTGAAATTTAGTATGGTGTACATTTTATTAGGGTACGCATTGCCATAGCAACGATTTGTCATAGCGACGGCAAACAAAAAATTGAAATCACTCACCGATACTTAAATACTGAGCGCTTCTAATGCAATCCAGAAAATTCAATAGCATTTAATTTCGCACCGCTTATATGACATCAGGCAAATCATTTGTCTTCGAACCAAGAAATTCTGTATGTTTGACTTTGAGTAAATCGCAAAAACATTTTTCATCATCGAATTTGCATGTCACAGGGAGTCGCTTGGTAATAGCGGAGCTCCCGCGCGGGCCGAAGGCCCGCGCGAGCGGAGCACCATACCTAAGAAAAAATGGTAACCCATCGAGTTGATTTTTCATGGACACACAGGGAGCCCAACGGCTGTACGTCCGTCCGTACATACATACATACATACATACGTCCGTACGTACGTACGTCCGTGTACATCGCGATGCTGATTGGCTGATTGCTTTTTGGCGCCAACTTGACGCGCGCTGACACTTTGAAAACTGAAAATTTACAAGTTTCCTTGCAGTTTTAACTTGCAAAGCTTAAAAATAGTATTCTCGAAACCTCGTAAAAATTTAGCGATTTTGATGGACATTAATCTGTGCCAATCTTGACAGGTTAAAGCGAAAAAAACCGTACGTTTGAATTTTTTTCGGGCCTGGTGTCGTTTCAAAAACTGCTCGAAAGACGAAAGACACAGAGGATATTTTCAAAGTTGAACGACTTTTTAGTTGGATTCGTAGTTTAAAAAAATTCCTCATAATGAATGAGTCATTGAGGATCGTGTATTCTTCGTTTCGTGAAGATGCCTTCAGTAAAGCTGCTTAAAAATCTAGCCAAAGTTGGAAATAAATCAAGAATCGTCTGCATTGAGCGTGAAACAAGGACCAGTATGCTTCGAAAAGACAACAAGGAAAGCACTTCAAGGTAAAGACCCTGGCCAGAAAATGATATCAAAAAGTCTCTTGTACCTATATTTGATCTTTTATCTTTGATTTGGGATTGATGACTTAAAAAAAAACCTTTTATGCACGTTGAACTGTGGCCAAGTTTAAAGAAACACTCGATCAAGCCTTACATGAAATGTACAACGACATTTTGTTTTACGGTGAACTTTTTGCACTAGTTCTAATAATGATAAAATTAGTAAAAAAAAATTAATTTTGAACTTATTTCAACCCCACTAATGTGTAAATACAGCTCAAGTTTTGGTCTGGAATTTAATGAAACAATTGACAGGAAAAAAAGAAGGAATTTTGCCATGCAAACTAGAGTTGTTTTACTTTATTCATCTGGATGAAGTTGCTCAGTGAGCCCTGTGAAGCCTTAAATACAGACTGAAAATGCTTAATTCCTTGTTTTCTTGTTATTTCAATTAGCTGTTTTTATAATCACTTTAAATTGTATTATCAGTGTAACCTGGAAGAGAAAAGTGGGAGACAAGTATTCACCTAACTAGTGTGTCATTCTATTCTACATTAAATAAAACAAAACAACAACAACAACAACCACAAAAAAACAAGATGTCACAAATATAGTGAAGACAGACAAATCAATATAGTCAATATATGTTGTTCTGTAATATTCAGGATGTCAAAAAGGTTTAATTACTTGTATCAATTTAAAAAAATGTTTTGGAGATTTTGCTTTCTATTTCTGAAAATTATGAACCCTTACAAAGTCAGTTATGAAATCTGACAGTGAATCTGAATATTGAAATTTACTGTAACAAAGGTCACTGAGCATACAAGCCCATACAATATACAAACCAAAACCACAACTTTTTCAATTACCACAGGAAGCCCAATTCATTTGAATCAAGAACATAAAAAAATTAAAATTGAAATTGGAGCTTTGCTTTTAGGTAGTAGTTGTTTTGAGTTGTTTTACAATTTCATCTAAAGTCATGATTAGTGTAACCTGGAAGAGAGAATTCTTGTTTCGTGTAAAGACAACTATTTATCAGTGTCATTCTACTCTACATAATACAAAAAAAAAAAAAACAAGATGCCACAATACTGTCAAGACAGAAAAATCTAAATATAATTTTCTGCAATGTCTAATTGTTTAATTGAAGGATGTTGAATTAGGTTCAGTATTTATGTGAATGAAATCAGTTTGAGGGATTTTTGCATCCTATTTCTGAGAATTATGAAGCACTTACTACTAAGTCAATTATAAAATCTGACACAAATATCTGAATAAATATCACTATGGTCACTGAGTTGAAAGCCTTATAATTCTCAGGAGACTGAAGGGCAAGAAATAAAGCTTGATCTATAGTCTTTATTTCAACTTTTACAACAAAATGCAATCTTTGTTTGCCTATTACCACAGCAAGCCCAATTCATTTGAATCAAAAATGTCAAAATAAAACAAAGTATTTAAAATTATTATTATATTTAAATGGGAGCTCCGCTATTAGGTAGTACCTAATTTTTATATTACAGTGGCCTACAATGCAAAATTGCTTTGAAAACACAACAAAGTTTTATGGAACACAACAATCTTTCACTGAACACAACAAAGTTTCGTGGAACACAACAATTTTTCACTGAACATGTTTTACAGTACACAAGTCTTTCACAAGCAACTAATTAGTTAATGAGGATGAAAAATTTCTTTCAGATTTTTATATTAATGTCGTTTTGGTTGAACATTTTTCAGGTCCGTGGACATGGAGCTTCAAAGTGGACGAACAACACTGCTAATTGTATTAGTCTCATTATGTTCTATATTGTATATAAATGGTAAGTTAATCAAACGTTTAACAACGCCGCTTGCTAAAGAAATAATGCAACAGTTATAATACATGGTACTTGGATTTCAACCTTCTCCATTCAGAGATCGAAAAGGGTTAAAATTCGAACTGTGTTCATATCTAGGCTGTCACGAAAACGAAAACCACGTTTTATGTCAGATCTTTAACGATGTAAATCAGAAAACCGTTTTATCTATCAAACGTTTAATAGCGCTGCTTGCTAAAAATGTATCATTTAGAATACAGAGTGCCATATTTCGACCTTCTCCATACAGTCCATCCAAACAAGAAGGTTAAAATCCAGACTATGCTCATATCTATAGGCTGTCAAGGAAACGATAGGTGTCAGTAGACAAGCACAAGGAATAAGCATACGGACTTTAAAGACGTTTATCAGAAAACTGTTTTTATCTATGATTATAAGTGTTTCATTTTAGAACATGTGTAAGAATTTTTGTTCGAGCGACGTTTGAACTCTGGCCCTGCACACAACAGACGTATGTTTACTTGAGTAAAATAATGAAAAATTCGTCGAAATTTATCCGAATTTTCGTTACTGAAGCTCCGCGCCATCTGGAATGTGTGCATTAGCTCTGGAAATGGTAGCTACTAAGGTTTGAAATACCAAAATCCAACTCATAACAATTTAAGTAGTCCAAGGTTATTGCAATGTTGCGCGCAACAGAACGTGTGTTAACCCCTGCAACAGGCGCGCGCAATGCCCCAGAAAAAGCTCGGTTGTACTTCTGTAGCTGTTTCGCAAAACGTTGCGCGATCTGTTGCAAGGTTGGTATGGCTTCAGAAAAAGAACTCGTTTCTACTTCTCTAACTGTTGCGCGCACCTGTTGCAGGGTCGGACACACGCACGATGCATGTTGTGTACAATGTTACAAGCTACAGGGTAAATAACATCTTGTGTTCTGGGTTTCTACAAATTAAGCAACAAGCCCCATTAACAATAGCCCTAGCGCAGGTCGTATGAGAAAGTGAGAAAGTGAAGGGTTCTAGTTCTTTCCCAACCCATTCGAACAAATTCGCCTCGCGCTGGAAGCAAATGAATGTAAATGTTCAAAATTGACGAGCGCGCGTAAGTGACCTGTGGTATAAAAAATTACGAATGCGGTGAAACATGTCAAATCACGTGACGTGCGTGCCTCAGTCTGGTGCTTACTCTGTTTTTTACAATCGTGCAATTTTAGTTGTCTTGACTATGTATAGGATAATTCGTCAGGCAGAGTAGTGAATCACTTGAAAGATTTCATCATGTAATGAAAGCACTATGAAAGATTTAAAAGGTTTACTTTTTTGTGTTATTAAGTTTCTAGGCAGAAATAATGACATTTCCCAATATTTTAAATACGACAATTTAAAAACTTGCGCGAGTTTGGCATTCTGTATTACGAGATTCCCTGTGGAGTTTTCGGGGATACATTTTGACGAGATCAGTTATAATTTAATTTCTCGTCTACTTACACAATTAAACTCAAATCGACCATGTAACTAACAAATTTGGTGTTAATATTGAAGAACAAACGCGTACATGTAAACAACTACAAGCTTTGTTTTAAAACGATGAGCTAAAAGTATCAATCCAAATTTGAAATCACCTTAACTTATAAAATAACTTACCTTTGCTGAGGTCTTAATCTGATTACGCTCTAGGGATATTCCTGAAATAAGAAACGTGGATTCCAACTGAACATCTTCAGTGAGGCCGATCATTTCACTTTGGAACGGAAATTTATTGATCCCTCTTCAATAGACTAGATTTTGATTGGTTCTTTTATCTCCCTGGGGAATTGAGACAAATCGATGGAGTAAAACAATGCAGACAAGCTCGATGTTCCTGAAAACTTATTCTTTTATTTTCTCTTTCTAGCTATTTATTTACAAAACAGCTATTTTTTGATAGCTGGACTCTGATTGGTTCATTTCTTTCCCTGGGGAGTATTAGCATTACAATGAAACTTCGCCGAATAGACTACCCCGATTAGTCATTAAATTTATTAAGTGTCTAGGTAGCGCAGCGGTCTAAGGTGATATCTAAAGGTATGGATTACGGTCCGGATATCGTCTCCCTCCCTGGCCTTCGGGCTAAGATAACTGTAATGTGTAGCACCGGGATAGCGTGGATGGGGCCGAAATCTTCATCCGTAACGTAAGTCGATTCGATGTCTCAGCTTCTCAGAATGTCTCGGGAGAATCGTCCCAAATTTCATTTTCTTTTTTTTCTTTTTACAGTCATTCATTCAGTCTGTTATTATATTTCCGGGGGGTGCTCTTTAAGGGGTTACAGGTTCGATCCTCGTCGACACCGGATTCTTTTCTGACTTTTTTTTTCTTCATTTTTTCCGTTTCTTTCCCAAGCTTTAAGTTAAAATTACATCTTTTTGAACTTGTTTTTAAATGTTTGGTGTTTTTGATATTCTTTCTGACAAATTTCATTTTCATTTTATATTTTTAATTATAATTATTCATATATCTTACTGCATTGTTTCTGTGGGATGCATTTCCTAGACATTACAAATTTCTTTCTTTTTTTCCTTTTTCCCTTTTCTTTTTTCAAATGTCTGGACCTTTTTTCCTATTTTTTTCTTTTTCCGAATATCAGAACTTTTTTCTCGCAAGTGATAATATTTTTACTTATGAATACTAAAATTTGAATACTAAAATTGGAAACCATTTCTTACAAAATTCCTGACTTACATTTAATTTGTCCCCGTAGCATGAATTCAAATTTTATGCGTCAGGTAGCAAATACATACAATTATATTTTATCATACACTAAGCCCACACCATAGAAAATACAGCAAATAATGGCAATGTTTCATGGGAAGAGACAGCTGAATATCGCCGAATATACAACGGCTTTCCTGCTTTCTGTTGGCTGTATTTCCTATGGTGTGGGATAAATACGATATAATGCCTGGTTTACGCTAACGACGCAAGACAACGGAAAACCACGCAAGACCACGCACGATGACTCAACACAACGCATGCAAGACGACGCAAGACAACGCAAGACGAAGCAAGACGACGCAAGAGGACGGAAGACAACGAAAGACGACGTAAGACGACGCAAGACAACGAAAGACAACGAAAGACGACGCAAGACGAAGCAAGACAACGCAAGACAACGCAAGACAACGCAAGGCGACGCAAGACGAAGCAAGACAACGCAATACGACGAAAGACAACGAAAGACGACGCAAGACGACGCAAGCCCGCGCAAGAAAAATAAAACCTTCCGTTCTTTTGCGCTAGCGTTTATGCTTGCGTCGCTACTTTTACAAGTGAAACACGAGCTTGGCGTTGTCTTGCTTCGATAGTGAAAACCAGGCTATCGTTTTCACTGTTCTCCGATTGTGTTGTATGTGCCACCTGATCGACGTACACCAGAACGTTCCATTTGAACACGCAAATAGGGGTGAGGGGAGGAGAGGGATGAGGGAAAGAGGTAACAAGCTATCCCTGAGTTCCGAGACTTAAATAAGCATTAATCTTTATTTTTGAACTCAATATTTGCCATGATGTTTGAAAAAATCAGTCATTTTGAGAGCATTTCTAACAGGGTATATTTGGCTTTCAGCCTGGAAATGACCGTTACTAGACATAATCCACAGATAATCAGACTGGGAAGCCTGTGGCAGCTGTGCTTGTGAAAGAGTGTTGCCCCGTGAAAGATTTTAGTTGCTTGTGAAAGACTTGTGTTCCACGAAACTTTGTGTTCAGTGAAAGATTGTTCATCGATATTCATGAGGGGGAAGATGGCGGACGCCAAGAAAGACAGCTCTACAGTAGTAACCCTAGAAGTTGTTAAGAACTTGCTGAAAGTTCAGGAAGACAACTTCCACAGCTTTCTAAAACTGTTGATGGACGACTTTAACGGTCGCCTGGATACCGTAACGCGTGAGATGCAAGAAATTAGGAGTAGTTTAGAATTTTCACAAAAGGAGATCGACGATTTGAAAAGTCAAAGTCAAGACGTGTACTCTCTTGATAACAAGCTTGAGAATTTCAGGAAGCAGCTTGATGATCTGGAAGATAAGGTAGATTATCTTGAAAACCAGAGTAGACGAAACAACTTGAGAATCTCTGGAATCAAAGAAGATCGTAATGAAAGCTGGGAAACCACCGAGAAGAAGGTGAAAGACCTTTTTACAAACAACCTGGGACTGGATGCTAATAACATAGCGGTAGAGAGAGCGCACCGCGCAGGCAAAGGGAAAAATGGCAAACTCAAACAGATTGTTGCTAAACTACTGAATTATAAAGATAAAGAAAAAATCCTAAAATCAAGCAAGAAACTGAAGGGGACAGGAATTTTTATCAACGAAGACGTCTCCGCACGAGTGCTTCAACGAAGGAGCGAACAACATGATGAAATGATGCAAGCCAGGAAAGAGGGCAAGATTGCATATTTCAATCTCGATCGTTTGGTCATAAAGGATCGCCTTCATACAACTCGCGATCGACTGTCTTCTGTTCCTTTTGGCTTCTTGGGTGCAAGTGCAAGTTACTTTGACCCATCGCTGGGTAACGATGAAAATATCACTGATGGCTAAGTTTGGTGTGATGTTAACAAGAAGGACTAGTCTCATGATGAACCTCACTTTGTCCATCCATTGGTGCGTACTATCACTGGGAATCTTGGATGATGAAAACTGTGGAACTACTCTACAGCCGAACACTAGAAGCATATTCGACTAAAGAGTTAAGTCAATAGTTAAAACAAAAATCAAAACAAAACAAAACAAAATTTTTAATCTACTACATCTTATTATTTCTGATTTGTTTCTGATGGATATTGCCATTATTATTAATATCAATTGATCATTTAAATACTGATATTTTATGTAATCTTATCTGATCATGCCTACAAAACCAAAAAGGAATTCTTGTACAATATGTCTCAAGAAGCCCTATGCAAATTCTACAGTCATTAAATGCTTGTATTGTTCCTCAGTTACACATCTCAAGTGCTTAACCAACATCAAAACATTAACATCTAGTGCAAAAAAACAACATTCTTATGATAATCATTTATGCGCAAGATGTCTCCAAGGGACACTACCATTCATGTCCTTGAATGATAATGATTTCCACTCAGTTATATTTTAATTAAAACACGGCCGCAGTCCTCATTGGAATTTAGAAAATATAAACTCTTTATCATTTAATCCTTTTAAGATTGATAACTGCTTGAAATCAAAAGCAAATTTTGTTGATAATTTTTGTGATCCTGACGAACAGGTATTCACTAAAGTTGACTCGATGACAGAGAAATGTAAATACTTTGTTGAGGATAGTTTTAGTTCTCTTACTACCAAACCTATACAGTTTTCTATGATCCATTTCAATATCAGGAGCCTTCGCAAACATTTTAATGATCTCGTTTGTTATATCTCCTCACTTAACTTTCATTTCGACGTCATCGCCCTTTCCGAAACTTAGCTAAAAGAAAAAGACGACGTTAGCTCGTTTTTTCTTGATAACTATCACGAACCAATTTTATTGAATAGACCAAATGAGGATGGCGGCGGTGGAATCGCGTTATATATCCATAGCAATTATACTTATAGAGTACAAAATGATCTGACTTATAACAGTAATGATTCTTAGTTTCTATTTGCTGAAATTGTAAAAAATAATATTTCCACGCTAATCGGCGTTTCATACAAGCCTCCTAACGTTAACATCGATAGCTATTCAATAATCCTATCAAGTTTACTTGATGAATTAGAAAATACTTCAAAAAATATTTTTTTAGCTGGCGATTTTAATATTGATCTCCTAAAAAGTGAAAATAACGAAGAAACTAATTCCTTTTTTAATAACCTCTTTACCTACTGCCTTTTTCCTACTATAGTCAAACCAACGAGAATTACCTCTCATAGTGCTACATTAATTGATAATATCTTTACAAATAGTTTTAACGTAGGTTGACCTTATTCAACCTGGTATTTTGTACACTGATATTTCGGACCACCTTCCTGTCTTTATTATCCAATATGGAACAAAATTATTAAGAGGCAAAACAAAAATTAAAAAAAGGGTCTTCTCAAAAACTGGAGAAGAAAATTTTATCCGTGACCTGTCACTCCAAGATTGGTCGGAACTTTTTGCTAGCAAAGACCCAAATGAAGTATATTCAATTTTTATTAAAACAATAATAATAATAATAATAATAATAAATAACATTATTTGTATAGCGCATTTTCCAATGTGCCCAAATGCGCTTCTCATGAAACTCTTTACAATAATACTACTTATGATATATAATGCCATATACAAAAAATACTATTAAAACAATAACAAACCTTTATGAAAGGAACTTCCCCGTTCAAACTATTACAATAAAAAACAAATCTAAACAGAATGGTTGGCTAACCCCAGGCATTCTGAAGTCAATTTCAAGAAAAAATAAACTTTATAGAGCGAAACTTAAAAGACCAACATTGACCAATATCAAAAGATTTTGTCAATACCGAAATAAGCTTAATCATTTAATAAGATCTACCAAAAAAGAATATTACAGTTCAATGCTGGAAAAGGCAAATGGGAACATTAGAGCCACATGGTCCATCATAAATGAGATTCTGAATAAGAAAACAAGTCGTCCCTCAAGTATTGATACTATATTACACAACGACAAACGCTTTACTAAAAAGGCTGATATAGTTAGTATTTTTAATAGATACTTCGCAAATATAGGTCCCACGTTAGCAAATAATATACCATCTAGTAAGTACACATATAAAGATTGGATGAATGTGACCTGCTCTAATGATCTCCATTTCACTTCCATTTTGCTCTATGAGGTCTTAGATGAGCTACTTAATTTGGATATTTCCAAAGCTGGTGGCCATGATGGCATTCCTATAAGATACATCCGTATCGCTGCCGAGCGTATTTACCTTCCACTTACTCATGTTTTCAATACGTCTATAAACACTAGTACTTTTCCTGATCAAATGAAAATTGCTAAAGTCATCCCTTTATTTAAAGGAGGAGAACATTCGTTAATTTCTAATTATAGACCGATATCCCTCCTTCCGACTTTATCAAAACTTTTTGAAAAAATTATATGTAAGTTATTAACAGATCATCTAGAACAAAATCGCCTACTTTCTGACTTTCAGTTTGGTTTCAGAAAAAAACGAAATACCACTTTAGCAATTCTCGAGTTTGTAAATAAAATCACTGATGCAATAGATGGTGGTAGTACAGCCATTGGCATCTTTTTGGATCTCTCAAAAGCGTTTGACTCTGTCAATCATGATATTTTGCTAAATAAACTTTCTTATTATGGCATCAAAAATGACACCCTCAGCTGGTTTAAAAGCTATCTAAGTAATCGTTTACAGTATGTTTCTATCGATAATGAAAATTCTGAATATTTACCCATAACCTGTGGCGTCCCCCAAGGATCTATCCTTGGACCTATCTTATTTTTGATCTACATAAATGACTCTCAATTTGCAACTAAATTCGCTCATCTTGTATTATATGCAGATGATATGAATTTACTCTATAGTCACAAATCAATCAAAAATATCTTCAACGTCCTAAACAAAGACTTGTCTAGCCTCCAGGAATGGTTTCATGCAAACAAACTAACAGTGAATCTTACCAAAACAAAATATATCCATTTGGTTCGAAGCAACGAATAAAAAATGTGATGATTGACGAGTCAGAGTTAGCCTTAACTTTAGGACTACCTATTAAAAGAACTGCATATACAAAATTTTTAGGTCTCATTTTAGATGAACATCTGACATGGTGTACTCATATTGACCTACTATGCCGTAAAATTGCAAAGTCAATAGGAGTACTCTATAGAGCTAGACATCTTCTCAACTTAGATATCATGAAAAAGTTATATTATAACATTATCTATTCGCATATTTCGTACGGCACCCTAATTTGGGGTTAAAATTATAAAACTAGAATTCAGCCCATTCATATTTTACAAAAACGCGCCTTGCGAATTATTTCTTCTTCTGACAGTAGAGCACCAAGCAGACCATTGTTCCAAAAGTTAAAAATGTTAAATATCTTTGAAATAGTTAAATTACAGCTTGCCGAAATAGCTTACAAATGTGTGAATAAACAATTACCTTTTTCATCCTCTAGTTATTTTAAAGAAGTTAATTTTTCACATCAATATAATACAAGATCAAAGAAAAACAAAAATATTTTCGTTCCTCGAAAAAACTTGAATTATGGTCAGTTTGGTGTGGACTATAGTGCAGCCAGAAACTGGAATGAAATACCACTCGAAATAAAAAACTCTTCGTCTATTACGTCCTTTAGAAAAAAATTCAAACACTTCCTTATTTCTTCGTGACTTCTTATTTATAGTTAATATATTGTTAAGTATATATGTAAATTTATTATTCTCATCATTGTAAATATTGTTATTATACTATTTTCACTAACTTTGTAACCCATTTTCCCTCTCTACTATTTCTTTCGTGTGTTTTTTATAAGTATACCTGGGTGTAGGAGTGTTTTGTCTTAACCCCTTGGGTTGTAACTCTTACTCCCTCCATTTATTATTCAATACATGGTATTTATTATTTATTATTCAATACATGGTAAATAAAAACCTTTGAACCTTTGTGTTCCACGAGACTTTGTTGTGTTCAGTGAAAGATTGTTGTGTTCCATAAAACTTTGTAGTGTTTTCAAAGGAATTTTGCATTGTGTTTTACCCCTGTGGGCCACCGTATGGTAATGTTTAGAAAACCTAAATAAAATGACTTTTAGAGTTCTTCCAAATCTTCATCAAACTTGTTAAAGGGATAGGGAGCAAGAGGGAGCAAGCTCCGGAGCAAATTGAACAAACTTGAGATGCTCCTTCGTGTGTTGAGTGCGGGATCAAGCTCCCTAGTGCGTACCGGACTTAAGACTTGGTTAACAGCATGCTACAGATGCAAAATTTAACTCTTTTAAATTTGGCGAAGCCTAGCCTTAAAAAGACATAGACATAGACATTTCTTTATTTAGTACTGGTATTGCATATATTTTTTTGTCACACAATAATTATACATATTTAATTAGTAAGTACAAGCTATCCACAATAACTGTGAGAGTTAACCTAGGTGGATAGGTATGGATACTCAACAAAAGATATATGCAATGAAAATAAGATTGATTGATATAAAATACAACACAGTAATATAATATAATAATAATAATATAATTATGTTGATATAATTAGAAAGTGAATCATGTGGAGTAAGATTCAATCATTTTTGCTTTCAATTTTTCCTTAAATGGAATGGAATAAATAGATATGGAATATGAAATTCTTCTGAGTACAGGTTAGCCTATTAACTAAAACTATCTACGGTCACCTTGACAGGGTGAATGGCATGCACAGTTGTATATAGCTGATAGTATCATGACACAGGTACACAACAAAAATGGCAAAAATTGTAACTCTTTACAGCGCAGGGGCGGGTTTAGGGGAGCCGGGGTTGCAGGGGGTGCGCAACCCCTCCTGAGACGACTTTGAGCCCTTTTTCCCAATACACTTTCAAATATCCTCTGTGCCGTTTCCAATTTATATGATGGCGCACCCCCTCTTGAAGACGTGCACCCCTTCCTGAAGATAGTCCTGGATCCGCCCCTGCAGCGGCTTTCTCTAAGCCACTACAACGGGTTAAAAACCACAAAGATCTACAAGTGTTATGCTTGTCGACGCACCGGTTACAGCGGGATTTGTAACCCGCCTACAGTGCGTCGAGCCCGTTACAACCGGTTGATCTCCAACCCGCTAGGACGGGTTGGAAATAACGAAAAAAATCTACAAGTATTATACTTGTCGACGAACTAGTTACAGCAGGTTACGAAACCCGCTACAGTCGAACCCGTTAATTTAGAATCGGTTGATCTCGAACCCGCTTCAACGGGTTAAAAACCATAAGAATCTGTATCTACAAGTATTATACTTGTCGACGAACTGGTCACAGCGGGTTTTGTAAACCGCTGCAGTCTAACCGGTTAGAACAGGTTGATCTCCAACCTAAGGGTTTGCAATCAACCTGCTAGGGCGGGTTTGGTTGTAGCAGGTTACGAAATCCGCTGTAACCGTTTCGTCGACAAGTATAATACTTGTGATTTCTTCTCAACCCGTTCTAGCGGGTTGTTTTGAAGTTAATTATTTAATCCAATTCTAAGCCCTTAGTTTCCTCACTGACTGTGCTGGCAGCGCATGCGCATCCTAAATCTGTGAGAAAAACTTCTGATTCCCCAAGCGTCTTAGCCTTAGGCGTCGACCTGCTGACCAGAAATTAAAGCTGGCAAGAAATTTGAGATTCTAATTTTTTTCAAATTGTTTTCACAAATACCAGTGAGCAGCACTGGTGTAGTGCACCCGTGTAGTGCTGCTCGCTGGTTTTCGTGAAAAAATTTAGAATAGAGTAGATATACATGTAGTAAATATATTGATACACTTGGTGTTATACACACGAAGTAATTACCCGATTCTAATTATGTAGTCCGCTGAACATGCATAGCAGGCGCACATGGTCTTTTAACATTCAAAATGGCGAGTGACAAGTCATCTACAAATCAAGAGTTTCGTTGTTCTTTATGTGATTTTGCTAGCCGGTATGAATATTACGGAAGAAGTCCACCGTTTAGCAAGGCCGTTGTGTAAGTTTTATCTAAAATTGTTCCGTTCAATTTGTGATTGACGACAAATGCCTTGGCGGGAAAGACGAATGTCTATAAAACTCAAAACAAAAACAAACAAAAAATTGCAGAACATTACTTTGACGAACGTGTATATTTTAAAGCTTTGCTAGTCTGTCCAAAGAAAAAACGAGAAAGTTTTATTCTTTGTGAACCCGTCAAACTGCGAACTCCCTCTATAAAGGTGCATGTATACCCTAGCTAGCGTCTGGTCCGAACTGTTTCACAAGGCCTTTTATGTAAATTCAAAAATGCCATCAGTTTGTTTAAGAATTTTCAAAAGTTTTCACGTTTTTTAAAAGCCGGTATCTTTTAATTTATACAATTTTTCTTCTTGTCAAGTTTTTATTGTGTTTTTCATTGATTGGTGAAACAACGTGCTAGTTAGAGTACTAGACAAGTGTATTAGTCAGATAATACAAATTATAGGAAACAAAAGAGTTAAAGTGAAGTAGTCAACTTTATTTTACTACAATGTCTCATCAATATTACAAATAAAGTTGACTGAGTGAAGTAGTGCTAAATAAACTAAAGTGTACTTCACAGGTGATGTATCCTCGGGAACCCAGGAGTAATATTCTGTCGCTCCTTTCTCGCTCCCAGAAAAATTACCCCTGGGAATTTTGTTTGGTAAAACTTGTTCCGGAAATCGGAATTCATCTCTTTTCTGATTGGTCAACCCCAGCGTATCAACCAATCACATAGGTTGGATTCTTTGAAAGCCACCATTTTGAAATTCAACTTCTGGAACAAGTTCTAACAGATGTCGTGCACAGGGGGATTTTCTGGGAGTGAGAACCAAGCGACAGAATGTGTAGTTCCAGAAAATATCCATACCCCCACCACAGAGGGAATTTGTAAATGGACCCCCCATCCTCTGGAACTTCCAATTTTCTTCCATACAAACTCTGTAATTTTGTTCTTTCTCTGATCCCCCTCCCTTCCAGAATTTCGAATTCCCTCTGTGGTGGGGGTATGGATATTTTTTGGAACTACACAATATTACTCCTGCGTTCCAGAGGATGAAGTTGATGACAACCATGTGCTCAAGTGCAAATTCCCTTTAGTTAAAATAGTTGTTTATTACATACAACTTTATGAGTATAAAAGTAATACATGCCTTAATTGTTAAATGGGGGTCTG
Organism: Telmatactis stephensoni; assembly: GCA_029948255.1. Taxonomy (NCBI): domain Eukaryota; kingdom Metazoa; phylum Cnidaria; class Anthozoa; order Actiniaria; family Isophelliidae; genus Telmatactis; species Telmatactis stephensoni. The sequence goes on along the minus strand of JALIZF010001734.1, from coordinate 390,329 downwards.
ACCAACTTTTATTGTCTAGGTTAAGGGAAAAAAACAAAAATCTGTGATTACGAAAGAGTGTTTCTTTTCTTAATTCATATTTAAACTATTAATTGATCCATCTTTTCCTTTTCTTATTTCATTCTTTCCTCACCTTTTTATAAAAACAATCATTATTTAAAGAGTTTTCAATTTTATTGACCCATAAACATTTATAGTTTATTGGTTAGCTGCCTATAGATCTAGATTAACCCCAGGTTATTATAGGCAGCTTAAAATCTATTTCTCTTTTTGTGTATGTAAATAGAATGTAAAATGATGTAAAATTGTAAATATAAGGGTACTTAATAAAACATTGATTGATTGATTGAAAAACGGTGTGATATAATTTAGCTTGTCAAGCTAACAAAAGTATCTTTTGTAGAGCGTTGTTGACCTTACTAAATTAGTGTGCACCTTATTAGAGGTGTACATGTTTTGGTGCAATTTTTGCTCTGGCAAGTATATATGTGGTGCAAATTTAATTCATGTATAGTTAAATGTTTTCCTTGCATTCCTGTATTATAAATAATCATAGAATGCATATAAATATACAAAAATAATTATACTGTACATTCATGAGCACCACAAAATTTCATTCATGGCATAAGGACGTGCTGTCCTTAAATCTTTGACTTTTATCCTTGAAGTTTTTAAAGAGTGAATAAAAACTGTGAGCACCTAGAAATATTTCAGGAATGTTTCTGTTGTTTTTTGGCCAATCAGAAATGGCCGTCGAACCACAAAGATAACAATCAAGTCTCTGATTGGTCAACAGACATTCCTGAAATATTTCAAGGTGCCCACGCAGTTTTTCAATTCACACTGTAAAATCCTTAAATTTCATAGTAAACTACTTTTAATTATACCCAATCTCTTCCATAGATTACTTGAAGATGCTTATCTAATACAAGATCCATTCTCTCCAACACAAAGCCATCTGACTATTGGCTCAAAGTGTTCATTGTGTTCAATAGATGTTTGTGTTGGACAGGTAGGTAATGTTTAGTTTGCAGTAAAGGACTCTGTTGTCTTGGGGATTATAGCCCAGGGTGGCTGTCGGTAGTTCCTTCAGCTGAACGCTGGTCTCCCAGGAAGCCGACAGTGTGCACTTTACCCCCCTCTTTCCATCAGTGCTCCATTTTAAGGGTATTTAAAGCTAAAGCTACACCGAATGGAAAGAAGTCGAAACAAGTGTGAGGTGATCTGACAGAGAATTGAACTCGGAACCTCTCGCATCAGAAAGCCGCGCACTAACCAACTGAGCTACACTTGCTCCTTATGCAAGGGAAGGCTTTACCCTGTGTATGTACCCTTTAATATATTATCAATAATGATGTCATCTAAACATCAGGACTATAATACTGTTGCTAATTGGTCCCAGTAACCCAGAGACAACACTGGGTGGCTACTAAGTAATGTGGTTGATCCAACATTCGCCGAGCTACCAGAAGTCAAAATTCCGGCCATTTATATAGCATGTGCACCACATAGCAACAGTGTTTCCTAGACAATGAAATAGGGTCGTATAAAGTTTTTGGGTCTTTCCATTTTATGTAGCATGTGTGCTGCATAGCAACGGCGTTGCCTAGATGACCAAATAGGTAAGTCCACCCTTAACTTACCCAATAAAGTTTTTGGGTGTTTCCATTTTATATAGCATGTGAACCACATAGCAACAGTGTTGCCTAGATGACCAAATAGGTAAATCCACCCTCAACTTACACAATAATGTTTTTGGGTGTTTCTTGAAGTGCACATTATTTTCAATATTTTCTATGATTTTACAAGCAAGTTTAAGGGTGTTTGCACACTCCCATAATTTTTTCCTGTAAATTAAGGGGCCTTTAAAGTATTGGATCTTTCCGGAAATGGGCCCCTACTTCCTACACTCAGGTACTTTTCCTTAGGGGAGCACTTGGTTATCACAACAACTTCAAAAGGGGACTTTGGGGTAGCAGATCTCAGTAAAGGACCACATGCTGGTGTCAAAAAGTTAATCATGCCAACAATTCTAGCAATGGTTGTAGATACGTGTTGACACTAGTTTTGTCTTTTTGCTAGGGCTGCAGTCTTTTTTACACCAAGAGATTTTGTATTCCTTGTGTGAAACAAAATATTACAGAATTTCCTGATGAAATCACATCTGTAAGTTTGACACATTCTATTCATTAATCCCTCTGCCTGTCCATCTGTGCATCCATCCATCCATCCATCCGTTTGTCCATCCATCTCTCTGTCTGTTCATCCATCCATCTGTGTGTCCATCTGTCTGTCTGTCAATCGATCAACCCATCCATCCATCCATCCATCAATCCATCCATCCATCCATCCAACCTTTAATCTATTTATCCATTTCTCCCTCCCTCTCCTCCCTTCCCTCTGTCAATTCATTCATTCATTCATTCAGTCAGTCAGTCAGTCAGTCAGTTAGTCAGTCAGTCAGTCAGTCAGTCAGTGATTCATTCATTCATGATCATTCATTCTCATTATCTAATTAATTGATTATTTTTTCATTCATTCATTTACTCATTTATTTATCCATGATCACTGATGAGTTAAAATAGATTTATCTCATTCACTAAAATTTGTGAGTTGGTAATTTTAGATCATGGTTGAGTCCAAGCATTCTATTAGCCTCATTATAATTAAAAGAGGATTTTTTTAAAGTTTGAGCAGTGAACAACAAAAAACTCCTGAGTTGAAGAATAGCTGTTGTACAAAACTAAAATCATTTCTGTCAGAAAGTTTAAGTTGTTTGTAAGTACTTTTGGCTGATGAAAGTTGAATCAAAGTGTTAAGAGGCCAACTACAGGGCCATAACCAAGGGGGGGGATGTACTGAGGGCACATGTGTACCCCCCTGTAGAAGGCAAAGGTCCACTTATCTATAATTGTGCTACATGTAGCTCTCACTGAGCAGCAGGCAGCAGGTCCCCTCCACTGAGCAGCAAAATGTTGGACAATTTTAAGGCAGTGGTCCACACCCTCACCCAACCCCCCCCACCCCACCCCGCCCCCACCCTAACTGAGCAACAAAATGTTGGGGAAGGGGAAAGCATTTAGACAAATCCAGCGTATACATAGTTCTATTTCCATTTCATGTGCACCCACCCAGCAAAACTCCTGGTTACAGTCCTGCAATCAGCACTTGGACTTAATGTTTGGCTACTGGGAATAGTTTAGGGTAGAGAAACACAGGACATCCTTCCCCCCCTCCCCCCCCCCCCCACCTCACGCTCACCCTTTCACCCTCAGTGTGTAAAATGTTGAGATTACATGTATATCTATCCCCAGTGGAAATATGACAAGCAAGTTATGTTGACTCCCCATCAGTCTTTCTCCAAATAGCTTTACTCATGCACTTAAGGAACAAACGATACACAAATGGTAGCCATGTTGAATAAACAAACAATGCTAATTAGAAATTCTTTTGTTGATCATCCAAGATGGGTGCTGTGTCATATCTCACAACCCAACATATATGAATATTCAAGGCAACTTGAAATTGCTGAATACTAACATAGTAATATCATAATTCTAGGGAATTGCATAAATCAAAGATCCCCCAGGGTCTGGTTTTGCTTTGTAAGCAAATTCTTGTTTTACCAACACTTCTCTGAACAACAATCAGCTGACTTAAGTGGGCAGATCCCCTGTGATCCTGTGGGTCCCAAGGGTTGGCCCCAGGGAAGTCCTTGCTGCTTGATGCATTACTCAATTTATTAATTTGTTTGTTCTAGGAACTTGCCAAAAATAAATGGAATTAAAGGTGAGATTGTTGATGTTTAAATGAAATATGACCTTACTGTTATTATTAAATCCCTGAAGTTAAGAAACCTTAAACAGTCATCAAGAATTGATATCATGATCAAATTTTAAAATGTTTGGTGTTCTCTTTTCAAGCAACTTTGCATTGCATTTTAAAAATTGAAATATGGTCACCAAATTAAAGATCTCAGAGAAGACCTTTCAAAATGATCCTAAAAGATCTCACAGAAATCTCAAAAATCTGCTTGGTCCTAGAAGGACGTTCCTCAAGATGCCAGACCATCTTTGCCAGTGTCCTGTGAAGTGTCTTTAAGATCTAAATCCTCAGAAAGGTCCAGAGAGAAATTATTTGATTTAATTCCATGAAAAAATGTACAGTTATAGAGAATTTGGCACCACAGGTCAAATATACACTATTGTTTATTTTTGGTTGACTAAAGTTTGCACAAATAGAGTAAAACCCTTGGAAATTCTTTCACGTTCCATGTAAACAAGACTTTTTTTATAACTTCTTTAATTTCCTACTTCAACCCTACATTTTTACAAACTTTTAGTACCTCTACCTTTTGTTTGCGTTGTCTTCTTGCTGTTATTTTTGTCCTTACCCTGACGATGGCCACTAACACGAAGGCCGAAAGCTACCTGACGATGGTAAAAGTTTGTAAAAACGTAGGGTTGAAGAAGCATGTTAAAGAAATGTGTATGAATTAGTTCACGGCAATCCACAAACATTTATTTGATCTAATTAATCAAGACTATTTTAATTTGCCATTTGTGCAAGCTTAATGTCCTAACTTTTTATAGCTAAATAGATAAATCTTTTTCATTATTTGTTTGTTTGTTTGCTTGCTTTTTTTCTTTCATTGATTTGTTTGTGCACTGCCTGTCGTGCGCTTACAAATTCAGGACTAAATTCTTTTAGAAGATGTACCTAAAATTAATTTGGACGGTGCGACTAACGGTTAGAGAGAGACCTATTCTTTTTATGAGACCTCGATAAAGGAGACCGTTTACCTGTTACCGCTAGACTGTTTTTACTCTTTATTGCAGTCATTCGTTTAGTGTTCATTCATTCACGACCGACTCACAGACTCCTGCTGTTGCCGACAAAGAGTATATTTTGTAAACAATCATTCGCCTTGGTCACGCAAGTGTTTTTTGCACACTGCTTCACTTTTCCACCCGTTTTACCCCCAAAACAAACTCCAAACAGGCCAAAGTCCAGCCCGTACGTGACCTGCACTAATACTCTCTTCACTGGTAATCTGATAATTGTGCTAGTATAGAGTTAACAAGTGAGCCATATCACTTGTCAACAGTCTATATAAATAGAAAACGAACGACTTCCTGTGTACCGCGTGGTTGAAGGCCACGGTTCACAGAATTTTACTTCCGGGTATGAAAAGTCTTTTTACTAGAAAACAACTTCAAAATGGCTTCAAATTCTTTTTGAAGATTATTCTATGGATATTATCAACTATTAAAATACTATTATAATATATGATTTTGTTTTCTTTTAGAGAAATTTTGAACATTTTGGCAACGATAGCCGATGTTTTTCTAAATGGATTAATACACCGCGGTCGAGTAATTTGCATAAAGATACACACAAAGCAGACTTAGTACAATCTACAAATTCACTGTTGTTTAAATGTGACGAAAGGTTCGGAATAAAGTTTGATGTACAGAAAAGAGTGTATTGGAAACTAATAACTGCAAAGAAAATTTTCAAGATGGTTTGTAGCCGGAAGCCACGGATTGTTGATTACGTAGAGTTCCCAGAAATACGCTTCGAAGAATTAAGCGTTTACATAGTAACTTTGCGTCGGTCTTCGTACCCAGTAACGGCATCCATAACGTTGTACGCTTCGTTTTGTTTCCCTGGAGGGAAAAGACATTGGTACGTGAAAACTTGAATAACTGGCCTTTTTGAGAGGCAAACAGTCGAAGAGCCAGTAAAATTCCTCTGACGTAAAATCTACAGTCCAACGTAATTCTACAATCTACGCTATTAGTAACTTTGTAAACGCTAGCAGTTTCTGTTAGATGCGTTGAATTGTGCAATGTTAGGCAGATTTTACGCTAACAGTTTTGACTGTAAAGCTTAAACTTCGCATAGGACAACTTTTAGACATCACGAAAGCCTTGAACACAATAACAGAGTCGAATTATATGCTGGTCATCTCGCTCTGTTGACTGTTGTTACCTCTCACTCTTTGTTGAGGAGAGAGTAAGGTTGAAGACCTGGAGAAGTTGATAAGAAAACGAAAGAAGCTTACTCATTGCATTTAAGTATCCTTAATGTTAGAGAGGATTAGCTCTGTAGGATGTAGCTCTATTATAAAAGTCTCAATGGACATCAGGCAGTATTGCAAAGCTTAACAAGCACTCATTCGACGAACACAGAAAAGTGATCATCAAATGCTATACGAAGAAGAGGGTCCGAGAATGAATGGATATGACCCAAGAGATAGCTTCACCGAATATAATAATGGCTACGAAGGCCAAATGGCTACGTTAGAATCGATGGAACAGTGTAGCGTTACGTTCAAAGCATCAGCTGGCAAGGGATTCAATAATTCAGGTGAGTAGCTCATCATGGTGTTATACCAATTTTTGCGGGACAGGGTTTGTTACTCGATAAATATTATACATTTTTACGTCTGTGATACTCTTCTTCGATGGAGTTCTTAGATCAAATCATGCAGTAATATATTGATAACCTTAAAAATTAAGATTATCTACAAAATTATGGATCAGCGGTTAGTGTTACCCCGTGAGCAAGACTTTCCATACGCGAGACCGAGACAGTTTGCAGTGTATGCGTACACCAAACAACTACAACCTATTTTACTTTACTGCATAATGTGAATATACATATACCTAATGTCTGTCCTTGGATGAATAAGATTCTGAAAAGACAGCTTTAAATATAGATCAGTGCAGTGGATCCTTTGTATGTGCTGCACCAAATAATCTTTAGCGCTAGTTTTTTCATGTTATTTTTATGCCAATATAACCTATGCAGGTGAAACTGCTTACTTTCAGTTTTTGATATTACCAGTTAGGTAATGTCCAAATTGATATGCAAAGGGTATCATCAAAACTTTTGTACAGGGACATATAGTTTGAACGTGTCACTGTGCACTTTCAAACAGATAAACACTCCAATCTCTGCTCCCAAGGTGATCAATAAATATATCCAGCTTCTACCTTCTGTCTAGCTATAATTTAATATTAAAACAAGAAATTTGTTATTTCATTTATTTATAATGTATCTTAATATCTTGGTATCATGATATAAAACTTTGTAACTTTGGATTATTAACCTGAAAAGTCCCAGTATCAGAGTCATTTGGACAAACCCTGTTCTACTGTTATCAACAATGTTAACATGTATCATCGTTATTCTCTTTTATACTATTCTACTGCACCCCTGCCCATAAGAATAGGAACTTCTTTTTTCCTCAAATTGATGTATATGTAAAGATTTGACACTGATCTTGTCTCTCAAGAGCTTAGAACCATGTACTACATGCATACGCCACCTTTCTGCTGAACTCCTTCAGCTTTGCTTATTAAACTCTTAGTTCAGTTCTCTTTCGCTGCTTCTTTCAAAAGGAAACTTTGCTTCATTGCTCTTAAGTTAAGGTTTATCTGGTTTTAAGCATTTCCAGTTTCAAATCCGTTTACTCTACTTATCAGACCTGCACAGTGCACCAAAACCCTCTTAGCTGAGGTTTGTAGACATTGAACCTTTTCCGGTTATGCTTTGCCCGAGAAAGACTTTCAAATGTTTTTTTTTTCTAGATTTGCAAGGCTTTGAAGATAGAATACGAAAGTTCCACTTCAGTTACATTATAGCCAACTTGTCAGTGTCCTATGATTCCGCTTGTGTTTTGGGGAAACTGTTGTTTGAATGAATTTGGAGAACTGACTAAAGTTTATATTCGTTTTGAGTGCATTTGGAGAAACAAAGCTGGAAACAATTCCATGATAATTCTAAAACTAAAATTGCTTTGTCTTTTAAAGTGTCAAGATAAATGAATGTCTTGTAAACATTTTAAATTGAGTTTTGCTTCGTGAATGTTTGGCTTTTCTGTAGGATTTGTAAATGATCCATCCCTCTGAAGCACATTTGTTTATTTTTCATCTTCCAGATGATGGTGTGTCATCTAAAACAGTTCAAATAAATCATGGCTTTCTAACTAGCAAAGAAGAGATCGTATTTTGTGAAATACCACTATTTCTTGCAGTTTTTTAGTCACGTTTATGATACATAATTCAGAGTTTCCTGCCAACTGAATGATTCTAGCCAAAACTGCTTTAGAAAGAGTACGTAAATGTAGTAGACCAGTTAAAGTGGGAAACCTTATCCCAAGTTCTTCATATAAAATTTAATGACTTTACAGTTTGTAAATGGATCATGCCGTATAAGCAAGCGTTTCGCCAACTGATGGTGTCATGGTTTAAATCTGTCTCAGTAAAACTTTGGATATTTTCCTAGCAAATCACGCCACACTCTGTGTTATAGCCTGTTTTGAATGCAATGATTAGTCACTTTGTGAATGGCTAACATTGAAAGGGAACACCTTGCCATCTGGCCTTTATACTTTACGTTTTCCATGCAAAACTTTTCAAACCTTTATCCGTGTAATATGTACTAGCCTCAATATCTTAGATTCACCGGATGGCTTTATTTTGCATACAAATACAACAGGTCCTTAGTACAGCAATCTTGTTGATAGTAGAAGAAATGGTTTTGGAGTGGTGGTCCTCTTTTTACCAAATCATTTGATTCGGTGTAGTTAGACATATTCTCATATATATAAAGTAAGACTTGGCAAATTTTATTCAGAAGACCTGCTGGATTGTTTTTGTTATCTAAGTGTTGAGTCCAAGTTTTAGTGGGAATCGAGTCCAATTTATTTTGCTCCAGCTGTGCGGACTTCTAAGAAATCCTCTTGCACTGAATTTCTTCCTCTTGGATCAGTGTACAAACGATGGTTTGGGTTTGAAAATTGATAGTTTAATTGGGGTCATTGCCAGTTAAAGCTCTTTGATCGAATCTGAAAGCTAGCTGTGTTGAAAGACACAGTTGTAATAAATGTTTAGTTCTGGAATGGGTTGCTTTGACAAATTTAATGCACCTTTATCATGGCGTAAGGTTTCGTGGCAGTCTTGTGCACTAAGAATGAAGTCTAAAGCGAACTAAAGCATGAAAGTGTTTTTACTATACACTGAACTTCAATAGTTGGTTTTGACATTATATCACTTCTTAGTATGTCTTTGTTGGCGAGATCAAGGAAGTTTTCTTGATTTCATGAGAGGGTTAGGGGAGGATCAATATTTACTTGGACTAGTCTGTTTTTAATCCTACCATTTCACCAAGCTTTTTATCTAACATGACCGGCTACCTATCCTATAGAAAATATAGAATTAAAGTGACCCAACGCATATTCTTTTTTTAACAGTTGGCATTCACTTTACATCTTAACATTTTAAAAACTTCAGTAACTTCAAACCAACCATGCTTCTCCTTTCTAGCCATGGACATTTTTTAATAAAGTCTTGTTCCATCGACTTCATCATTTCAGTTGCTTGGCTTCAAACTTCAAATTTAGTCTAGGTAAAAACAAATTGCTAGTGAATCTGTTTGAGTTTATACTTAACAATACAAAATATAATGATAAGAACAAGAGAGAGAGAGTGGATCTGATACAATGTCGTGTTTTACAGGGTTTGAACTTCAAAGTTCTGGTGAAAGGTGTGTTGGTCAGTTGAGCATTGAAGATGTTATAGGTATTAGAGAAGATCTTTTACAAGGCTTCTGAACTGTGCAGTTCTGGTGAAAGATGTTCCATGCTATCTGTTCCTTTCCTTTCCTTTCCTTTACTATCAGACTATTTGTGAACAAATTCAGGAAAATTTTCATACTCAACTATGATTCACCAAATTATGAAGCCAATTTGGTAGATTTGAGAGGAACCAGCTACAAAAGAATAGTTCACTTTCTCTCTATCAAAGTCTGTGTATTTAAAGGAATTGCTTCCAAAAGCGTTTTAAGAACACGTACATTTATAAACTTATATGCATATGCATACCAAACAGCACTTCATTTATATTATTTCTATTCTGTAGGAAATAAGGTAAGATAAGACATATCTCAAGATCAAACCCTTTGAGAGCTGTGACATCTGAGATCACTGATTTAGTTTGTTTTCATGAAGTATTTTGATACCGAGATGAAACTGTGACTATCATCTTATATATTTATTATTGAGTCACATATTGCCTTTTTTTGTTCCTACATTTACTTCTTAGTATTTTTCCCCAATTTAAGAACACAAGAAATCTAGTTGTGCACTGAAAGTGTGCTTTAATGTTTTACAATGCACAAATTAGTAGCTAGAGATTAAGTCACGAGTTTTTCAAGTACTAAAGGCGCCTTGAAAAAGGTCTTTCAAAGATCTCTTCAGTTATGTCGCTTGAATGCCAACGGTTGAATTTTTCAGGAAGATATTTTCAAATCAGTGATAATTTTTGAGTTGATCTTTTCCTGTCAAAAGCACGTTTATCGTTATGGTAAGCTAGCAATGAATGAAAATATTTAACACCGTATAAAGAGAGCACTTACAAATAACTGACTTTTGGAGTCTTGCCGGCAGTACTCACTTTTTATACGGTGTTCATATTTTCATTAATTCCTTCTTACGTCTTTAAACACCTACGCAGCACCTAATGCTTGCTACGAGTTATTATTTGCATTGTCGTAAGTTGTTGATTCTGACGTAAATTTATCTGTTTTCAAGAAAAATCAAGCTGTTCGGAAAACATGCAATAATATAGGGTGTTTGGCCTAAGTAGTTTCGTTGGTGTAAAAGGCTTGAGGTTTTAACGAAGGAAGGCAACAAGTCTGAAAAGTTGAAAGCGTGAACGTTTATGTGAGTATTGATGGTTATTCTGCACAAAATTTTAGTACTATGGTCTAAGTCTTCTAAGTTTAGAACCGAAAAGTTTAGAGCACTGGTACGTTTTTGAACAACAGATGGTGCATGTCTCTCTTTCTAATAAGTAGAAATGACCATCGACATCAGTTTTGCATTGGCACAGTGCTTTCCTTGCGAGCGGACTAGGCCGTTAGTTTCAGGATAAAAGCAACAGTTGAAAGACGGCAAAATTCCCCAACAAAAGTGCAAAAGTGAAGAACGTTTCTAAAAAGTTGAGGCAACAAAATTCAGCCTTGTAGGTTATATGTATATTTTTTTTTTGAGGTACTTCCAGCAACATCCTTTTTCCTTTGGCTCAGACTGAATCTTACATTTGTCAAGGTAAGAGCCTAGTGAGAGTTTGTATGGTTGTTAAGAGGTTCCATGCAGTTGAAGCTATCATCATTTTCGGCAAGTACAAACCAGCGACAGTCCGTTTCCTAAGTGAAATGTCTTTTTCGGTCTTTTTTCTTTTTTCCAGTCTTTTTCCTTCCCTTCTGCTTCATCTAATGGAGGTTTTGCAAGGTAAGAGCCCATTGAGAGCCAGTACGTTTGTGAGGTTCTAGTCGAAGCGGTACGCTGACGATTCTGAGCAAGTACAAATCGCCAGCGACATTCTTTTGCCCTTGCCTCATATTGAGTCCAACCACTGCTGCTTCACCTAATACAGAGCACAGTAAGAATTAGTATGTTTGATAGGAAAGGTTCTAGTTGAAGCAATACATCTTCCTCAATAAATACAAATTAACTAGCGACTTCCTTTTGTTCTGGGTTCAGTCTTTTGATAAGGTATCGGTTCCGGTTCGTTGGAACTTTAAGTGGAAAGAACCACGCTCTGAATTTGAGAAGTTCTTTATGCGTTCTCCAGTGATACGCCTCTGCAATGGTCTTTCTAAGTAATGGGCCTTCAAACGACGGTATAGTTGGCAAAGTTATCTTTTTTTGCTACTTTCATTTCATTTTTTTTCAGTCCTTTATGCAGTTACTGACAAAATTCCATGGTGGTGTTTCAACTACAAATGAAGAGATGCTTAACCAAAACAGTATGAAATTACCACATTTTGTATCTAGTTTACTAACTCGGCCGTTTTGGTAAGGTTTAGAGTAAGAAGCAACAACACTCAAAGCTTATAAGCAATATAAACTCGAGTGAAGACCACACAGCAACGTACACAGATTCATTCCAGTAATACACTATCGATTACTAATGCTCAACTGACAAACATAGGTGTGAAAGACTTCGATGTGAGGTTACGTACCAAGTTGATTAGAAAGTGTACACTGCTCTTTATTATACATTGAATCCAGTGTATGCCAGCCTACTTCACCTTATACTAGACCATAGTTAATGGAGAGGACTATGACTAGACAAAATGGTAATTCAGGTCATTTTTGTATGGGCATGTTAAACTGATTGAAACTGATATTTCGATCGTCCGTAAGTGTATAAACAAAATTGGAGGCGAAGTTAAAAACCCTACCTTTGTGACCCTTAAAGAGATTATCGAAGAATATATATTTTAAAAGTTTGAAAGATTAGCTTTCCACAGTATGAAAATAAGAACCAACTTTCACCATATCTTGTTATGTGGCAAACTAAACCATGTGATAATCATTAATTGGTTCTGCGCATGAGTTTACTTGCTGAAACTGCTGGCCACTGGCTCCATCAGATCAGTCCTGTTGTCCCTCCATGTTGTTAAGATATGCTATAGCTTTCCTACAGAAACGACTTTCTTCTTAAAATTAAACTGTATCCCTAGAAACTAAACTATTGGCCAATTCACTATATATACAGACTCTTTTGTCACACCAATCAATTTGTTAACGTGTCGTCAATTCCACCAAAAAATCGACTTTCTTCTTACAAAATTCGACTGTCAGCTCCTAAAATCCTTTTCAGTATTCATATAAACTTGTTTTATTACGTTTTCGTTTTTTATCGCCGACGTCATTCCAAGGAAAAACGATACTTAGTGGAACTGTAATTAATTTTTATATTATAGATTAGCACTTTGTAAGCACAATTTTGAACGTTTTATGTAATCCGCTTCTTGGTAGGGAAATGGTCTTGACGTTTTTCCGGCTTTGGAAAAAGGAAGGAAAGCGTTTGAAAATCTTTGCTATAAACAAATTCAGGTGCAGGTTTAAATTTGATTATTTATTGAAGTTGCTGTATGTCACAGTAAAGAACATAGGCAGTGTGGGATATAAGTAATACACACAAATAGATGAAAAAGAAGCGACTTCATTTCTGATGAAAATTTTTCTTCAAACTGCATATGGCTCCTCTCCGGTCAGCACTTTTTATCAAAGCATTTTCAGTCTTGGCAGTTCAATTTTTAATCTTTACTTAGTAAAAATTCAAGTAGATTAGCTTATTTACCGGCACAAAAGTCATCGATGTCATGCAGAAGAAGAGCTCTATAGGGAAAAAGATCAGTTCAAAATCATGCTGTGCTGCAAAAAGCGAAGGAGGATTCACGGCTGGCAGATTCGGAGTCACTGAATGGAAATTTGGTACAATTGAGCCCTTTTATACAAAATCTTGGAGAAAAATACTGATAAATCAAATTCAAGGTATTTTTTTCAAGTTTTGAGGGACATTTGAAACGCTAAGCATGTTTAACGGGCGTGAATTTGACCGTAAGTTTGTCTTTGAATACTTTGAATGCTCGTTTTGTAAACAAACAATGAGAAAAAGTCCGAGTTACACAGAAAAGAATTATAATTTTATAATTATAATTATAATTATAAGGAGAATTCAGAATTTGATCAGAGATCACTTACTCTGTTTTTATGTGGACCTCTTCCATTGCGAACTATATCTGTTTTTCTACATTTATACCATATACCCGCCTTATAGTATATATGTATACATGTTGACAGTGTTATTAGAGCAGATTTTGCATGACTGTGAAAATGGCACCACACGGTCACGGCACAGTTATGGCAGGAATTTCAAATGTTTTTAAAGACAACATAGAAAGTTCTGACATTGCTGCAGCACAGTCTGGTCCATTTCACACTCATACGAAATCTGCTCTAGTCATATACTGGTAATTGAAGGAATGCTTCTGAAAACAGCTGAAGTGAACTTTTATTTTATTATGTGTTAATTGTAATTTTAAACAGTAATTTGTAGTACAGTAATTTGTAGTGTATTTTAGAATTAGTTTTCATGGTACAGACTGTGTAGCGGCAGCCCAAGGCGCCATCCTATGCTCACAGTCTACCATGCATGTTATATGTTTTTGTAAAGCGCCTAGAGCAGATTCTGGATAGGCGCTATATAAATGTTCATTATTATTATTATTATAATTTTGAACTGTAATTCACTGTAGATACAAATAGATATTATTTTTGTTTTGTTTTGACGTCTGTTTGTAATTTAAATTTGTTTTGTAGGGTTTTTGTGCTTTTTGAAATCAAATTAAAATCTTGATCATGGAAAAGCAAACCATTTTCAGAGCAAAATGACTAAAATTTATAGAAATCTCGATATGCATATGATAAACAGAAAACACCATGGAAAGTGCTTTGTACGGTTTTTATTCACTCGTTGTTTTGTATCATAAAAACTCACTCGCTCGTTCCTCGCTCGTTCGTTTTATGATACTTCACAACTCGTGAATAAAAATTGTACGCGCGCACTTTCCGTGAAGTATTCTCTATTTAGATGCTTTACTCATAAGGTTATCAAACTGATCATCGCAGTTATTTACTTTTTCGTGAAAAGTAACACCCAACAATTTCAGTGAAGATGCTTGTTCAATACCACTCACTGCTAGGTGGTTCCCTACTAGTTCCACTCTTAATTACAAGCTCCTTAGTTTTCTTTAAATTAAGAGACATTAAATTCTGTTCAGCCCAACTCTTAATGATATTAACTTCAGTTAATGTACAGTAACCTGAGGCACTATCATCTGCAACAGGCAGACTACAAGTAATATCGTCTGCATACTTAATCATTAAAGTATCATTTGAAACTGGTTTTATATCATTAACCATAATAGCAAAAGGGACTGGTCCCAATACAGTACCTTGAGGTACTCCTTTATTAATTGGTAAGAATGGTGTTGGTACATAATCTGCACAAACCCTTTGCATACGATCTTTCAGAAAATTAATTACCCAGTTAATAACACAGGGATAAATACCTGGCACTGGCTTAATCTTCTCTGCCACAACATGATGTGAAACTGAATCAAAAGCCTTTGAAAAATCAAAGGATAACACCAGTTACAAAATCTGCAGAATCATCTAGCCATTTCATCCAAGTGTATTGGTTATGCAATAAGGCCATCTCAGTACTACAATGATATTTATAGGCATACTGATCGGAATGAATATATGTGTGGACAGATTTCCTTAATTCCTTACTAATCACTAATCTTTCAAAAAATCTCATTATTATATCTGTAACTGATATAGGTCTGAGTTGATCTAAACTAGTAGTGTTAGTTTCCTTAGAAATTGGTCCAATGTTTGCTATCTTCCATCTCATTTTTTGCTATTAGAAACACGATTATGTGAATTCATAGAGAAAACATATGAAAATCCATATATTACTAGTGTACCCAGGAGTCATTTCGGTCTCAGCGTCCTAGGTTCGATGATTTTGAAAGGGGGATTTTTGTTTGTTGAAATAGCTATACACATTGTACATATATTTCATTGACATTTCGTTACTGATGGATTTCAGTACATGTTCAACACTTTTTATATATTGGGTAAATGCTTTTTAATACAGTACTAAGCTGTGTAAACAATCTCGGTAAAAATACACATGGCTCTTTCATAGATAATTCAACGATGACAGTAAACTGTCTGCACTTTCCATTAGACTCAAAATTTAGGAAATTCAACTGTTATACATAAATTGTTGTCGTTGTGCCCGCAATCAGGGATCCTTTGCAGTAGAATTGCCGACCGGGAGACGAAGAGTATCTGTATGTGGAATGCTATACTTGACCGGCTTCTTTTGAAATTTTATCAGTATATGGCTGGAATAGCCTTGAGGCAGTTACTGGAGGCTTCATCAGTTAAGGCAAAAAAAAAAAAAAAATTCGTGAATTTTTTGAGCTACACGTATCTCGTCCTTTCCTTCTATTGGAAATTCCATATTTATCGTCCTCCCCAACTCAGGGATCCCAAGCAATATAATTGTTGGCATGAGGAGAGAGAAATATTATCTATATATGGAATGCGATGATTGACAGGCTTTGTATCATTTCCTCGCTTGTGATCACTTGACTTGAGTTCTTGGAAAAGAAACGAAACTAGAAACCGCTACATATCCTACCACGTGAATATCTTAGTACCGTAGCTCACACGCTACAAAGCCAGTTATACACTATGTTCCGGACTAAAAGTGAAATCTCTTCACTGTTTGGTCTCGTACTCTTGTCACAGATACCACTATGCACATGTGTGGGAGATTGGACATTCATGAAGATGACCAGGGGAATAAATCTTTGTATACCTCTTGCACGCACAAAGGTACTACTAGTATGTAATGAAATCTTGCTTATACTTCCTTTTGAGGGTTGAAACTTGCCTTAGGTACCAAGGGCGGCTTCTTACTGCTGTTTGGGCTAAGCAACCATTGATGCCCATCCATTTTATGACTGTATTCTTTATAACCAAGGAACGTGACACTAGTCTTGATAATCCTTCGATTCTCTGAATTGACTTTGATTTTGATTTGCCAAAGTAAATAGTTGTCTAGTTGTAAATGAGGATTGCAAAGGCTCAAAACGAAACTATTTCATATCAATGCCCATAACTATACTGAGTGAACTCTTAAGTTCCAAGGAAAGGATGCTGTATTGAGCCTTGTTGTTACCCACTGGTGATAAAACGACATGTGCGTCACGTGTATAAATGTTGGTCTTTTATCAGGTTAGAAGCATAGTTTTGGCTGATTTTTCAGGTCGTTCCAACCGTAGCATAAGTGATGAATCGCATACTTCATGGCCGAATTTTGTAAAAGTGAACTCTTATTGATGTGATACATATGTTTATAATACATTATGTTTCTAGCTTCCAGTCATTCGTTCAGTATCTCTTAGCTGTCACAACTTAAAACAATTTAATGTGTCTTTTTCCGAATTGGTAGAAATCAAAAGTGAACGTAGTATTAGAACCATGAGCTGGATGAGCTGGAAATGTTTCTTCTTGCTCAGTTAATATGTTTTGTTAATTCAGTAAAATCAATTTGCTTCAAACACAGGTTCTTCTTCCCTAAAATTGAATAGTACATCCAACTGATCTATCCTTATCAGTTGGCAAATGATGCTATTGCTAAATCATCCAAACATTCATTCACTCGATTCGGAATTATCGGACGGAATGAAAAGCTACTGATCTAGATGGTCAAAGAAGCAAGCGATTTCTTTCATTTCAAAGTATTTAGAAATTGTACTCGTTCTCTTAAGTCAGATATAAGTCAGATATTAAAATAACTGCCTTGTTCATTTGATCAACGAGATGTCATTCGCGCTCAAACGTACCAACGCTATAACTGTAACTGTAGCAGTAAGCTTTAACGAGTTGATCTGATTAACGAATTTGGTTGTTTCGTTTAAGAAAGCCGGGCACTACCAGAGCTGATAAGTCACACTTATGAACTAGTGTGTGAAACGGTGTTGTCAGTTTCTTGATGTGTTGCATATGTCTTAATTTGTAGCAAACTTTAGCGAAACACTTAGTTGCTTTGTAAATTTTACAAATTTAATGTTTATTGGTTGCACAAAAAGTGGATGCAGTGAAATCTAGTCAATAAGAATATCCCAATCTTTTGAATAAAGTGGTTCGTATGTTGTGGTTTAAAATTTTCCACTGGTTTGAGTTTTTCTGAGCATTGTTTCACATTCTCAATTCACTTCCTTTCAACTTGATCCTGAATACATAGCTTCCTCATTATAACCCCTAAACCTAAGCGTAAAACGACCTCCAGAAAAATTAATACTAGTGGAAAATAAACTACAACACATACATCACTTTGATAATTCAGTTTTTCCTGATGGAGAAGTGAAAGCATCTTGCAAGAAAGGATCAATACTGACAATGTAAGAAAGTACTTGATGAGAACTTATTTCTAGACAGTTTCATCAAGTGCTTCTAGTTAAATATCGAAGAAGTGTCAAAAGTAGCAGCAGCGAAAAGTAGAGAGTTCTGTAGGTATTAGTTGGACTGGAAGCCTGTGTGGGCTCGCTTTGGTGCATTTTCAACATTTTAAGTCCCCATATCTTGAGAGCCACAGACTGCGTCATTTACTTCCGCCATTACATAAACCAACCAGATGTACTCTGAGACATTCAAGAACTTTTGATGTGCCTAATGTAAAGACAAATATAGCTAAGAACACTTTTATTCTATCTTCAATACGTTTTAGTCAATTCCATATTTCTATATTGTAAATAACTCCAAATTTTAGATTTTATCAATGTATAATTCAGCCTTCTGGCAATTCAGCAATTCAGCCTTCTGGCTGCAGTGTATTTTACAAAAAAAATTCTAAATTCTAAAATAAATTCTTGGCAAGGATGTATTATTGTCTTTAGAAACTCACAGATATTATCTAAATCAACAACCTTCATGATATGATTTCAAAGGGTTAAAACTCTAATTAGCATCAGAAGTACACAATCTGATTGCTGATATCAATTCATACGAAAGTGATTCACATGAGCATAATCGCCTGGAGAGTTGTCTCAAAAAATTGAGTTTGCTGAATTCTTCTCATTTTCTTCTCATGTAATTCTTCATGTCTCTCTTTGAGTTTTAGAGACGCAGCCGGTTCTAGGAAACTCGATAAGATCCATCCCATGACCAAAAGGTTTATTTTGACCCTAGATGTATTACTATCGCCTTTCTAGGAAAAAAAACTACAAACATACAATGTAGGTTTGCCTATAATGATTTTTGTAGAGAACTTGTACCCTATATCCTGTTTTTTATATATATAATTTTTCAAACCAAACTTAAGTAATGACCCAAAACTAAATAAAAGAATGTCAAAAATGTCTAGAAACTACGTAAAGAGTTCAGTGAAAATAACATCAAACCACCAGGGATTATAGGATAGACCAAAAAAGGAAGTGCCACTCATGGCCTAAAAGTTTCATTTAAAAGTAAATAGAATTCGTCCAGTCTGGCGGCGTATACCATTTATTATTGTGTTCATTTTTCGCAGCTGTAGTCCGCCAGGATACCTTCCGATGTTAGCAAGAAAATTCTTTGAAGCTCACCCCGTAGAATCGTTACCACAAACAAACACTTTGTTCCGAAAAGGTGGTCTAAATGGGCGCATAATCTTACCTTAGCATTGTTTCCATAAATTCTACCGAAGTTATACTATATCATAGTACGGATTGACATGGCTGCGATGTCCATACAACACAAATAAAACACTCTCAGATATTCAGTTCCTGATTACATCGTTGAGAAATCGATAAACATGGCAAGAGTTTATTAATATTAGAATACCTTGGCAACTTTTAGCTCTAATCGACAGTTTATATATACAACAACTGATTCCTTGTTTTATATAGAACCATGTAAAACTCGCTTATATGCTCATTGTTCAGACATCGATCACCGGCCCTTAAAATAGGTATCATCTCCACCTTCACTGTTGGTTTATTATTACTAGGTATCCTTCATTTTGAAATGCTCCTTATTTCAGGATGAAAAATTGTCTTCAAATTGTATTTTCATTGTTTCTGGGAGGGTTATGGAGCCTTTAGAGAAAGCACCTCTTCCTTTTACGACAAGCCACGAACTTATCAAGATTCGTTTACCATTCTTTTGATTTGTACAGTACTTTAACAGTACTGCTGTTCATCTCAAATGAAGAGAGATTCTAGAAATCGGGCTCATATTTGTTATGCACTCTTTGCTTTTCTAGCATAAATTACTTTACAGTGAAATGGTGTTTTTTGTTTGTTTGTTTGTTGTTGTTTTTTGTTTGTTTGTTTGTTTGTTTTTTGTTTTGTTTTTTGTTTGTTTGTTTGTTGTTGTTGCTGTTTTTTTTTTGCTATTACTCAAAATCGAAATAGGATTTCCACCTTGCCGGAACTTGCAATAATTCTAAACAGTATACACTTGATATATGCGAAAACTCGTTTAATTCTAAACATGTTTCGGCATAACCCATGCCATCTTCAGTAGATAAAGATTACAAAGACTATCAACAAACTTCTCAGTGTATATATACACGTGAAGTAACCTAATTACAATTTGAATAACTGACAGCTAAATGAAAAGTAAGCAAAGCAACTACAAAAGATAACTAACAACTTAGAGTGGTTTTGAAATGTTTTATCTGTTTGTTTAGATCTGGTTAAAGTTTAAAATTAAATTAAATTAAATTGATTAAATTAAATTAAATTCTAATCAACAATAACAGTGTTTTCACGTAATGTTTAGTTTGTTGCAAAAAAAATCGCCAAGAACCTAAAAAGTTAATGTTTTTGCAACTCATTAATGCAAAAGTTCTCCTCTACTTCCTGTTGAAAACCTTTTGTCGAGCACGCTGAAAGAAATTGCCTACAAATTCATTTCAGTTTGATTAATTTGAAAAATAATAAAAAAGTACTTACGTAGAAGAATGTTTTTCCGCTTTGCCGAAAGCCGGCGATTGTTCTTCTAAACGTAGAGCATATAAACATTTCCTCGCTCGTTGACTCTGCCCAAAAATACTGCCGGCTCGAAATGAGCCTGACTTTTGTTGCGTACTGAGCACTTTTTGGGAATGAAAATTTTAAATAATCTCTGTCGCCTGCGACCCCATTGTTATGCACCAGCGGGTGCGTGCATGCGCAATGCAAAATGTTATGTCGATATTGATATATTAATTAACATTTTTAAGGTTAGATTTAGGGTTTTAAGGAGGGTAAATTTAGTAATTTAGAGTAATTATGCAAGAGATATTGTTTTTCTTCATATTGTTTGAGATAAAAGAAAAGAAAAGTTTTTACTGGTTGTCTTTACATCTACTTATATGGATGTCCAAAATGATTATATAGATCGTGTTTCTTCAGTTTCCACATACTCATTCTTTACCAGTTATGTTAACTTAACCAGTAAAACGGAGCACTGATGGAGAGAGGGGAGTAGAATGAGCGCAGCTTCTGGCTTTGCTTCCAGCTGAAGGAACTTCCGACGTTAAGCATGGTGTTTTACCGTTTTATTGAGATGACATTGTCGGTTCACGATGACGACTAGTCAGTTCGAACTTATAAAAACGGTACTTTCTTTACCTGTAAAGTTGCTTTTCGGAAAATGCTAGCGCTATCGAGGAGTCGTTATGTTATCGGGGTCGAGCGGAGTAGTAAAGAAACCACTTCTTTTCACACAAAAGTTGCCCCATGGTTCTCTGTTCAATTTGTTATTGATAATCTGTCGATTTTTTGGTTGTTGATTTTTTGGTTTTTGGGTTTTTTTGGGGGGGTGGGGGGTTGTTTGTTTGTTTGTTGTTTTTTTGTAAATGAAAGAAGATCACTTCAAAGTTCGCTTCGGCCGCACGAACGGTACTTTTGAGAATGCAACATGGGGAAACAACGCCGTCACTCAGGCAGTAGTTTCGGTGATTTAACAAACACATACGCGACGTAAAAAGGGCCTATCGATCACGCTGTCGAATGTTGGAAATGACTGCTAACATCAAGAAGAGGACGCAAAAATAAAAGTCCAGTTCCGAGATATGCTTCAGCTGCCACATACATACGGTTTAGAACGAGGCCATGTGCTAAAATATTTGTCTTGTTACGCATGACATACACGAAGCCTCATCGTGATTCCTTTGTGTGTGGCAAGTGAACTGTATCTCGTAAGTCGGTTATTGAGGTGGTTCCCTGGCCCGCCCCGTTTTTCAAAATTTGCGTAACTTACGCAGGTACTTGTAAATCCAAAAAAAGGATATAAAAGGATAGAAATATTTTCTCTTTAAAAGGCCAGTAAGGTTTAATTTGCAGTTTCTTGTTAGTTTAATTGCAATTGTTAGGGGCCGTTTACATGATGCCGGAATGAGTTTCATTCCGGAACGAGTTCATCCCGGTTGCCATATATTTCTTTGGATGTGTTTACACGATACCAGAGTAAAATTTCATTCCGGAATGAGTTCATTCGGGTTTTCTTTCCGGAACGAAACGCTAATTCTGGAACGACATATCGGACCTGTATCATATAAACGTGGTACGGCACTCATAATGAAGCCTCTTCTGAGGAACGAGGGAAAAAAGACATGGAAAAAAGGACATAAATACCTGTTTTACAGGCTAGATTTTCTTGCATGTAAACGTGGTATGAAACTGAATTTCATACCGGAACGAAACTCACTCCGATATCATGTAGACAGCCTCTGATAACGAAAGCGTTATTATTGTGGCCTCGTGAAGATGATGTATTCATAATCTCACGTGCTATTCTTGCGTCGCGCTTGCCGAACCTGCCTAATGAGAATTTTGAGGATACGAACACTTGAAAATGAGTAGTTACTTGGTAATAAACGCCGTAAGCCATTTGTAGGCTAAAGACACGCAATGCATTCATATTAGAATTCAGTAACAAGTTCTAACTTAAAGTTGCAGTTCAATACTTCAAAAATTCCATCATATCATTATTTCACTTGAAAAATGGAACAAAATTTACCTGAGTGTCGTTTCCTGAAGTTGAATGAATTTGTTTTCTTTGTCATGTGATTATCAAGTGGTTCAAATGTATTTATTAACATCAGACGAACACATAGAGCGCTTTGTATTGCCTTTCAGTTACAACATCCCAAAGAATTGTTATGAGATAGCTACTCTCGAATGTAGAATGAAACGATTCCTTGGTTTATCGTACAGAAGACTGTTTTGAATTTTAGATATTTTGTACTATTTTGTATATCTTGATAAAAAGGGGTTTTCCCGTCCGGGAATAAAGTCAAGTGATCACATCCTGGTAAGAATAGGATTGACGTAGGCAATAAGGCATGCGGAACCAAGAACAATAATAATGACTTTACTACTGTGGAAAAACTATTCTGGACGAACTGTGCTTCCTTGTTTACTCGCTTCCCTCAGGTAAGATAGGACACATTTTCTTAATTTTCATTTGGGTTTTCTTTCTTATTTTTCCTCCTTCGATAGAAACCCAGACGTTGAGGTGATGCTAGTTCACTGTTTTACTTTGTGCTAATTTTAGAAATGATTTAAGCTACAATGTTAAATAGATACTGATTTTTGTTGGGCTAGATTTTTGACTGTGCTTATGGTATTTTTTATGAAGCATTCAGTACTTAATTATATGTGAGAATTAATTTCTACTCAAGACTAGGAGATGGAATTAAGTGCAGTTATAGACTACGGGATTTTATGAATATCATTGAACACTCTTGAATTTGCTAATCATTGATCATCCAATTACAATTTGGCTTCAATTTTTCAACAATCTTTCGACTTTAAACGCTTCATTTTGGAACTAATTTATTATCGGCGTTGTTATACGCCGATACAGTCTGCCACGTGAATATCACATTCTGCAAGGTTGCTATAATTATAATCTTAAAGTTGCACTTTTTCTGCTGAGACGAGCGTCTTCCCGTTTGTTAGTGAAATATTTTTAGGACGAAAACTCACCACAGCTGAAATAAAGAGTGTATTCTATTGAATTGGTGAAAGACCTTGAAACTGAGTTGGTACCAGTTCGGCTCTCTTTTTAAACTTCCTCTTTGGCTAATTTCAAGGTAATATAGACAGCTTTTTACATGATGAATCCTACTTATAAAATTAAATACTGTAAAAAGTATCTTTGTTGATCTTGTTCAAATTAAAGGCGTACCGTAAACTGAACAGTGTAATTAAGAGACGAATGACTCTGGTTTCTTAATATCCGATTTATTGCAGCGCTTATAAGTCTATAGACTGCAAAGTTACCTCATTCTGAATGAATTTCACCGAATGTTTTCGGAGTAACGCTGTTTAATGTAATACTGTGTTATACTTAACATACAAAAGTGCTGAATGTTTCATCAAGTAGATATTGTCTTTAGTTTATTTTAAGCAATTCCGCATTCGCTGAAGTATAGAAATCTTAGCTTGAGATTGAACTCAACTTGTGATATTGATTTATCTATTTCTTTTATTTCATTCTTAATTCAACTGTTAATTCATAATTATTTTGTATCGATAATATGTCGGTATTTTGTCTAAAAATGAGGTGCGTTTTTTACGACTTTTGTTTCCTCTGTCACGCAATCTTAAAATTACAGCTGTTCCTTGATTCCGAGAATTGGATGTCATTAGCACTTCCGTTACGATCAAATTCCGAAACTTAGAGGATCAACATCCCTGATGAATCCAAGGGTCGCGAAGTCACTCCATTCCAGATATATTGAACGGACTTCTTTGAACAGTCTTGGACTTCCCTGAGTGCTATTTGAACTCGTTACGTTTCTCAGAATCATGCATAAGTTCCTAGAACTTAAGTGTCAGTCGGCGTCTATTGTCATTTTCCTTGAACTGGGTGGAACTCAACAGCTAAATCTAATCAAGTCAACAGAATTACAGGTTTACCGTCTCCCCAAAAACCTGTGATTTAACTAGTTGACCGGACAAAAGGTTCTCGATAGACACTTCCTCTTTCCTGAAGGTAAAAGAATCTAAAATGAACAAAGTCCGGCGCAAACGTCGATGAGAAACAAAAGTACAAATGAATTTTCTATGTAGGTACACACTTTCGAAATCTGCGCTCAAGCGGATGAAGTAACATCTCTTGAAAAGTTCTTTCAAACACAGATCTCCTGCTCAAAGAGAATTGTGTTTTTTGGGGTCCGGCTTGGTTCGTCTTAGGTTTTTCTCCCTAATTTCTTAGGTCAATTGTGGTCTTGGAAGTGAAATTGAAAGTGATTTCGTTGTCAAATCAGTGTTTGAATCTTCTCGGACTTTTCAATACTAAGTATCGCATGAGTAGATACTTTAGGCCGTTCATCATATATCGTCTACTTTACACCTAAAGACTAAAGGGACATGTTGCTTAAGGTAAAAAGAATCTAAAATGAACAAACTGTCCTGCACAAATCACGATGACAAACAGAAGTACAAATAACTTTTCTACGCAGGTCCACACTTTCGAAATCTGAGCTAAAGCGGATGAAGTAACATCTCGTGGAACGTCTTTACGATCAGTCCTTTCAAACACAGACCTCCTGCTCAAAGAGAATTGTGTTTTTGGTCCGGCTTGATTCGTCTTAGGTTTTTCTCCCTAATTCCTTAGGTCAATTATGGTCTTGGAAGTGAAGTTGTAAGTGTTTTCGTTGTCATGTTGTTTGAATCTTCTCGGGTTTTTCAATACTAAGTATTCCATGAGTCGATACTTTAGGCCGTTCATCATATATCGTCTACTTTATACCTAAAGATTAAAGGGAAATGTTGCTTAAATCTTAACCACAGAAGTTTCTTCTTACGCACTAAAATATTTGGGCTTTTTTTTCAGCTCACAAATGGTGAAACACTTGTTAAAATTGTTTGAGTTTTAATTTTCAAAGTTTTACAAATACCTTGTTTGCAAGTAGATTTCATTATAACAGGTCCTCTAATGATGATTCCAATAAGGGGAACAAAAGGTGAAAAGTAATTCACGCGAAAATTGCTCATTTCTCCGGACTAGAAGAACTATAATTGTATGGCATAGTTTTGGATTGTGAGACATGCAATTAACTCTGTTAGGTCTAATTAACATTGGCTGTGTTTTTTCATTTCAGAAGGTATGGGAACAGAGGATCCAAGAAGCCTTAATAGTGGTTTTTGGTCTTTTGATAATAGTCCTGATCGTTGTGGAAGTCTGGAATCTTCACATTGTTTTGGAATGTTGATTCGCAATGCTAGCGATCACCCTGGAACAACGTATCAAAATGGAGTCTTGCATTCCTATGAACAAGAGAAATCTAACCAACAAGAAATTAACAATAATTCTGAGAGAATTTCAGAATTAGAAAATCATGTTATCGAAATCCTGTCGATCAAAGATTATTGTACCATCTTTGATATCCAGAAAAGCCTGCCCGCTGTGACATCCCCAAGATGGGTGTTTGCAACAATGACCAACCTCGAGAAGAAAGGTATCGTAAAGGTTGTGAAAAATCATCCTCGTACCTGGATGAAAATCTCTGATCTTCGAGATCGACGAAAGTCATTTAATGGTTGTTTTAATATGTATAGAACGAAGAATAGTTCAACTGCAGATTATTCTCTTGTAGAAAGTATCCATGACGGCATGCAAAAACTTCTTTTATCGACAAATGGGCAGTGGGGCCAAACTGAAGAGAGTGAATTTGGCAGTGAAACTCCATGTCGGAGAAGATCTTCTTCGTCGCCATGTCCTCCATATCATAAAGAAACAATTCGAAAATCTTCAGAGCCAACTGCGAATGGATTTTACAGAGGGGCCCAGCAACGTAAGAATGGTATATCGAATGGTATACCAGCACCTCTACACAACAGACATTTTTATGATTGTAACGGTAATTCCCGTGGAATGGAGTCTCAAGACAAAGAAATCAGACGATCACCAGGTTCACAAAACTTGGAAAATGAATGTGAAGTTGATCAAACCAACATCGTTTCACATTTATCATTTGAAAACTTACATCGAAAGAAGTTCTCTCTTGACTCTCATGAGAAGCATGTCATTGAGGCTTTGAGTCAAAACAGGTATCCGTTGTCACTAGAAATGAAAAGTCAACTTGAGTTTGGCGAAAACGGTTCTCGCCGTTTGTCACTAGATAACTTGAATGCTACACAACGAATGAAACAGAAGCGATACTCCCTCGGGTCTTTCAAACCTAAACGTGATCCTGGGATTATTGGAGAGGAAAGAAATAAAACAAATTGCAGAAGAAATCCCGAACGACCATGGTCGCCTGGAAAGCGGTTCAGCTCAAGTGTGTACGAAGGATGCTTGGACGGAAAGCAGTGTTCCAGGAACTTTGGCTCTCTTGTTGAAACCAAGTCGTGTGGTCTCTGTAAGATTTCCTTCACGTCAAAGCAACAGTCAGATGAGCACTTCAAAAGTACCAAGCATCTGAACAAGATCGCGAAAGTAACTTCGGAGCCGTACTTAAAGTTTTGTGACTATTGTAAGGTTGGCTTGAATTCAAAGTCCCAGGCTAATGAACATTTTTCAAGTGGCAGGCACGAACAAACTGTAGCCAAGTCACAAAAAGCTCCAATTCGTAAACATCCACCTCTAAAAGTCCCAAGTGAACAAGATTTTGAACCAGCCATTAGTACTGATACCAAGCCTTATGAGTATCAAATGGAATTGTACCACAAAGCTATAACAGCTAATTCAGTTTGCTTCTTGCCCACTGGAACAGGCAAAACTCTAGTAGCTTCTCTCGTATTGGCACACCTATTGCAGTTGAATCCCTCGCGACAAATCATCTTTCTGGTTGACCGTGTTCTGCTTGTGTTGCAACAAAGTGACTATTTAAAACGTGAACTACAACACGTCCAGATTCCAGTGTCTTCAAAAAATGAAGAGGAACCTCTTGGATCAAGTTTCGTTGGTCAACACACGAATCCTGGATTACCTACCTTAAGACCACTTCGCATTGGTGCCATATGTGGAGAGATGAGGAAGCTAGAGCAAGGTATTCCGATTTTCAATCATGACATTCTTGTAGTGACAGCTGATTGCTATCGAAATCATATCAGCAATGGAACATTAAGATTCGAAGACAGTACCCTCATTGTTTTGGATGAGTCTCACCATTGCAACAAAGACCATCCATACAATGTCATTATTCGTGACTATTATCTACCAGATGAGATTCCTATGATCCACAGGCCCAAGATATTGGGTCTTACAGCATCTCCAGCTGGGGAGCTTACTCTTGACCGAACCGTAAAGAAAATGCAACGACTTCTTTCAAACCTTGGCGGTGCAAGTCTACTAACCGTTTCTGATCACATCCAAGAATTAACAGAGAGGACAAGCAGGGCTGAAATAGTTTGCCGATATGCTGAGTACACACCCTCCGAAAAGGACTTGCTTGGTATTTTAATGGAATATGCTACTAAATGCTTTAATTTGGCGGCTCGAGTGACGGAGTTCAAGGAGTACAAAGACGTTTTCCAGCCATCTTCAGGAGGGGTTTTGTCGAAGGACGACATTCATCCAATCCTTGATGTCATCGATAAGCTCCTTGTGTCCACAAAGCAGAAGGAAAACCCAATGCACTCCTTGTTGCACTTCCAGATAATTTGTGATTCAATTTGTACCCTCCAGGAATGCGGCGAAAGGTTGGCAAGTGATAGTATGGTAGAGTTGCTCAGTCATGATTGTGATCATGGCTTTGACTGGGCTCTGGATCAGGGCTTACTGTGCGGGAACATCAAGTCATATTTGGACAAGTGTAATATTAGAGGTTAGTATGAAAAGCAGTTTATGTTTTTCATCAGTACTTTCAGTACTTCTTTTGCGCAACTATCCGTAGGCCGGAAATGTGATCAAATACGCTCTATATCCTCACCTGGTCAAGTTTGATTAAAGGATCAAACCGGAGGCCTCCCTCCCGGGGAATTCGAAGGAAGAGTGTGAAGGAATTTACAAACTCTACTTACATAAATTTATAATCAAGACCGGGATAGAACCTGGAACCCGCACAAAATGCGACTTGTGTTATTGCGTCAAATATTACCAGAATAATTTGGCCACTTTCTTTTGTAAAGTAAATATCGTCACCTGTTTTACTAGTCTCAAGAAGGAATAAAATTCTGAATGAGAAAGAGAATCTTCGAAGCATTTTGCTAGTTGTAGTAAAATGACGCCATCATGCAAATCGCCTATTGTGAGATCAGAACAGAACTACAACCACTCGCCCACTTTTGCCTCTTAACTTGAACCCTTTTAAACCCTTGCACAAGACGAATAAATTGTTTTTAAACAAATTATCAGAAACTGAGGTGTCTAATTTTCTTTCTTTTTATATAGCCTATTATGGAAACAACAACGTAGATTCGGGAATCGGTGAACTACTTGAATTGTTGACCACAGTGAATATGGAGCAACAAGAAGACGCAGACCATCACAGACCTTTAGCTCTGTTACTTGTAAAGAGAATTCCTACTGCTTCAAGACTAGCGGAATTTCTTGATGCCTGTCCACTGTTACGAAGAAGGGGAATTAGGACCAGGTTTATAGGAGGAGCAGAAGCACACCATTGGGGTACGTTAGGTTTGTCTTAAAATATGATTATTCCTGCAACAATGACACTACAAGCGACCATCTCTACTTAGTTATGCTGCGTAAAGCCCTACGTTGTAAGTGTTGACTTGAAAGAAGATTTTACACTTAGAATTCATTCCCACTACTACAAAGGATTGTCATAACGGCTAACCACCTCACTAGAGGCAGCATTCCTAACGCTGAACGGCGGCCCGAAGTTGGAATAAGATTTTCATTTACATTTAGAGTTAATTTCCACTACAAGAGCAATGCAATAGTAACGACAACGACAACTACATCACAAAAACTGACCACCACCACCACCACAAACAACACCAACAACAAAAACAACAACAATGATGATGATGATGATGATGATGATATTTATTAACTTTTATAATATAGCTCAATCATAACACACGTTCTGATTGGCTGAGAGACCACCAAAATCTATGCTCTATTTCACCGGTAAAGACATGGTTTTTCTGACGAATGAGTATATCCACAAATTTTACTTTAGTAAAGGAAAAACTGTACAGGCCCGCAAATGATCCCAGGCCCGCAAGTGATCCCAGGCCCGCAAACAACGCCAGTCTAAATCCAGTCAAATTGTAGTTTGTTATAGGAGTTACAGGAAAAACCTGAAGGAACTAGGATTCATGCACATCAGGAATTTTCTTTTTGCCCGAGATTAGTTTAAATAAATTAGGAGCATTTTTCATTGAACAAAATTTCCAAAACTGACCGTCGCCTCGAGACAACTTGTTCATCCTTCGTATACAGGTAAACTACGCCAGTGTAGAGATGTTTTGACACAAGCTATCGGTGAACAGCCAACAGATAATTCAAGTTAACAGCTTCTCGTTTACCAGCAAAATCCTCATTCTGTAAACCTCTTTTAAACTTCAACTTTTTCAAACCAAAAACACGGCTTTCAATTCACTATAATGTGGAACGCTGCTTGATTCATCGAAAGCACGTAAACATTTCCAAATCTTGAAGAACTGCAAGTCATATTTAGCCTTTTCGTCTATTTTCGAGCCGTTGTCAATTATAAAAACAGAAAGCTCTTTGTTCGGGATAATTTCTGCTGAATTCCTTCGATGAAAGTTGTCAAACTATTCTCAAAAACACCGCTTTGAGTCGTACTGATTACTCAAAAAGTACGACAAATGTGATTGGCTTATATTTGCACAAGTTTTGAGAATTTTAGTTTTGATCAGGAAATAACACAACTTGATCGTTCTTAGAATACCTCTAGCTATATCATAAAAGCAATAGTAAATAAAGCGCTAATATCAATATACATTTTCATCAGCGCAACAACAACAAAAACAGTACCCTGGGCTCCATGGGTTTATCGTCTCGTTTCGACATTTGTTTGTTTGATAGGAAGAGTCATACAACGAGAAATCCCTGGCCGCGACAGTTATAAACCTCGATCACTTCCATTTTTTTTTACAAGCGATTGCCTTATATGGAAACTTGGCCAAACCAGTTTACTCGGTGATCTGATCAGTGATCAGCTGTTATCTGTCGCGATGATATGTTACGTAGCGTCTCGAGCTGTGCTTGTATCCTTACCTTGTGAGGATACCCCTGCGCCCAGGAGTTTTCATTCGCCTGAGGCGCCTGACTCACTAAAGAGAAAGCGCATAAAAAACCCTGCAACCCAGGGTACAACAACAACAGCAGCAACAACAACAACAACAGCAAAAGCAACAATATAATAGTGTTGTTAATATCTACATTGTTCAGACGTTCTTCTAAGACCTCTTTCTCCAATAGATATGGCGAAAGTACAGGAAAACTATCCGCTGTCAAACATTCAAGAAGGCTCATTCCAAATAGTCGTGGCAACAAAGGCAGAAGAGGACAAAGTTGATCAGTCCGCTTTGAAACTAGTTGTTCAGTTGGATCCACCAAATTCTGCCTCTGCCTTAGTTCAAATTCGTGCATGCGCACGAAGAAGGCAGACGCAGTTTGCTGCAATTTCTCGTGATAAGGATTTTGGAAAAAAGACGAAAGATATTTTGTTGAGAGAGAGTAACATGCTTCAAGCAGCTGAACTTATCAACAATGGTCATGACGTGCCAGGTATATACTAAAACCAGAACTACTGAGTAGTTTACACAACTTGAAAACAGGAAATTTTCTCATATACTCTTTTTATCTCTGAGCTCGTCATTGACCGAGGTCTTTTTAGGAGGAAAGTTAACCAGAAAAATCTAAATCTAATGACCAAGTCAATCACGTTTTTTAAAGAAATTTGTAACTTTAGATACTCTTAGTACAAAGTAATGTGTAGATACCAAAGAATATAAGTCAAAGATATTTAAAGACATGGTCAAATTATAGCAGGACACTGATCTAATGCAAGACGTGCCAGTGACCAGACCAGTGACGAAGTTACCTTATATACACACAGTTGAAGTCTATACGTTTTGTAATTACTTTCGGGTTTACCCTGTTCAAGAAACGGTTAATCGTCATGTACTCCATGACGACCGGAGGTAGATTTCTTGGCAGCCATCTTTATGCATGGACATAGTATAAAAGTTTTGGCTTTAACAGAATTTTTGTCATTGCAATATATATTTATTAGTATTACTGCCTCGAAGGTAACTGCGATAATATTTTGCGAGATATATTTCTTGGCACAGAATAACCTGCCAGATCATTTTGCAATGAAATCAATTTTACAAAATTTCAATTTCAAAAGAAAGTATTTGCCATCTATTTGTATATATTTCCAGGGACCTTTCTCTGAGAGAAAATAATGTTCCCTGTGAATCCTAAATGGATATAAAAAATCTTCAACAGAGTAACTTAGACTACTATTTTATAACAATATATGAACATTAGAATATAACAAGTTTTAATATACCATTTTAATCTCGAAATTGGTTAAATCAGTCTGAGCAGAAAAATATTACCCGCATCCTTCTGTTAGCGAGTTTGGGATGCAAAATCTTTGTGATTATTCGGTTTTCTTCTTTCAAAACAATTGAAATTATTGTTAAATAGTACTAACTAGCACTCAGACTTGATACCCTTGAGTAGAAGTTCCCTTTATACTCTGGCTCTTGATAGGGGAGGGGGAAAGAGTTTGCCTGGGAAGGTTAAATAGAACATCTTCTCGTAGCGTATCATCGGAGCTTGCATTTCTCGAGAATGGTTTCCGCACTTTTATTGCACCTGTTTGTGTTGAAAATACTTGAATATCAAGAAAAAAGTGGATTTTGAAAGTATTCGATGTTTAATTCTGTTATTTCAGAATTTTGAGAACTTGAAGCAGGCTTCACACTTAGTTATCATTATCTTATAATTTTAATGGAATTTCTGTGAATATTTTAAAGGTTTTGCATGCATTAAATTTTTAAGACGTTAGAGTATGTTAAGCCTGGATCACAGTAGCGAAGTAAGCAAGACACAACACAGACTCGGTATCGCATTTGCCTGCTTGCATTAGACGTCATATCTGCCCTCGTGAGCATTTTTTCTCAAATGAATGACAAATTTTCAGTGTAATGCTGTATGGTTGAGAGCACATGAGGGCAATTTGTGCCGGTCATTTGAAGCTAAATACTTAGATATTCAAGGACTTTTATCAGCTGATTGAAAACAAGCAATAAACAGTGCATTACTGAGTCTGTTTATGTTGCTTGAACTTATACGCTAGTGTGAACCAGGCTTCATTGAGGTACACTTAACTTACCACAAAAAAAGAATCAAGACAAGGCTACATACAAAAAGCTCAGTCATTCGTAACAAGACAAATGTTTGGCACGTAGCTAGCCTCGTTCTTAATTCTTTGTATGTGGCAAGTAATAAAGCATATCTCAGAACTAGACTATTTGATGAACTATACATGACGTAAGTTCAGCAGGATACAATGAAATATTGACAAATTAACTCTAAGCCGGCGATGCACACTACCATTCAATTTTTTTGGGGTTTTTTTCGCCGCATTTATTCACCCAATGCGGACCTTTTGAAAGCAACGTCGGCCTATTATCTTAAGTAGTGTAGTACGTTACAAACCGACGTTACAGCCAAAATCGTTGCATCGTGACCAGCAAATTACAAATTTTGTTTTGATTTTGAGTTTATCTGAGCCGTCAATCATTTTGGGGGCGGAGCTTCTTTCAAATCAACCAATCACTGAACGAGTTCGTGAAAGCTCGGCCCCCAAGAATGATGGACGGATCAGTAAAGTCCAAAATCTTGCCGACGTTGGAGGTCGCGATGCAACGATTTTCGCTGTAAAATGTTGTAAAAATAAAAGATTTGAATATTTGCACACTTCTATTTTGTTGTAAACATTTGGTTAACTTTGCACCCTTTCTTTTGTACAGTAATTAGTGTCTTTTCTGCTATTCTCAAGAGGAAATAAAATTTCGAGTACGAAATTAAAGAAGTTGTTTAGGATTTTGATAGTTAGTTGTAGCCAATTGGCGGCTATAGGCCTATTAAGGTTGCTATGTTGGAGTTTGAAAAGAGGACTCTTAACTGGATTTCCCATGCAAATTAAGGTATAGGTTTAAATTTTAAGCTAGCACTAATCCATAAAAGTATTGGTATAACTTATACTTGTTAAACGTTACCTTTTTACACAATTACTATGCGCGCCAATATTTTGAAATACCCACGAATAGGATTGTCCTAAAGATTTTACTGTACCGGCTACCTTTTCTATAACATGTTCTTGACGTCTTTGTAAAGAGTTTTGAGTCAACTCTTCTATACCCGAAGTAATCGGCCTAAAAATTTACGTCTTTATAACTTATTTTGGATACTTACAATGCTTCAATAGCCATGACGTGTAGGATTAAGAAACAACTAGGTGAAAACGCTGATACTGAAATAAGAAAAAAGTCATCAAGGGAATATCAAGTTTTCTTGCTTTTTATAAAGATAAGTGAAATGATAAATAAACGATGACAAGGCGCAGCTCCAAAGGAATTTCGTTCTATTTCTCCAAACAAACAATTAAAGAGTATGTCGACAAAATGAGCTCTAAAGAAGCTGTTTCTGAGTCCTTTAAGTAAGATTTTGGCCAAAATTAAATACTTGGAATTATTTACTTTTTTGGTGCGTAAAAGTTTAAGCGCGTTTTATTCGAAAACGCTTCCATGGAAATCTTTTAAACACAGTAACAGCGAAGAACTTGATCTGGATTCTATGAACCAATAAACGCCATTTGTACAAAACTTTATTTTGTCTAGAAATTTCATGTTTGTGAAAATAGCATGGGTGGCATGGTTGGCCGAGTGGTGAGAGTACCGGCCTTGCAACGCTATGGTCCGGGTTCGAGTCTCGGCTCGGACATCGGTTCATATGTAAATTGAGTTTGTTTGATGTGTTGTTCTCTACCATGCCACAAGGGTTTTTTCTCCGGGTTCTCCGGTTTTCCTCCCTCCAGTAAAAATCAACATGTGAGTTGAGCGATGTATGCAAAATATTTAATGTAGAGGTAGTGAGTGTGAGTGCCAGCAGAAGAATAGCCAATACGTGGATCTGCTGTGGAAAATTATATATTTATTATTATTTGTTAGCAGTGCGGTCACTGTAAAGTATTTGTAGCTCCGATCATAATAATTTAAGCATCAAAAGAAACTTGAAACTATCCCTAGACTTGCTATGAATTTCTTTGTGAAATGAGGTGACGCGGCGACGCATTTTGTGATCATGATCAAACAGCGGAAGTGCGCTTCAAACAATACCCAGTCAAACCACCCTAATTTATTCTACTGTAGATTCACAATATTTGTAGTTTAATCTGATTTCCTATGCGCTGCTCTGCTCTCCTTTGGTCTATACTATGCTTTGCTCTGCTCTGCTTTGGTCGTCTGTTTTGTTATACTCTCTGTGCTTTGAAGGAAGAAAATTACGCTGATATTTTGTCGTCATAAGCGCAGTGGTAGTCAATCATTTAGACATTTTTGGTATTTTAACATGTTTATATGCTTAATTGTTCAACTTTGTTTACTGGTTGTCGTGCGTTTGGAAACTTACTACATGGCAACGCCGATGAAAGATTGTTGACTTTGTCTGAAACGTCCTTCGAGGAGGGAGAAGTGAATACTACATTTCTGCTCACATAACCGAGTGGACGACCTTGTTAGAACCTTATTTCAGGGGATAGGTATCTTTCACCGTGAATTCGGTCCAGTGTAGTAACAAATCCTTAAATATTCTAACTGCAGTTGGCTACACTTAAAGTAGAGCCTAGGTCTGCCGTGTGTTTTAGACGTGTTCCTGAATAACTTGAATTTATTTTGTTTCGTACGTACAGTTTTGTAACTTACATTTCAATCCTAATTAAAGCTATATAAATAACCATGTGGTTCGAAAGGCTTGAGCTATTGTTTTGTGTTTTCGACTAGTTTTGAATAGAAAACCAATTCCACATTTGAAGGCCTTTTTAATGTTTATTTGTCTTCAGGTTTTACAGAGCAACTTGACTGATTGCTATAATTAATTTATAATATACTTAATTATATGAACTATTATTTATAATTCATTTAGGCTTTTAGTTATATTATTTTAAATACTCTCCTGATTTACTAGTAGGAGTGCTGTAAGGTCTTTCACTCAGATTCAGCCGCCTTACGTTCGTTTAACGAAGCGTTTGTTTGGAACCTCTGAAAAAACAATGTCAAAAAAGGTAAAGGTAAAGCACTAGATTTAACGTCGGAAGTTCCTTCAGCTAGAAGCAGAGCTAGAAGCTGGTCTCCCATGAAGCCGACGGTGCGCTCATTCTACCCCCCTCTATCCTTCAGTGCTCCGTTCTACGGGTATTTAAGGTGGCTCGTCCATATATTTTTAAATCGACACCTTCCAACTTTGAAACTCTCATGCCTAAACAGATTGACTTCAATTTCATATCCATAATAACGCATTAGTTACATATAGACTAAAAAGTAATATTGAATGTGTTTTGGGGAGATCATACATACATACATACATACATACTTTTATTTGATGAAGCAGGTTATATAATTTACAAGGCAGCCATAGGCTGATGTGGACCTGCTATCTAAATATTAAAATCGCTAAACATCATAAAATAATATTAAATTATTAAAACCTAAAAAAATATATATATATTTTAAAAAATAACTTGTGACTTGTCTCTATTTGAATATTGATTTCATTAATTATTCTATTCCAAAAAAAAATTTTCGATAAATAATATAAATAAATAAATAGAAAATTTGGTGATTAAATAATCGGACGGAATATCACGGACGGAATATCACGTGATAATGACGTCAAATGTGTTTTAGCTTCGGGTCCAATTTTGGTTCTCAAATGCATTTGCTAAGGAAATGCTCGATGCTACATATACCTTGGATGTTTGCCTTCCTCTGAAGAAGCTAAGTCTCACTAAAATCTACAAGACGGATTTGGAGATATTTTAGGTCCTTTAAATTAAAGGTATAATTTATGCAAAAATTGAAATTACTCCCCTTGGCAAATTTTACTACTTCTTGGATATTTATTTCCCCCAAAAATCACTCATTCTTTTCCTATATTCCCCTAGTACTTTATGGAAAAACTGGAAGGATAGACAGCAACGCGATTTCGCCAAAGCGAACAAAATGTGAATGAAGCTGAAAACTCAATGTTAACATTTTCTCCGGTTTTACGGGCATTTTCGCAAAACATGCGATCATTAGAAAACTGCTCGATTTTTTTCTTTATTTTTTCCTTAGGAGCTTAACTGATTAATACACTATAAGCACATGGATTGTCATGCTCATTGAAAACTGTTTAGGTGGTATAAAATAAACGCAAAGTCAGATAAATATTGACACGATGTCGATGTGCATGCTGTAATATAGAAATATATTTAAAACATTCTAGGTTCAGTATACCTTCAATGAATCTTCTTTTGACTTGGGATCACGATGGAGTTTCTTGGAGCCAGTCGCACAAACCTTACCCTTAGGGCATGGGTATGCAACTCCACTGGCATGGTGGCAAATCAACACACAGAGGAGAAGAACCGCCAATACCTTCATGTTTTCTG
Source organism: Telmatactis stephensoni (assembly GCA_029948255.1). Classification (NCBI taxonomy): domain Eukaryota; kingdom Metazoa; phylum Cnidaria; class Anthozoa; order Actiniaria; family Isophelliidae; genus Telmatactis; species Telmatactis stephensoni. Next base: position 353,295 of record JALIZF010001734.1, on the reverse strand, counting down.
GTAGACCTACATCAATAGACAGTCTTAAGGTAGTATAACAGTGTAAGCTCTACTAAGGATACACTTGACGCAATATTGGTACTTTCATGGAGGTTCCCGTCCTCGCTACAATGTCCGGTTGGGGCTTGCTGACCGGCTTTTCAAAAAGAAACTCGAAGACCTTGTCCGTCAGCGTTGCTTATTTAAAGACCCAATAACCCTTTTGGGAGTTGGAAAAGAGGACTCTTAACTGGATTTCCCATGTAAATTAAGGTATAGGTTTAGATTTTAAGCTAGCACTAATCTACAGAAGTATTAGTATAACTTAATATACTTATTAAACGTTACCTTTGGTTGAAGTTTTGTTTGACGACAAGGGCACGATGTAATAATAAGGTAAGGTTTGGCACACTCTTATTAAAACATTTTAAAAAATGGAATAAGGAATGACGTCACTAATCCTTTACTTACAGCCAATGTGAATTTAACTTGTTTAGGCTGTACTTTGAACTGATTTTCTATGCTCTGCATGTTCTGCTCTGTTTTGTATGGCCTACAGCTAGTTTTCACTGGCTGTACGCACGCATATATGTTTTATTCCCATTTGATTTCGAAACGGAAGGAATGTTTTGTATCCATAAAAACGAAAATCGTTTTTATTTCCTATCCATTTCATACGATTTCATATCATGTAAGGCGAGATGATTTACAACGACGATTTTCTGCGCAACACCCGTACAACTTGAGTCAAATCCATTAATTTGTGTTGTAAGTATTTTTTGACTTCAAATTTAAACTTCGCAAAGTGTCGTCGACGCAAAAACTGAGCTTCAATAATGTTCCGTGTGATATGTTACACCACATAAACTTAGAGCTTCGCGAAAATTAGATGGCCTAACTTGCAAATCGTCCCGTGCAACATCGGGCTTAGACAAACAAGATTTTTTAAAGGAAGAAAATACATCTTTAAAATAATTGAATTATAGAGAAATGAATAAGGATTACTGCTATAATTTGAAGACAAATTTAGCCCGGGGGAGACTTCTATGCATAAAAGGGCGGGAATACTCGTGGGAAATGTTGAAAATGACCCCCCCTACAAAAGGTACCTTAATCTTATCTTGTTGGGCGTGGCAACAATTGATTTCCACCCCTAAAAGGTGCCAATTCAAAAACAAAATTATGAAAGAATCATTAAAATCGTCACTTTTACACGATTACTATGCCGATATTTTGAAATACCCACGAAAAGGATTGTTCTAAAGATTTTACTGTACTACCTTTTCTATAATTATAACATGTTCTTGATGTCTTTGTAAAGAGTTTTGAGTCAACTCTTCTGTACGTACATATGTTATGAAAGGGGGACGCGTCGTTTTTAACTTTTATTGTTGTTGACGCGTTCCATCTCCCTAGAAATTATAATGACCAAGTAAAATAATATCTGTGCATATATTGTCAACGTGATCAACCTGAAGTAAGCGGTCTAAAAATTTACGTTTTGATAACTTATTTTGGATACTTACAATGCTTCAATAGCCATGACATGTGTAGGATTAAGAAACAACTAGGTGAAAACGCTGTCACTGAAGTTAGAAATTAAAAGAAATTCACCATCAAGGGAATATCAAGTTTTTCTCGTTTTTTTATAAAGATAAGTAAAATCATAAACAAACGATGACAAGGCGCAGCTCTATCAACTTGACCCAAGAGACCATAATACTAAGAGAGCGAAACTCGGTCTTGAAGTCTGCGGCGACTAAGGCTAATTTTAGTAACTTCGCCATCGCGCGCGCTAGGCTCTTAAAGCGGTCTAAAAATGTACGTTTTGATAACTTATTTTGGATACTTACAATGCTTCAATAGCCATGACATGTGTAGGATTAAGAAACTGTTAAGTGAAAAGAAATTCATCAAGGGAATATCAAGTTTTCTTGCTTTTTATAAAGATAAGTGAAATGATAAACAAACGATGACAAGGCGCAGCTCTATCAACTTGACCTAAATTCGTATTTCTCAAAATTGCCGGCGCAAAGGAATTTTGTTCTATTTCTCCAAACAAACAATTAAAGAGTATGTCGACAAAATGAGCTCTAAAGAGAAGCTGTTTCTGAGTCCTTTAAGTAAGATTTTGGCCAAAATTAAATACTTGGAATTATTTACTTTTTTGGTGCGTAAAAGTTTAAGAAAACGCTTCCATGGAAATCTTTTAAACACAGTAACAGCGAAGAACTTGATCTGGATTCTATGAACCAATAAACGCCATTTGTACAAAACTTTATTTTGTCTAGAAATTTCATGTTTGTGAAAATAGCATGGGTGGCATGGGTGACCGAGTGGTGAGAGTACCGGCCTTGCAACGCTATGGTCCGGGTTCGAGTCTCGGCTCGGACATCGGTTCATATGTAAATTGAGTTTGTTTGATGTGTTGTTCTCTACCATGCCACAAGGGTTTTTCTCCGGGTTCTCCAGTTTTTCCTCCCTCATCAAAAATCAACATGTGAGTTGAGCGATGTATGCAAAATATTTAATGTAGAGGTAGTGAGTGTGAATGCCAGCAGAAGAATAGCCAATACGTGGATCTGCTGTGGAAAATTATATATTTATTATTATTTGTTAGCAGTGCGGTCACTGTAAAGTATTTGTAGCTCCGATCATAATGATTTAAGCATCAAAAGAAACTTGAAACTATCCCTAGACTTGCTATGAATTTCTTTGTGAAATGAGGTTTTTGACGGCGACGCATTTTGTGATCATGATCAAACAGCGGAAGTGCGCTTCAAACAATACCCAGTCGAACCACCCTAATTTATTCTACTGTAGATTCACCATATTTGTAGTTTAATCTGATTTTCTATGCGCTGCTCTGCTCTGCTTTGGTCTATACTATGCTTCGCTCTGCTCTGCTTTGGTCGTCTGTTTTGTTATACTCTCTGTGCTTTGAAGGAAGAAAATTATGCTGATATTTTGTCGTCATAAGCGCAGTCAATAGTCAATCATTTAGACATTTTTGGTATTTTAACATGTCTATATGCTCGTTCAACTTTGTTCACTGGTTTATCGTAGTGTATTGTAGTTTCAAATTCATTTTGAAATTTGTCGTGCGTTTACAAACTTACTACATGGCAACGCCGATGAAAGATTGTTGACTTTGTCTGAAACGTCCTTAGAGGTGGGAGAAGTGTGTGCTACATTTCTGATCACATAACCGAGTGGACGACCTTGTTAGAACCCTATTTCGGGGGTAGGTATTTTTCACCATGTATTCGGTCCAGTGTAGTAACAAATCCTTATTCTAACAGCAGTTGGCAACACTTAAAGTAGAGCCTAGGTCTGCCGTGTGTTTTAGACATGTTCCTGAATAACTTGAATTTATTTTGTTCCTTACGTACAGTTTTGTAACTTACATTTCAATCCTAATTAAAGCTATATAAATAACCATGTGGTTCGAAAGGCTTGAGCTATTGTTTTGTGTTTTCGACTAGTTTTGAATAGAAAATCTATTCCACATTTGAAGGCCTTTTTAATGTTTATTTGTCTTCAGGTTTTACAGAGCAACTTGACTGATTGCTAATTAATTTATAATATAGTTAATTATATGAACTATCATTTATAATTCATTTAGGCTTTTAGTTATTATATTTTAAATGCTCTCCTGATTTACTAGTAGGAGTGCTGTATGGTCTTTCACTCAGATTCAGACGCCTTACGTTCGTTTAACGAAGCGTTTGTTTGGAACCTCTGAAAAAACAATGTCAAAAAAGGTAAAGGTAAAGCACTAGATTTAACGTCGGAAGTTCCTTCAGCTAGAAGCAAAGCTAGAAGCTGGTCTTCCAGAAAGCCAACGTTGGGCTCATTCTACCCCCCTCTCTCCATCAGTGCTCCGTTCTACGGGTATTTAAGGTTGCTCGTCCCAATATTTTTACATCGACACCTTCCAACTTTGAAACTCTCATGCCTAAACAAATTGACTTCAATTTCATATCCATAATAACGCATTAGTTACATATAGACTAAAAAGTAATATTGAATGTATTTTGGGGAGATCGGACGGAATATCACGTGATAATGACGTCAAATGTATTTTAGCTTCGGGTCCAATTTTGGTTCTCAAATGCATTTGCTAAGGAAATGCTCGATGCTACATATACCTTGGATGGTTGCCTTCTTCTGAAAGAAGTCTCACTAAAATCTACAAGACGGATTTGGAGATATTTTAGGTCCTTTAAATTAAGGGTATAATTTATGCAAAAATTGAAATTACTTCCCTTGGCAAATTTTACTACTTCTTGGATATTTATTTCCCCCAAGAATCACTCATTCTTTTCTTATATTCCCCTAGTACTTTATGGAAAAACTGGAAGGATAGACAGCAACGCGATTTCGCCAAAGCGAACGATATGTGAATGAAGCTGAAAACTCAATGTTAACATTTTCTCCGGTTTTACGGGCATTTTCGCAAAACATGCGATCATTAGAAAACTGCTCGATTTTTTTCTTTATTTTTCCTGAGGAGCGTAACTGATTAATACACTATAAGCACACGGATTGTCATGCTCATTGAAAACTTTTTAGGTGGTTTAAAATAAACGCAAAGTCAGATAAATATTGACACGATGTCGATGTGCATGCTGTTAGAAATATATTTAAAACATTCTAGGTTCAGTATACCTTCAATGAATCTTGTTTTGACTTGGCATCACGATGGAGTTTCTTGGAGCCAGTCGCACAAACCATACCTTTAGGGCATGGGCCTTTAAAACCACTGGCATGGTGGCAAATCAACACACAGAGGAGAAGAACCAACAATACCTTCATGTTCTCTGGTAGACCTACATCAATAGACAGTCTTAAGGTAGTATAACAGTGTAAGCTCTACTAAGGATACACTTGACGCAATATTGGTAGTTTCATGGAGGTTCCCGTTCTCGCTACAATGTCAGTTGGGGCTTGTTGACCGGCTTTTAAGAAAGAAACTCGAAGACGTCGTCCGTCGCCGTTGCTTATTTAAGGACCCAATAACCCTTTTGGGAGTTGGAAAAGAGGACTCTTATCTGGATTTCCCATGTAAATTAAGGTATAGGTTTAGATTTTAAGCTAGCACTAATCTATAGAAGTATTAGTATAACTTAATATACTTCAGTATTAAACGTTACCTTTGAATGAAGTTTTGTTTGACGACAAGGGCACGTTGTAATAATAAGGTAAGGTTTGGCACACTCTTATTAAAACATTTTAAAAAATGGAATAAGGAATGACGTCACTAATCCTTTACTTACAGCCAATGGGAATTTAACTAGTTTAGGCTGTACTTTGAACTGATTTTCTATGCTCTGCATGTTCTGCTCTGTTTTGCATGGCCTACAACTAGTTTTCACGTGATCGCTGGCTGTACGCACGCATATATGTTTTATTCCCATTTGATTTCGAAACGGAAGGAATGTTTTGCATCCATAAAAACGAAAATCGTTTATATTTCCTATTCATTTCATACGATTTCATATCATGTAAGGCGAGATGATTTACAACGACGATTTTCTGCGCAACACCCGTACAACTTGAGTCAAATCCATTAATTTGTGTTGTAGGTATTTTTTACTTCAAATTTAAACTTTGGGTGGCATGGATGGCGTAGTGGTTAAGCCACTCCCCTCTCACCGCTGTGGTCCGGGTTCGAGTCTCAGCTCGGGAACTCGGATCATATGTGAGTTGAGTTTGTTTGATGTGTTGTTCTCTCCCATGTCACGAGGGTTTTTTCTCCGGGTTCTCCGGTTTTTCCTCCCTCAGCAAAAATCAACATGCGAGTTGAGTGATGTATGAAAAATATTTAATGCAGAGGTAGTGAGTGTGAGTGCCAGCAGGTCCACATCAGCCAATAATGGTTGCCAGAAATCCAACCTGCTTAAACAACTAAAAGATTTGATTCGTCGAAGCAAAAACTGAGCTTAAATAATGTTCTGTGTAATATGTTGTACAGCATCAACTTAGAGTTTCGCGAAAATTAAATGGATTTTTTAAAGGAAGAAAATACATCTTAAAAATAATTGAATTATAAAGAAATGAATAAGGATTACTGCTGTAATTTGAAGGCAAATTTAGCCCGGGGGAGACTTCTATGCATAAAAGGGCGGGAATACTCGTCGGAAATGTTGAAAATGACCCCTACAAAAGGTACCTTAGTCTTATCTTGTTGGGCGTGACAACAATTGATTTCTACCCCTAAAAGGTGCCAATTCAAAAACAAAATTATGAAAGAATCATTAAAATCGTCACTTTTACACGATTACTATGCCGATATTTTGAAATACCCACGAATAGGATTGTTCTAAAGATTTTACTGTACTACCTTTTCTATAATTATAACATGTTCTTGACGTCTTTGTAAAGAGTTTTGAGTTAATTCTTCTATACATATGTTATGAAAGGGGGACGCGTCGTTTTTAACTTTTATGGTTGTTGACGCGTTCCATCTCCCTAGAAATTATAATGACCAAGTAAAATAATATCTGTGCATATATTGTCAACGTGATCAACCTGAAGTAAGCGGTCTAAAAATTTACGTTTTGATAACTTATTTTGGATACTTACAATGCTTCAATAGCCATGACATGTGTAGGATTAAGAAACAGTTAGGTGAAAACGCTGTCACTGAAGTTAGAAATTAAAAGAAATTCACCATCAAGGGAATATCAAGTTCTTCTCGTTTTTTTATAAAGATAAGTGAAATCATAAACAAATGATGACAAGGCGCAGCTCTATCATGCAACTTGACCCAAGAGACCATAATACTAAGAAAGGGAAACTCGGTCTTGAAGTCTGTGCGATGTTCGCGGCGACTAAGGCTAATTTTAGTAATTAACTTCGCCATTGCGCGCGCTAGGCTCTTAAACAATAGAATTCAAATGCCGAAAACGAACAGTCCCGTCCGCGCGCACGTCAAAAATCAAATTCTATTGTTTGAGAGCCTTGCGCGCGCGATGGCGAAGTTACTAAAAATAGCCTTAGCCGCCACGAACATCGCACAGACATCAATACCGAGCTTCACTCTCTTAGTATTATGATCTCTTGCTTGACCTAAATTCGTATTTCTCAAAATTGCCGGCGCAAAGGAATTTTGTTCTATTTCTCCAAACAAACAATTAAAGAGTATGTCGACAAAATGAGCTCTAAAGAAGCTGTTTCTGAGTCCTTTAAGTAAGATTTTGGCCAAAATTAAATACTTTGAATTATTTACTTTTTTGGTGCGTAAAAGTTTAAGCGCGTTTTATTCGAAAACGCTTCCATGGAAATCTTTTAAACACGGTAACAGCGAAGAACCTGATTTGGATTCTATGAACCAATAAACGCCATTTGTACAAAACTTTATTTTGTCTAGAAATTTCATGTTTGTGAAAATAGCATGGGTGGCATGGTTGGCCGATTGGTGAGAGTACCGGCCTAGCTTGCAACGCTATGGTCCGGGTTCGAGTCTCGGCTCGGACATCGGTTCATATGTAAATTGAGTTTGTTTGATGTGTTGTTCTCTACCATGCCACAAGGGTTTTTCTCCGGGTTCTCCAGTTTTTCCTCCCTCATCAAAAATCAACATGTGAGTTGAGCGATGTATGCAAAATATTTAATGTAGAGGTAGTGAGTGTGAATGCCAGCAGAAGAATAGCCAATACGTGGATCTGCTGTGGAAAATTATATATTTATTATTATTTGTTAGCAGTGCGGTCACTGTAAAGTATTTGTAGCTCCGATCATAATGATTTAAGCATCAAAAGAAACTTGAAACTATCCCTAGACTTGCTATGAATTTCTTTGTGAAATGAGGTTTTTGACGGCGACGCATTTTGTGATCATGATCAAACAGCGGAAGTGCGCTTCAAACAATACCCAGTCGAACCACCCTAATTTATTCTACTGTAGATTCACCATATTTGTAGTTTAATCTGATTTTCTATGCGCTGCTCTGCTCTGCTTTGGTCTATACTATGCTTCGCTCTGCTCTGCTTTGGTCGTCTGTTTTGTTATACTCTCTGTGCTTTGAAGGAAGAAAATTATGCTGATATTTTGTCGTCATAAGCGCAGTCAATAGTCAATCATTTAGACATTTTTGGTATTTTAACATGTCTATATGCTCGTTCAACTTTGTTCACTGGTTTATCGTAGTGTATTGTAGTTTCAAATTCATTTTGAAATTTGTCGTGCGTTTACAAACTTACTACATGGCAACGCCGATGAAAGATTGTTGACTTTGTCTGAAACGTCCTTAGAGGTGGGAGAAGTGTGTGCTACATTTCTGATCACATAACCGAGTGGACGACCTTGTTAGAACCCTATTTCGGGGGTAGGTATTTTTCACCATGTATTCGGTCCAGTGTAGTAACAAATCCTTATTCTAACAGCAGTTGGCAACACTTAAAGTAGAGCCTAGGTCTGCCGTGTGTTTTAGACATGTTCCTGAATAACTTGAATTTATTTTGTTCCTTACGTACAGTTTTGTAACTTACATTTCAATCCTAATTAAAGCTATATAAATAACCATGTGGTTCGAAAGGCTTGAGCTATTGTTTTGTGTTTTCGACTAGTTTTGAATAGAAAATCTATTCCACATTTGAAGGCCTTTTTAATGTTTATTTGTCTTCAGGTTTTACAAAGCAACTTGACTGATTGCTAATTAATTTATAATATAGTTAATTATATGAACTATCATTTATAATTCATTTAGGCTTTTAGTTATTATATTTTAAATGCTCTCCTGATTTACTAGTAGGAGTGCTGTATGGTCTTTCACTCAGATTCAGACGCCTTACGTTCGTTTAACGAAGCGTTTGTTTGGAACCTCTGAAAAAACAATGTCAAAAAAGGTAAAGGTAAAGCACTAGATTTAACGTCGGAAGTTCCTTCAGCTAGAAGCAAAGCTAGAAGCTGGTCTTCCAGAAAGCCAACGTTGGGCTCATTCTACCCCCCTCTCTCCATCAGTGCTCCGTTCTACGGGTATTTAAGGTTGCTCGTCCCAATATTTTTACATCGACACCTTCCAACTTTGAAACTCTCATGCCTAAACAAATTGACTTCAATTTCATATCCATAATAACGCATTAGTTACATATAGACTAAAAAGTAATATTGAATGTATTTTGGGGAGATCGGACGGAATATCACGTGATAATGACGTCAAATGTATTTTAGCTTCGGGTCCAATTTTGGTTCTCAAATGCATTTGCTAAGGAAATGCTCGATGCTACATATACCTTGGATGGTTGCCTTCTTCTGAAAGAAGTCTCACTAAAATCTACAAGACGGATTTGGAGATATTTTAGGTCCTTTAAATTAAGGGTATAATTTATGCAAAAATTGAAATTACTTCCCTTGGCAAATTTTACTACTTCTTGGATATTTATTTCCCCCAAGAATCACTCATTCTTTTCTTATATTCCCCTAGTACTTTATGGAAAAACTGGAAGGATAGACAGCAACGCGATTTCGCCAAAGCGAACGATATGTGAATGAAGCTGAAAACTCAATGTTAACATTTTCTCCGGTTTTACGGGCATTTTCGCAAAACATGCGATCATTAGAAAACTGCTCGATTTTTTTCTTTATTTTTCCTGAGGAGCGTAACTGATTAATACACTATAAGCACACGGATTGTCATGCTCATTGAAAACTTTTTAGGTGGTTTAAAATAAACGCAAAGTCAGATAAATATTGACACGATGTCGATGTGCATGCTGTTAGAAATATATTTAAAACATTCTAGGTTCAGTATACCTTCAATGAATCTTGTTTTGACTTGGCATCACGATGGAGTTTCTTGGAGCCAGTCGCACAAACCATACCTTTAGGGCATGGGCCTTTAAAACCACTGGCATGGTGGCAAATCAACACACAGAGGAGAAGAACCAACAATACCTTCATGTTCTCTGGTAGACCTACATCAATAGACAGTCTTAAGGTAGTATAACAGTGTAAGCTCTACTAAGGATACACTTGACGCAATATTGGTAGTTTCATGGAGGTTCCCGTTCTCGCTACAATGTCAGTTGGGGCTTGTTGACCGGCTTTTAAGAAAGAAACTCGAAGACGTCGTCCGTCGCCGTTGCTTATTTAAGGACCCAATAACCCTTTTGGGAGTTGGAAAAGAGGACTCTTATCTGGATTTCCCATGTAAATTAAGGTATAGGTTTAGATTTTAAGCTAGCACTAATCTATAGAAGTATTAGTATAACTTAATATACTTCAGTATTAAACGTTACCTTTGAATGAAGTTTTGTTTGACGACAAGGGCACGTTGTAATAATAAGGTAAGGTTTGGCACACTCTTATTAAAACATTTTAAAAAATGGAATAAGGAATGACGTCACTAATCCTTTACTTACAGCCAATGGGAATTTAACTAGTTTAGGCTGTACTTTGAACTGATTTTCTATGCTCTGCATGTTCTGCTCTGTTTTGCATGGCCTACAACTAGTTTTCACGTGATCGCTGGCTGTACGCACGCATATATGTTTTATTCCCATTTGATTTCGAAACGGAAGGAATGTTTTGCATCCATAAAAACGAAAATCGTTTATATTTCCTATTCATTTCATACGATTTCATATCATGTAAGGCGAGATGATTTACAACGACGATTTTCTGCGCAACACCCGTACAACTTGAGTCAAATCCATTAATTTGTGTTGTAGGTATTTTTTACTTCAAATTTAAACTTTGGGTGGCATGGATGGCGTAGTGGTTAAGCCACTCCCCTCTCACCGCTGTGGTCCAACGGGTCGGGTCACTGGTTCGAGCCCTGCTGGATGCCACATGTGAGTTGAGTTTGTTTGATGTGTTGTTCTCTCCCATGTCACGAGGGTTTTTTCTCCGGGTTCTCCGGTTTTTCCTCCCTCAGCAAAAATCAACATGCGAGTTGAGTGATGTATGAAAAATATTTAATGCAGAGGTAGTGAGTGTGAGTGCCAGCAGGTCCACATCAGCCAATAATGGTTGCCAGAAATCCAACCTGCTTAAACAACTAAAAGATTTGATTCGTCGAAGCAAAAACTGAGCTTAAATAATGTTCTGTGTAATATGTTGTACAGCATCAACTTAGAGTTTCGCGAAAATTAAATGGATTTTTTAAAGGAAGAAAATACATCTTAAAAATAATTGAATTATAAAGAAATGAATAAGGATTACTGCTGTAATTTGAAGGCAAATTTAGCCCGGGGGAGACTTCTATGCATAAAAGGGCGGGAATACTCGTCGGAAATGTTGAAAATGACCCCTACAAAAGGTACCTTAGTCTTATCTTGTTGGGCGTGACAACAATTGATTTCTACCCCTAAAAGGTGCCAATTCAAAAACAAAATTATGAAAGAATCATTAAAATCGTCACTTTTACACGATTACTATGCCGATATTTTGAAATACCCACGAATAGGATTGTTCTAAAGATTTTACTGTACTACCTTTTCTATAATTATAACATGTTCTTGACGTCTTTGTAAAGAGTTTTGAGTTAATTCTTCTATACATATGTTATGAAAGGGGGACGCGTCGTTTTTAACTTTTATGGTTGTTGACGCGTTCCATCTCCCTAGAAATTATAATGACCAAGTAAAATAATATCTGTGCATATATTGTCAACGTGATCAACCTGAAGTAAGCGGTCTAAAAATTTACGTTTTGATAACTTATTTTGGATACTTACAATGCTTCAATAGCCATGACATGTGTAGGATTAAGAAACAGTTAGGTGAAAACGCTGTCACTGAAGTTAGAAATTAAAAGAAATTCACCATCAAGGGAATATCAAGTTCTTCTCGTTTTTTTATAAAGATAAGTGAAATCATAAACAAATGATGACAAGGCGCAGCTCTATCATGCAACTTGACCCAAGAGACCATAATACTAAGAAAGGGAAACTCGGTCTTGAAGTCTGTGCGATGTTCGCGGCGACTAAGGCTAATTTTAGTAATTAACTTCGCCATTGCGCGCGCTAGGCTCTTAAACAATAGAATTCAAATGCCGAAAACGAACAGTCCCGTCCGCGCGCACGTCAAAAATCAAATTCTATTGTTTGAGAGCCTTGCGCGCGCGATGGCGAAGTTACTAAAAATAGCCTTAGCCGCCACGAACATCGCACAGACATCAATACCGAGCTTCACTCTCTTAGTATTATGATCTCTTGCTTGACCTAAATTCGTATTTCTCAAAATTGCCGGCGCAAAGGAATTTTGTTCTATTTCTCCAAACAAACAATTAAAGAGTATGTCGACAAAATGAGCTCTAAAGAAGCTGTTTCTGAGTCCTTTAAGTAAGATTTTGGCCAAAATTAAATACTTTGAATTATTTACTTTTTTGGTGCGTAAAAGTTTAAGCGCGTTTTATTCGAAAACGCTTCCATGGAAATCTTTTAAACACGGTAACAGCGAAGAACCTGATTTGGATTCTATGAACCAATAAACGCCATTTGTACAAAACTTTATTTTGTCTAGAAATTTCATGTTTGTGAAAATAGCATGGGTGGCATGGTTGGCCGATTGGTGAGAGTACCGGCCTAGCTTGCAACGCTATGGTCCGGGTTCGAGTCTCGGCTCGGACATCGGTTCATATGTAAATTGAGTTTGTTTGATGTGTTGTTCTCTACCATGCCACAAGGGTTTTTCTCCGGGTTCTCCAGTTTTTCCTCCCTCATCAAAAATCAACATGTGAGTTGAGCGATGTATGCAAAATATATGTAGAGGTAGTGAGTGTGAGTGCCAGCAGAAGAATAGCCAATACGTGGATCTGCTGTGGAAAATTATTTATTTATTATTATTTGTTAGCAGTGCGGTCACTATAAAGTATTTGTAGCTCCGATCATAATATTAATGATTTAAGCATCAAAAGAAACTTGAAACTATCCCTAGACTTGCTATGAATTTCTTTGTGAAATGAGGTTTTTGACGGCGACGCATTTTGTGATCATGATCAAACAGCGGAAGTGCGCTTCAAACAATACCCAGTCGAACCACCTTAATTTATTCTACTGTAGATTCACAATATTGTAGTTTAATCTGATTTCCTATGCGCTGCTCTGCTCTGCTTTGGTCTATACTATGCTGCGCTCTGCTCTGCTTTGGTCGTCTGTTTTGCTATACTCTCTGTGCTTTGAAGAAAGAAAATTACGCTGATATTTTGTCGTCGTAAGCGCAGTGGTAGTCAATCATTTAGGCATTTGTGGTATTTTAACATGTTTATATGCTTGTTCAACTTTGTTTACTGGTTTATCGTAGTGTATTGTAGTTTCAAATTCATTTTGAAATGTGTGCCGCCGGTACGTTTGCAAACTTACTACATGGCAACGCCGATGAAAGATTGTTGACTTTGTCTGAAACGTCCTTCGAGGAGGGAGAAGTGTATGCTACATTTCTGCTCACACAACTGAGTGGACGACCTTGTTAGAACCTTATTTCGGGAGAAAGGTATTTTTCACCGTGTATTCAGTCCAGTGTAGTAACAAATCCTTAATTATTCTAACTGCAGTTGGCAACACTTAAAGTAGAGCCTAGGTCTGCCGTGTGTATTAGACGTGTTCCTGAATAACTCGAATTTATTTTGTTCCTTACGTACAGTTTTGTAACTTACATTTCAATCCTAATTAAAGCTATATAAATAACCATGTGGATTCGAAAGGCTTGAGCTATTGTTTTGTGTTTTCGACTAGTTTTGAATAGAAAAACAATTCCACATTTGAAGGCCTTTTTACTGCCGGTTTATTTGTCTTCAGGTTTTACAAAGCAACTTGACTGATTGCTATAATTAATTCATAATATACTTAATTATATGAATTATCATTTATAATTCATTTAGGCTTTTAGTTATTATATTTTAAATGCTCTCCTGATTTACAAGTAGGAGTGCTGTAAGGTCACTCACTCAGATTCAGGCGCCTTACGTTCGTTTAACGAAGCGTTTGTTTGGAACCTCTGAAAAAACAATGTCAAAAAAGGTAAAGGTAAAGCACTAGATTTAACGTCGGAAGTTCCTTCAGCTAGAAGCAGAGCTAGAAGCTGGTCTCCCAGGAAGGCCATGGTGCGCTCATTCTACCCCCTTCTATCCATCAGTAATCTGTTTTACGGGTATTTAAAGCTACTTCAAGCTACACAGAAATGAAAGAAGTCGAAACAAGGATGTGAGCTCACTGAGGATGAAACTCGGGACCTCTCGCACCGAAAGCCGCGCACTAACCAACTGTGCCATCCTTGCTCCTAGTGATCCGTAAAGATCACTGAAATGGAATTGATACGGACTGGATCATTTATGGAATTGGGAATTCATGACCACTGACTCCAGTAATTACGTGTTCGTGATGGTTATTTTAAAAATGCAAGTGAAACTTTCGTGCTTGGCTCGATTCACCTCGCAAAGTTTGTAAATCTTAAGGACATTAAGACAAATGATCCAACGATGCGATTTTCTTAAAAACTTATATGAAAACACTATCCACAAGGTTTTTTGATGTCCCTTCTGCTTGTGACATCACTACGTGACGTCTTATCATTCCCTAGTGATCAATGGACAGTTTAGGAGATTTTGAGGATTCTGCGTGAAAATGATGTTAATTCAGTCCTTTCACTTATTGGTTTGTTAAAAAAGTTTGGTTATTTTTCCGGTTCGTATAACATACAGGAGTTCGACCATTGTCATAGAAATGACTAGAGACTAGACTACAATCATTGCCAGTATTATTGGCACGATATTGTCGTGATGCGCGCGAAAAGTAGATGGTGATGAGATTGGCTCCCTCCGTGCCCCTTTTACAATGTTGCTGTGAAAATTCCGACACCTACGACTCGGCAATCAGTTCGAAATACCCTTTATCTAGCAGCAACATTGTACAGGGGGAAGTGGGGTCCAATAGCACGGTCACAAAGTGTACAATTGTAGAAATATCCGTTGACTGCACATCGTGCCAACTAATTTTGGCAATGATTGTAGACTTCCAAAATCTATTGCCTCACACCATATCTTGACGGCGCTCGAAAATGTTAGAAAAAAACTTCATTTGAGAAGATCAGTTATTGAGAGGTATTGCACTGACATGTAGATTTCACCCAATTTTCGAAGTTAAAATGAAAACAACTCATGTGGTATAATACTCTCAACTAATTTTTATTTCCTTTAGTCGCTCTATAATCGATAGTGTTATCGTTTTAAAAGATTTTTCTTTGGACTCTCTTACTCTTAATGATCATCATGGGCGTGGTCTTCTGGAAGGACGTGGTCTTCTGGAAGGACGTGGTCTTCTGGAAGGACGTGGTCTTCTGGATGGGCGGCTGTTATAGATGCATTTTCGGAAGGCCAATAAGCATTGGACGATTTTCTTCTTGTCACCTTTAGCGGCCTTGATGCACTTTGCTCTCTCATTTGTGCACTTTACCTTAAAGCCAAGAAAATATTTTTCAAAACGTTGAAAACAATCTACTGATGATTTGATAATACTTTCACGTTGGTTATAATGATGTATTTATTGAAAAATATCTGCTGTGTTTATAGTCTTAAAAGTTTGTTTGCGTCGTCTCTGCTCACGATAATCATTACGTACATAGTTTGATCTCGAACGACATCCTTGAAAAATCTTCACCTGATTGTGCAATGCTAAGTTCCCTTTGGAAACGAATAGAAGACATTTCTAAGAAAATAGTCCAGTTTCCAATTGCTGGGTTGCATCCATACCTTCGGGAATCCAAAGACAATGAAGCGGTAGCCATGTTGGATGAACAAACAATACACGCTAATAAGAAATCTTTTGTTGAAGTTCATCCGAGATGGCTGCCGTGACGTCACATGCAACCCAAGAATTACTAGAGACCGCACAGCTTCTTGACAAAAGGCGCATTTATGCAGGGTTAGCCTCCTTTTCAAGAAAGATCCATGGGAATAAATCTCATTTCTGTATTGTTCTTAGTCAAAATGTTTTGCTTTTCTCGCTGGTATTTTCGAATAATTTACCTTGACTCGAGGCTAACCCTGCGCCAATGCGTCTGTTGTCTAATTTTACAGCGGTATGAACAAACTCGAAAAAGGTCTACTTATTTATGAATATGATGTTGTAGTGATTTCAAAGATCATTAAACTACTGCACATAATTTCCTAAAATCACCAATTTATTGTTTCAAAGTTAAAGGAGAACTGTCTATTCAAAATATATGTTTTTCTTGAAAATGTTACCCCCTCGTACTTAAAAGTATTTGAATCTCGATCCATTTTTTAGCTTTTTGATGTAGTCATTGACAATTTACAAATTAAGGCATAAATTTTCTTCTGTGTCCTGTGTATCCTGAAAGCTACTTCTTCGTTATCGGGTGAAAAGAAATGTAAAGCGGAACCCTTAGCCAGAGCAAATGAATGGCAAAATGTCCATTCTAAGGCTTTGGATGCATGAAAGGGATTCTTTTTGTTAATTCATAAATCGTAACTGACGTAATCAAAAATTTTAGCTGAGACTGAATTTGTTCCGATTTCGATTAGTTCAAATTCAGTTTCTCGGCCATGCTTGTAATATAGCCAACTGGTTTGCCTCCTTGCCAGTTGGGATTCTTAAACACTTTATGTTTGATTATACTTCATTTCAGTTCAGTTCATTTCAACCGCATTTGATTATATACATATAGATATTTGCGGTATATAAATCTTAAACATTATTATTATTATTATTACTCTTAAAACTTTTCTACGCAAAACTAGTTGTTAAAATTAGGTTACAGACTTAAAGCCATGTAAACGTTAGTTTACAGAACTCTTCCACAGGGAACCCGGCTTTATTCAGCTATATTTCTATACTTTATCGTAACGCTAATATTGGGATTCCTGTGGCATGAGATCGTTTTGAAGTACCGTGTAACATAGAGTTGTAATCTGATTATCGGGCGTTCTTTGAAACAGTAACTTGATAAGGGGATTATATTCGAATCAGTAACGCACTCAGTCTAGTAACCGTCAAAAACCGAAAACCGTCTTCTGGTGGTTACTAGAGAAAGCGTTACGAAAGTCAATAAACTTAATCCCCTATCGGCTTACGAACTAGCAGTGTCAAACGGCTTTATATTACACGCTCATGTAATTTGCTGTAATGGGATGCTTACCGGATGTCAATCGTACAGTTAACGATCTCATGCCACAGGAATCCCAATATTAGTGTTTCGATAAAGTATAGAAATATAGCTCAATAAAGCCGGGTTTCTTGTGAGTACACACGTTGTAACAGTTGCTATATTAATTACTCGCCCTAGTCCACCCTCGGCCACCAATGCATTTACGCACAGATTAATTCTTTTACAAGACAATAGCGCAAAATGAATACGGGCACCTTTACGTTTTCTATTTCATTAAATCGATGAAAATGAGGTCTTCTATATTATATGTAATTACTGGGAAGATTCCATGCCCAGATTTTTAGATATTTTCCTAAACAGGTTGTTGAAAGCTGTTTTTGGGCTGCTAGGAGGGTACATTCTATCATCCAATTTTACCTTTTTTCGCTTAACAACTGCATTTTCATATCAATTCATTGCATGATATTGGTAGCTTGTTATGCAAAGAGGGAAAAAGAGTTCACTTTAGAGAGCTAGCAATGCTCAGGTTCAAGAAGTCAATCTTGCTTGCTGTTATTTCGATTTTAGAATGTTTAGTCCTCAAGACACAAAAAGTGGTGTATTTTAAAATTATCCAGCTCAAAAATGAACAAGATGACCCCCATTTTTTATTCCTTTTGTTGATAAACAGCTCAAAAATTAAAACTGTGTGAAGTTTCATGAAAATTCCATGTTTGATTTTATTTCTATGGAATTACCTAAAAGGATAAAACAAAATGGGAACCAGGAAACAAAGATATCACTTTCCTAGCTAATAAACATAGTAGTGATTATTTACCTGTTTTCTAATAGAGAGCAAGTTTTTGTAGAATTCATCAGTCTTGGTGAATTCTGAATGATAGTACTGTGCAACAGCCTTATTATGCATCACTTTGTGATCATTCTGTCGTATCTCAAACAGTTTATCCAGAGTTTCAGCAGACTTTTCATAATGATGATTCTCAAACTCTATCTGAGCTTGGTTTGCAATCTCCCGCTCTTGATCTGTGATTGTAATGCCAGAAACTGGAAGATCATCTGGTATCACTAAGGAACTCCCAAGGGACTGTTCCACATCTGTCATTTCTAATCACTATAAATAATAATAATAAAGTAAATCATTAAATTATTTTATATCATGGCTAGTACCCAATGCTCTCTGTATTTACTACTACATTCTGGATTGACATCAAGCATAAAATTGAGTTTCAGGAGAAAAACCACAGGACCTAGAGAAAAAACCCTCGAAGCAAGGGAGAGAACGAACAAGAAACTCAAGCCACATGTGATGCCCCGTCCGGGAATCGAACACGGGACCACAGCGGTGACAGACCGGCGCTCTCACCGCTCGGCCACCCTGGCTTCCCTAACTAGCGTGGGTTTTTATTTGCCGCTAAATCATAATTCACATCATTATGTATCCCTTAAATGTATGTATACACTATATACAGGTCGAATACAGGTGGGATGTATACCTACCACAAAGTCAGGCAGTTTTGGTGGACGCTTCATATTCATGGAAGTAGGACGGTTATCTCTGATGCATCGCGTAAATTTAACAGCACATTCAAGTTTTTCTTTTATGTTATTAGCGTTCTTCAAGCATATGGACTGTTCTTTCCTACATTTGACCTAAATAGTAAATATACATTAGCTTAGAAGACAGTATGCTTGCATAATGAAAAACAGCAACATTTTGAACCATTAGTACTAGTTCATTCAAGTAAATACAGTTTCCCATACAACTTTTTCATTTTTAAAGATTTTACCTAAGACTCTGGCTACTAATAAACTTATTTTGAAAATTCTTTAGCTGCTCATCCTCTAAGCTACAATATTAAATCATGTGCGAAATATTGCTAAAGAAGCATTTATCAGGAATTGTAAAAGTGCACTGCTGCCAGACAAATAAGCACATTTTTGGTTTGAAACCGTTCGCTTTGCGACACCGGTGTGACGCGGTAAGTACGAAGAAATTCATATAAACGCCTAGTAATAACATGAGGGTACCGTAAAGTTTTGATATCAGCTATTTCAGTTTGAATTTAGCTTGGCCTAGAAACATAAAGCTTTGAAGTGAATGCCGAATCACTGTGTTTCTTGGTTTGAACTGAAGATTATCACTGCGTGCTATAAATTAATATCAAGTTGCATATTTTTTGAA
Source organism: Telmatactis stephensoni (assembly GCA_029948255.1). Classification (NCBI taxonomy): domain Eukaryota; kingdom Metazoa; phylum Cnidaria; class Anthozoa; order Actiniaria; family Isophelliidae; genus Telmatactis; species Telmatactis stephensoni. The sequence continues at coordinate 334,062 of JALIZF010001734.1, read as the reverse complement.
TACTGGTCTACGTTTTGACATCAAACGTATGCACTTGGGCAATTATTTTTTCCAACAAGCTTCCGCGAATGCGTTTTCTGGGGGTAATGGTCATATTCCAAGAGTTAAGACGAGTTTGAACATAATAAAACTTTCAAATGCATTTTTAAGTATAATTCAACATTTAAAGCAAAAGATATATATCATTGCATTTATCTTTTCCAGTATAGTCACTGGATGTTAAAACGATAGATAAATATTTTTACACCTATGTATGTAATCAAAAAGAATACAACTTATAAAAATAATGCTTACAAAATAAGCGGGTCTTGTTGGAACTGGTCTGTGGGATGGGTGTGGTCCAGTAGGTCGTGGTCGACCTGCTACACATTTTCTGTATTTCATGTAACATTCCAGCTTTTTCTTGATGTCGTCTCCAGCATCTTTTAGACACCTCGTTTTGGCCACGTCACACTTATCCTTGAAAAAGGTACAATTAAGATGTTTAGTTATGATTTCAGTTCATCAAACTTGTTCTTATTTAATTTGGATTGAGTAATTCTTACCACGTCAAAATCAACTTCATCCAACGTTAATTCTTCAATTTCATCTTCATACTCTGCCTTAAGGTATGCTACAGAAGCAAGCAAGAGTACACCAACCAACAAGAACTTCATATTGCTGAAGTCCAGTCCTCAGAACTGTTGAGAGATTAACTCTACAAGCCTTACTTATATACCGTAAACAAGTGTGAACTTTGATATCAGTCTTGTCTTTGAGTGAGAACAAAACAAAAGGCCACGTTTGCTGTATTTGATCAGTTGGTAGAGTCCTAACGTTCGGGTCGAGAATACGAACAAAAAGGGCAATAATTTTGTTGACACAGGTTTGCTCCCACACGTTAAAACAGCAAGATAAGTTTTATAAGATAGTAGAATTGGTTTTGCTATATTATATGAAATTACAAAAACAAGTTTGTTAGTTTTATCGTCCGGTATTTTACTTGCCATGCTCTAGATTTTCACCACGAAATACCTTTTAAAAATACCCTTTTTTTCCCAGACGGAAATGAGTGATGTACTTCACTGGGAGCAAACTTAACTAGCTGGAAAAAGTTAATTTGTTAATTTTCAGAATATTTTATACAGTATTTTAATTTATAACGGACATGAATAATATTTAATTTCATTTAGTATAATGAACACGTGGAATCCGAAAGTAAAGGGCCTTTTCATAGCACGACGATGCCAGAACCAAGTTTCTCTCCGACGTTTACACAAAACAATCCCTCTATAACCTGGTAGATCCGAGATGACTTTTACTGGAACAAAATGTCAATATTTTAATGTCAATTAAATAATCGTAATTTCATCTGTTTGTCTTAATAAGAACATTGTTATAGTCATATTTCGTTAAACGCAATGCGATTACAATACCGACATTATTTACAATTGCATTATCGACGCACTTGGAGAATATCTATGGTACCCCTTCAGCGATAAATAACATTTAGAAAATAATCTATTTGCCTCTTTTTCTGCTTTTTGAAGGCAAATTAATTTGTAAAACTCCATTAGAAAAACGTTAAAACAAAGAGTGTTTAGAACGTTTGAAGTTCAATTCAACACAGACCTTCTCAGTGTTATAACTTGAAGAATTTTTTAGTTAGCAAGGACTTATTTACGTTAATTTTCATGCGAAGAGTTCCAGCAACTTTCATGGCCTTCTTGGATCAGTGAAGTGTAATGACTACATGATTGCACAAGATAGCAAATCTTGTCTTACGAAACACAGTAATTACTTAGGAGTGGTAGGGAAGTAGTCTTAGAGGATCGAACCATGGAATTTGGAAGAAGAGATTCGCTTTACCAAGAGACCATAATACTAAGAGAGCGAAACTAAGTATTGATGTTTGTGCGATGTTCGTGGCGACTAAGCTATTTTTAGTAACTTCGCCATCGCGCGCGCAAAGCTCTTAAACAATAGAATTGATCTGCCGAAAGCAAAAGGTCCTGTGCGCGCGCATGTCAAAAATCGAAATCTATTGTTTGAGAGCCTTGCGCGGGCGATGGCGAAGTTACTAAAAATAGCTTTAGCCGGCCACGAACATCGCACAGACATCAATACTGAGTTTCGCTCTCTTAGTATTATGGTCCCTTGCTATTACACAAGCTTTTGGGACGTTGACACGACAATGCAAATATTGATCGATGACAAAAACCGGCCTTGATAAGTTTAATTCCACCTGATATGGTAGTTAGTGAACATATGTTTAGACGTACACCCCTTCGGTGATGACAGTGGAAAACTATTTCGACTATTTCGACTTATGTACACTTATGTTATATCAAGGACGGCTTCCCTTTCCCAGATCGTATATTTTTGTATAGCCCGGTAAGGAAGAGATGCACACAATGAGCGGTGTTTAATAACAAACATGCCGTTTAATTGATATCAAATGTTGTGGAAGACACAAGTTACAGTTAATGTAGAGAAAAACATGGTGTATTCATTAAACAAATGTTGTCACTACATAGCATTTGATGGAGACTGTGCAACAATTTTTTTTGTTTTTGTCAAATTAAAATTGATTTTCGGCAGGGTTCTTGTGATTTTGAAGAAAGCAACTTCGATGCAGTCGTGATCAACGTTTGGGCCAATTACAAACGCTGATTTTGAGACGACATTAGAGACCTTAAGATTGACGTTTACGGCAAACGGCAAACGGCAACCACCAAACGACAAACTTTAGCCGTCTGTCCTCAGCCGTTTGTACACTTTGTATTTTCTGCTGTTAAGAGACTTGTTCTTTATTTGCTTGTTGGATTGATTTAAGGATTAGAGTAAAATATATAATCAAAATCAAGGTCATTTTTTGCCCTTTTGTCGTTAGCGGTTTGCCAAAAACGTCTCTATTATCGAAAAATAACGCCGCTTCTCTGTAAATCAAAATGATAGGAGAATCGCGATACATAATATTAACAGCCATATTCTCCATGCATACCTTGAGTTTAGAAACGCAACAATGTTTCTATGAAGAAAACGCGCTTGCTTTGAGCAGATTTAATTACAGCAAGGATTGACCAGAGCAAGATCTAGAGGCGTACGTAGCGCGTTCTCTGATTAATGGCAAAGTGCTCCAAATCTATGCATTTCACAGCCAGCAAATTTTCTTTTTTAGAATCCATCACTGTTTTTGAACACATTCAATATTCATTCACATTCATTGCGCGTTCTGTTGCTTATTTACAGCTTGCGCTATAATATGCGTTGTTCGGTCAATGAGTGTTCATGATGGTTATTTCATAAATGTAAGTGATGTTTGCGTACTTAGCTCGATTTACCTCGCGAAATTTGTTAATCTTAAACACGTTCGCAGGCATAAAATCCAACAATGCGATGTTCATAAAAAAATATAAAAATACTTTATAACATACACATATCAGACTTCACCCCGTTTGTGTCTACCCGAATAATGTGGAGTCATTTCTCCTAGAGAAGTCACCGCGTGTTGTCACTCGCTAGAGAGCCTTGGGCCAATCAGGAGAGGATTTCTGCGGAAAAAATGGTGTCAAGCTCCAAAATCTATTGCCCAACACCATCTCCACAGCACTCAAAAATCTTTCAGTTGGGATGGAAAAATTTCAAATATGAAGATTTTTCAAAAGCCTTTGCAAAGTGACAGTCCCCAAGTATAAAATCAAAATAAGAACCACACAAGTGTTTCAATGCTCTCAAACTAATCTTTATTTGCTTTAGTTGCCATTATGTTATCCGGTTTTGAATGATTTTTCTTTTCGCCCTGTTATTCTTTATAGGCGTGGTCCCCTGGAAGGACGTGGCCTGGAAGGACGTGGTCTCCTCGATGGTCTTCCAGATGGACGTGGTCTCCTCGACGGTCTTCCAGATGGACGTGGTCTCCTCGATGGTCTTCCAGATGGACGTGGTCTCCTGGTTGGGCGGTTGTTATAAATGCATTTCCGGAAGGCCAAATAGCATTGGATTTTGTCCTTGACATTTCCAGCGGCCTTGACGCACTTTTTCAACTCATTTCTACATTTAACCTTAAAATGAAAAAATATTTTAAAATGTTTCCTGGTTTCCTGGTTGGGCGACCGTTACGGAGGCATTTTAGGAAGCCAAAAATGCATTTCCCTATTTCCTTCCTATCACCTTTAAGCGGCCTTCTTGCACTTTGCTAACTCATTTTTACATTTGACCTTAAAAGAAAAAAAACTATATATAATGGACAGCCTATACTGATGATTTAAAAATCCTTTTGATGTTTTGATGGAACGTCACTTTGGTTATAATGATAGATTTATAGCAATATATCTGCCGTTGTTAACTCTAAAAAGTTTGTTCGGCTTTCTCTGCGGCTCATCAGATCATCATTGCATGCTCTCTTCAAAACGCGGGACACACTTGGACCGGACAATTATTTTTTCACGAGCTTCCGCGAATGAGTTTTCGGGTATGCGTTGGTTTCAGTCAACAATATGTCATGAGATATGACGAGTTGAACAGAATACAACTTCAGAATTGATTTTTAAGCATAATTTAACATTAAGAGCAAAATATATATGCCATTGCATTGGTGTTTTACAGAGCAAAATGTTTAGAGCAAAAGATATATTGCAATGCGTCTTGGTTTTGGAGCATGCAGAAAGTCACTTGATGCTGAAGCGATGAATAAAAGGGTTATTATTCATACTTATATGTATGTAGTCAAAAAGGGTGAATATATTAACTTATCAAAATTATGCTTACAACAAAAGGCGGTAATGATGGACGTGGACGTCGTCTCCTTGCATCTTCATCTGCAGCAGGTTTTGGCCTCCTGCGGGAAGGACGTGGCCTGGAAGGACGTGGCCTCCTCGATGGTCTTCCAGATGGACGTGGTCTCCTGGTTGGGCGACCGTTACGGAGGCATTTTAGGAGGGCAATAACGCATTTCAATCTTTCCTTTATAGTTTTAGCGGCCTTCTTGCACTTTGCTGCCTCATTTCTACATTTGACCTTAAAAGAAAAAAACTATATATAAGGGACAACCTATACTGATCCTTTTGATGTTTTGATGGAAAGTCACTTTGGTTATAATGATAGATTTATAGAAATATATCTGCCGTTGTTTAGTCTAAAAAGTTTGTTCGGCTTTGTCTGCGGCTCATCAGATCATCATTGCATGCTCTCTTCAAAACACGGGACACACTTGGACCGGACAATTATTTTTTCACGAGCTTCCGCGAATGAGTTTTCGGGTATGCGTTGGTTTCAGTCAACAATATGTCATGAGATATGACGAGTTGAACAGAATACAACTTCAGAATTGATTTTTAAGCATAATTTAACATTAAGAGCAAAATATATATGTCATTGCATTGGTGTTTTACAGAGCAAAATGTTTAGAGCAAAAGATATATTGCAATGCGTCTTGGTTTTGGAGCATGCATAAAGTCCCTTGATGCTAAAGCGATGAATAAAAGGGTTATTATTCATACCTATATGTACGTAGTCAAAAGGGTGAATATATTAACTTATCAAAATGATGCTTACAACAAAAGGCGGTAATGATGGACGTGGACGTCGTCTCTTTGCATCTTCATCTGCAGCAGGTTTTGGCCTCCTCGATGGTCTTCCAGATGGACGTGGTCTCCTTGATGGTCTTCCAGATGGACGTGGTCTCCTGGTTGGGCGACCGTTACGGAGGCATTTTAGGAGGGCAATAACGCATTTCAATCTTTCCTTAATAGTTTTAGCGGCCTTCTTGCACTTTGCTGCCTCATTTCTACATTTGACCTTAAAAGGAAAAAATGTCTCATAACAAACACAAATTTTTGAAGTAAATGCCAAGTGATCGTGTTTTGTAGTTGGAAGGACGATCGTTGGCCGGGTACGTTAAATATAAAATTTGGGAATCAAATCATATCAAAGCATATAAACTTTTTATAGGGGATTTTATTACTATTAGTCAACCCGCCAGTGATGAATTAATGCTCAAAAATTGTTTGCGGAACAGCTAACTTCTTCCCTGGTTACAGTTGATCACTGCGCCGTTCCATATGCTTTGTTCAGAACACAAGCTACAACTTTTCGATTATTTATGAATTATATTACTTGTCGTCGTATGCACTTGAACCATTATTTTTCCGATAAGCTTCCGTGAACGAGTTTTCCCGAATGCATTTGTTTCAGTCAACAAGTGAACATCATATGAGATATGACGAGCTGAACATGATACAACTTCAGAATGGATTTTTAGGCATAATTTAACATTAAGAGCAAAATATATATGCCATTGCATTGGATATTTTTACAGAGCAAAATGTTTAGAGCAAAAGATATATTGCAATGCGTCTTGGTTTTCGAGCATGCAGAAAGTCACTTGATGCTAAAGCGATGAATAAAAGGGTTATTATTCATACCTATATGTATGTAGTCAAAAAGGGTGAATATATTAACTTATCAAAATGATGCTTACAACAAAAGGCGGTAATGATGGACGTGGACGTCGTCTCCTTGCATCTTCATCTGCAGCAGGTTTTGGCCTCCTCGATGGTCTTCCAGATGGACGTGGTCTCCTTGATGGTCTTCCAGATGGACGTGGTCTCCTGGTTGGGCGGTTGTTATAAATGCATTTCCGGAAGGCCAAATAACATTGGATGATTTTGTCCCTGTCATTTCCAGCGGCCTTGACGCACTTTTTCAACTCATTTCTACATTTAACCTTAAAATGAAAAAATATTTTAAAATGTTGAAAAACAACCTGTTGATGATTTAAAACTACTTTAATTTGTTACTTTCATGGAAACTTTACGTTGGTTATAATGATAACTTTATAGAAATATAGCTGCCGTTTTTTAAAGACTAAAATGTTTGTTTGGTTTTGTCTTTGCTAACTATAATCAATAAGCGTATAGTTTGGTTTCGAAAGACATCCCTGAAACTTTCGCTTACTGCGACACCGGCGCAACGCACAAAGAAACAAACGCCTTATTACTTGAGAGTGCCGAAAAGTTTTGATATAAATTCAATTTCAGTTTAAGTTGTGTTATTTGATTTAGCTTAGCTTACAAATAAAAACTTTGAAGTGAATGTCCAGTGACTGTGTTTTGTAGTTGGAACTAAGGACGATCATTAGGTTAAATATAAAATTTGAGAATCAAATCATCACAGCGTATAAAGTCTTTCAAGGCCGGGATTTCATTACTGTAAGTCAACTTGCCAATGATGACTTAACGTTCAAAAGTTTGTTTGCGGCACAGCTCACTACCGTTGAGGGTTGAGTATTCCACAGTTCCATTTGCTCTGTTGAGAACACGGGCCTCACCTTTATTACTGAATTACTTGTCGAAGTTTTGACATCAAACACACGCCTTTCGACATTACTGATTTTTCCGACGATCTTCCGCGAATTTCGGGCATTCGTTGGTTCCAGAAAACAATACCTCATGCCGGCAATATGACGAGTTGGACATAATAAAACTTTAAAATTAATTTTTAGGCATAATTTAACGTTTAGAGCAAAAGATAGATTACATTGCATTAATTTCTTGTTTCCTAACATATAGTCACTGGATGCGTAAGCGATAAATTGATGGGTTATAATTCACATCTATGTATATAGTCAAAAACAATATAACATCAAAATGATGCTTACAACAAAAGGTGGTCTTGTTGGGCGAGGTCGAGTTGGTCGTGGTCGACCATCTCTACATTTTCTGTACATTATGTAACATCTCAGCTTTTTCTTGCTATCGTCTCCGGCTTTTTTGAGGCACATGTTCTTGATTAATTCGCATTTATTCTGGAAAAAGATTAAAATAAGATGTTTAGTAATGAATTCAGTTTATCAAACTTGTTCCTGTCTCTTATGGAGTTAGAAGTAATTCTTACCACGTCAAAATCAACTTCATCCAACATTAATTCTTCAATTTCATCTTCATCCTCTGCTTTAAGGTATGCTACAGAAGCAAGCAAGAGCACACCAACCAACAAGAACTTCATAATGCTGAAGTCCAGTCCTCAGAACTGTTGAGAGATTAACTCTACAAGCCTTACTTATATACCCTAAACGAGTGTGAACTTTGATATCGGTTCTGTCTTTGAGTGAGAGCTTAACAAAGGACCACGTTCGCCGTATTTAGGCAGTTGGTAGAATCATTACCCTTGGTTGACATAAAGGACCAGAATACGGACAAAAACAGACAATAATTTTGTTGACACAGGTTTGCTCCCACTCGTTAAGACAACAAGATAATTTTATAAGATATTAAAATTGGTTTTACTATCAAATAGTATGACATGATCAAAAAGTTTATCAGTGATATACTCCTTTAATTATCGTTGGATACTTGCTCACGATTTTTACCACAAAATACTGATAAATAATTAATATCACTTTTTAAGTAGTTAAACTCGCGGGTTTTTTTTTTTTCTTTTTTTTTTTTTTTTTTTTTTCTTTTTTTTTATAGTGACTATATATATTATGATAATACGGTGCTTCAAAAAGAGCAAACCGAAACTAGGTCAGGGGAATTTTACGAAGCAAAATTTTACGAATGAATTTTACGAATTTTGCGGTAATGAATTTTACGAATGAATTTTACGAAAGCATGCACTGTTTAATTTGAGGGACATTATAAAAACGCGAATAATTTTTATTTATTTATTGTTATTTATATACTGCAAAAAATACTTGGAATCTTGATGCAAAGCACTTTTTTATGGCACTAAAACAGTACGACAGATATCCTAAATGTTCTCTCCGATCTATTTTACACAAAACAACCCCTTTCCACCCTGCTGGATTCATATTTTAAATTCTGAGTTGTACTGGAGTAAAAAAGTCAACATTATTGTGTCAGTTTAGTAATCGTAATTTCATTTGTTTGTCTAATTTTGGAGAACGTAAGACGCCACTTGTAAATTTCATTACACTGCAAATACCATATCGACATCATGTGCTATATATTTACAATGCATTATGAACACTTAACTGTTGAGATATATCTATGGTAACCCAGTCTCGCTTAAGAAATATCTATTTTCCTTTTTTCACTGATTTCTTCAAGCTAATTTGTTGTTGTTTTGTTGTTTTTGATTTTTTTCTGTTTTTGGTTTTGGTTTTGGTTTTGTTTTTTTTGTTGTTGTTGTTGTTGTTGTTATTGTTGTTATTGTTGTTTGTTGTTGTTGTTGTTGTTGTTGTTGTTTTTCGTTTTTGGAAAATTGGCGAAAGTTGAAAAGAATGGGCAATCAAAAAGTTTGAATATCCCTGTTTTTTATATCTAGAAGAGTCCAGTTTTTTATTAGCAAGTGCTGATTTACTCCAATTTTTTTATGCTAGGAATTCGAGTAGCTTAATTGGGTGATCTTAAATACATTTCAAACAAACGGGGATCAAGTGGATCAACTGTTGGTATTCTCAAAATAGCTTGGTTCGTTTTCTGAAACATACGAGTAGTCCGCACCTAGAGACGGTGGATCGAACCGGGGAATATGAAGGGCAGGATTTGTTAAGTTGAACTGAAGGTATTGACGATGCAAATATTGACTTTCTGCAGCTGTCATGATCGTTGGTGTACAATTTTTGATTTGATTTAATGAATTTTGCCTCAATGTTTAGTAAAACTACAAATTAAATTAAAGTTTTGAGTGACAGAAAAAAATAGGAAAAACAAAACTTGCTTCCCATTAAATTTCCTCCCTAAGGATGGTTGATTATTAAAATAATGTAGTGACTCATGGTGAGAAAACAAAGCGAAAATTGGTTAACAATAATGACGTTATGGGAAAATTGGTAGAATATGGAGCCGGTTTGTGTCCAATGCCCCGTTTGGCAAACCGTCTGTAAATTACTAGTATTCATAAAATCCTATGTAAAAACAATCTTTGTTGAAGACTAAAGGAAAATTTCACAACTGAAATAAACTCGCAAATTTGGGAGAAATTGCATAATGAATGGTTCTGGCTTTTTAAATAATAGAACACTTGTAATTTCTCGAGCTCGGAAAAGCGGTTTTGGAATTAAGCTCGCGAGGACTCGTTGCATACGCTTTTTGCAGCGTAGACTAGGAACTTTAGTTCCTTAATGGCTTAATTAGGAGAGCTCTTTTAAACGACCATAGAGAATTCAGCTTTTAATGTGCAAAGGCATATTTCATAAATTCATTGTTCTAGGTCATTTCTGCCGGATTTTAGAAGCACGCTGCCTTAGTAATTCGATGGCAATGGAAAAATGATTCGACATACATCTACTAGACGATACTAGTGGCATGGTTTCGAGTGGAATACCGCTAAACATCCCACTCATTACTTGTATTTTCTAATATGCACGTGAGCCTTTAGGCAAGTGTATATATGAAGAAAATACAAGTGACGAGTAGTATATCCAAGATATACCTGTTTCAAAAAAGGTTGTCGTATCGTGAGAGGTCTCAAGCCTACGCGACTAGACCGAAAAGGATCGGAATATGGGTAGTTGCAAAATTTCACTCTCTTTTTCGCACTGGTCTTGATTTTAGTATCAGCAAATGAAGCTGTTTGTTGTATTAGGTCATGGCAAGCTGAAGTTGAATTATCGTGTGGACATTTGCGTGGTTTTACAGCTTTAGTGATTTTTACCCATGCTTCCTTTCGGGTGAGTCGCGTAGGCTTTTACCGACAACATTTATTGAAATAAGTGTATCAGTCACAAGGAACCATTGTATAACTATACAATAGCTGTCCTGCTTTCTGATTGGCTGTATTGACTATGGTGCGGGATAAACACTTTCATCATGCATGAACGTTTATGGCATCCTTTTCCCATCCCTTTTATTTTTGGATAGCAAGGAAGAAATGCACACAAAAAACGCCGGTAGCAAAATAGGCACCGCTGAGTGTCAAACGTTGTTGAAGGCACGACTTGTGCTTAATCTGGAGGATGTAGAGGAAAACATGGTTTATTCATTAAAGAAATTTAAAGTTGTTTGGAGTGTGAACTCAATTTGAGAAGGTTTCTATAGATACTAGGGACATTAAAGCTGAAACGATTAGTACAATTTGCTCATTGTATTCGAACCAGAAGCATGCTTTCATACATAATAGAGCAGAGAGGAACAGGAGTCTAAATCTCCCTCCTCCCTACTTTTTGGGGCTATGTCTAAATCATCCCTAATTTTTTTCGGCCATTCCTCCTTCACTACATCTCATAATTGTTTTCCTCCCTCCTCCCAAACTGATTTTTCTGTCTCTTTTCTCCCTCCTCCCTACTTTTTGGGGCTATTTCTCCCTCCTCCCTAAACCGTTTTTCTTTAAATGATATTAACTGCTTCGTCTACCTAGGTACGTATTATGTTTCAATTTTTACGAGCTTTCGAGTCGTTGACTCATCATCAGGAAAGGTGTACAAATGGCTTTTTACACGCTTGAAGAACTATTTACATGTCATGTCGACCCGAAAGCTCGGAAAAATTAAAACATAATACGTAGACGAAGCAGTTAATATCATTTAAGTACTATTTGCGCAGTTAATTAAATAAACTATAATATTTCAATATAATATTAAAATGTAACAGACACCGCGGCTGTTTCCATCCCTCT